>JARVJO010000155.1:1321195-1345173 GCA_031762555.1 Cynodonichthys magdalenae
ACATACCTGACCCTGAACCTAACCTGACAGGAACATACCTGACCCTGAACCTAACCTGACAGGTACATACCTGACCCTGAACCTAACCTGACAGGAACATACCTGACCCAAAATCTAACTCAATTAAAGAAATTTTTTCAATACAACTTGATCTGTATGCAGCTTTCAGCAAGAAGGTTGCCGGATCAAATCCCGGCTGTGGACCCCCCATGGGTTTTGTTTTTTCTCTCTGCACATGGACAGGTACTCTAGTTCCTCCCACAGACCTATAACATGACTGTTAGACTAATTAGTAACTCTAAATTGTCCCTGTGACTGAGAGCATGAATGGTTTTGTCTTATTTGTCTCAAGTGGCAACCTGTCTGGGGTCCCCTCACGCTGTGACCACTGCACATAGGCACTGATGACCCCCACGTCTCTGAAAGGAAGAAGCAAGTAAAGATAGTGGATGATGGCTCAGATATTTAAAAGAAATTGAAAACTAAAACATTCAAAATCCAGGTTACATAAGTGAAATATTAAAATAGAACAGCTGAGACGTCCACTCACTCCTCTGCTCGCTCCCTGTGGTACTCCCACTCCTGCCTTCATGTCTCCCACTCACATCCAAACATAACACTGAATCATTCTTATTTCAGCACCGATGCATTAAAGTGTACATTGGAAGAAGACTATGAATGTATTAAATGAGTCATCCTGCCCCAGCTCACGATCCCAGTTTCACCTGTAGAAGTGAATCCAACCAGACACTTCCAACAAATCAGTGAACAGAAGTTGTGGCAGAATAATAAAACATGTTTTGGCGTCGTTTCCTAATTGCCCATTAGACAGGAAACTGATGGAGCTTCCAGTGAACTGATGAACGCACCGCAGCCTCAACTCAACCTGAGCAGAGAGATGGACGGGCCGAATGATTGGGGACTAATAAGCTTTTGTGGCTGGAAGCTTTTGGACATCTTCCTAACAGGAGGAAGCCACATAGTGCTTCAGCTTGTTGTCACTAATTTTTTTTTTTCCCCAAGAGGAAATTTCGACTCAGGCCGATTTTATTAGAAATATTTGAATAAACCGTTGCTAAATTTGATTTGATTTCCTGCACACTGAATCCACTGGTCACAGTCGTTTATGTAGATTGTCTTTTTTAAAAATAAGCATAAATAAATTAAAGGTTTAACTGTCGGCTCTTGGATTGTGTGGTGGAATAGACTAGGCAAGTTGCCCTCTGCGGTTGCTTTTTTTTTTTCCCTCTCTTTGAAATCATGACCAACTTCAACCTGAGATGATGGTGACAACGAAAAGCCTTTGTATTTTTTTTTTTAGTTATGACAATATTATTACCCTCCTCCAGCAGATGGAGCTCACAAATAACCCAAAACTTAGTGAGGATGTGAAATATATAGTCGTCCACATTTGAGCAGCTGTCATAAATCCAAACCCATTCACCATCTGTACCTGTGTGCCATGATGGGATGTGATGAAGGCTGTTTATTAAACTACTGCCGTCCAAAAGGTGAACAATAAACAAACACACACCAAAGAGGGCAAGCGGGGAGTCTAACTGAATGAAATAAAATTGTTTCACATCCCGCATGTAATTCGTGTTGTCCTAAAATTACATTTTGACAATTTTATTTATGCCAAGATCTTCTCAGAAACCTTCCAAAGAAATCCACATGGGTAGAAATTCATCTCTCATTAGTTAATGTTTTGTGTGTGGGTGTGTGTGTGCGTTATCTAGTCTCACAGCTTTAGTTTAATTTGATCAGACGTTAAATAAAACTCGTGTTGGTGTGGAATAAAGGCCATAAATGCAGACAAGACTTCAGTGAGGTGTGAATAATAACACATATTCATCAGATCTTAAGTGGAGTTCTGAGGAAATGTTATGAATAAATAACATCTTACCTGTTGTAGATAGCTCTTTGAACAACCTCAATTTTAAAGAAATAGTTTAATTCTGACAGAACTGACAAGCTAACGGCTAGTCCAAATGTAGTGAGAAAGTTTTGTATTAGCTAAAGGATATTTTGAGATAAAGTGGTTTTATAAGTGAACATATGCTTTTAAATCCTTCCTTTTCACATTTAAATCATTCAGTTGGGGTCTTTATGAGGTGGAACTGCAATGCTTTGGTCTGAATTCCTCATAGCTCCACAAACCCCTCTTTTACCCCTTTTCTGAGGTGGGACTGAGAGGAACTCATTTTGAAGCTGTCTCTTTAAATTCAAATGAGGTGCTTCACCCCCCCCCCCCCCCCCCCACCCCTCTAATTCTCACATCCAATGATCATTGCCCACTCCACCCCGTTTGGTCATTTTTGTAGTTTGAGCGCAGAGATACGATTGTCTAGTAGCGTAGAAACATTTTATTTACAAATTAATTAAGAGATGTCAAAAAAGTAAACACTGTGACGTTATTGTTCAAAATAGGTAAGAAGGAACAGAGAAAACTTAATGGATTGAAAATTTTCACCCCAAACAGAATATAAAGTCATCTACGCAGCACCTGGAGAGACTTAAATTTTCTACACTCCTAGAGACTCCAAGTACACAACAAAATGTATTTAATGTCTAAAAGCTTGGATTTTGTATAATAAAATTACATTTTTAAAAAAAGGGCCATCCTTTGTCCAATTATCAGTCTAGCCCAGGGGTGTCTAGTCATGTAAAACCTGCAGGATAGAGACCTTTGAGGACCAGGCTGGCCAAGCTTGAATGAAGCCCCCGGCCCTTCTCTCCGTACTCCGTTCTATGCTTGATGTCACGGCTGAAAAAGTACTAATTATTGATAAATCTTTGACAGAACATCACTTCAAACATAACCAGACCAGCCCTTTAGTTTTTGTTTTTGTGGTTGGAGAGTGATTCACATACATGTACGCATGAACGTCTTTACAGATAAACATATTTTCAAGTTTTGCAGACATTCTGGCTTCAGACACTGTGATGTTGATTTCAGCTATTTATTATCAACAAAAGAGGCACTCTTTCTGCATCCATTCAAGCTTCAACAAAACATGAGGTTAAGACAATGAGATGTGATTCTATTAGATATGAATTCACTTTTTTTATCTTTCTTTCTCTTGCTGCTGTCTAACGTGGATGTACTCTTTAAATTAATCTATCACTTGGAATTATTTTCTGTCTCTGAAGCTTATCTGTTTTAGGTGTCTGTAAAATGATTTTTGGTTTATCTGACTTCAAAGAAAGAAATTTTGGACACTGAAAAGGACCAAATTATGAACAGAATGTTCAGCCAGATCCAAAAAGAGTTTGGACCATCTGCCCATCGGCGTTGCTGGATCTTCATTACAGCTCGTGTTCCTTTTATGAATGTGTGTTTTTACCCGTCTGCAACAAAACAAGAGCAAATTTCTATGTGTAAGAACTTGAGTCGTCTTATATAAATGCTGAAGTATTTTTCCATTTTTGTCTTTTTGACCTTTTTGTTTTTTATTTGTATCTTTGCAGGAATCCACATAGACAGAGGAGACATCTACCAACAGTTATACAGAAGCCTTTTAAACCTTCCGTGAGCCTTTAACTCTGAAGTCTTCCTTCAGATCTTTAAACAGAAAGTTTGGGTCGATTCCCATGGATCGCTATTAATCTCCAGCCTCTGTAAATTTTTTGCTTCAAGTTTGTTCTCTCTCCAATCCAATGGCTTTAATGGCCAGCAAACTTAAAAAAAAAGCATGGCAGACCCTCTTTTCTCCCCTGGGGGCTCCTAAAATCACCTCTTTGAATAATTCACCCAGCCTGCTTTGTGCATCGATCCCGCTCTCCACCATCTCACTCACACAGACACACCTTTGATTGAGCAAACAGGCTAGCACGACAGCCATCAGTCATTACAGCAGCTGCACCGCTTCCAATCTTTGCTCTTTTTATAACTAAAACCAAATAAAGGGGGAAGTTTGTAACCACAATCGGTGTTGCTGTTAAATTCCAGATGTTTTAAAGTAGGGTTTTGGGGAAAGATTACTCGTAAACAATTAAATATTTTCTGTAGATAGCTCTTTGATTTATTTTTAATAAGTCCAAGCAGGGCCAAGAATAAAAATGGTGCAGAAGACCAATGATGAGAGGTAAGAGGCGATGGTGGAAAGTGGGCAGACAGGTAAGTTTTGTGCAGATGTTTTTTGCTTTGCCAAGAGTCAGTCAGTGTTGGTTAATCATCAGAACTCCAGCCATCTGACAGTCTGAACATGACAAATCTGATTATTTTCTAATTCAACCCAGGCCTTTTCAGTATGTGGAACTAGATCGAGAACATATCTGTTGTTTTTCAAAGTGACCGCAGTGTAAATAATAATTTCTCATTTAACTGACTTTTACATCAGTGAAGCGGAGATGAACGAATCCATCTGTATAATAATGACGCAGTATTTTAAACATTGGTTTAGCTTTAGCTTCTGCCAGTTTTTGGTAACTTTAGCTTTTTATGATTACCGCAACTAAGAAATTTGTGCAGCGGATTAGATGTTAGCAAAGCTAATATTTTGGTTAGCTGTGCCCACCACTGCTCTTATGCTTTGTTTTTGTTAAGATATTTTATTTTGCTTTTATTGTATTTTTTTCTCGATAATTCTGTCTGTCTGTTGCGTTAAGCACTTTAAGTTACTCTTGGGTGTGAAAAGTGCCTCATGAAAAATGTTGAGTCAAGAGTTAAAAGTAAGAAAGAAAAATAAAGTGTTAAAACAGGATATGAGTTGGAAATATGATGTAAAGTGTAATGACTGAGTCTGCCCACAGCTCCACCGTTGAGAGAAAGAAAGGGGGAAATTGAAAAAAGAAAGTGGGGAGCGCCTGGGGCAGGCAGCAATATATGTTTACATGATCTTATCAGGTTTTGTAGTTAAGACCCAAGGATGCAGACTGGATTTGAGGACTCAATGAAGAAAAATATTTAATGATAATTTTTTTTTAATTAAAAGCTGACATGGCAGCAGGCAAGTTCATAAAGTACCAAAAATCACAAGGAACCAAAACTATAAGTAGACTGGTGACTGATGAGACTAATAAATACAAGGAACAGGTGCGAGTGATGAACTGAAGGTAAGAATAACTGTGGGAGAAAATGGTCACAGGTAGACAAAAAATAAACTAAATATACAATAAGAAAGAAACAAAACAACTAAAAAAACCCACAGATCATAGCAGAACTGATTCTAAAAAGCCTTTTTGAGATTGTTTTAAAACAAAGGGTCTCAAACGTTTCAGGTTTTGACCCACAAGATAACAGTAGCAGAGACCTGTGTCCCCAACTGTTTTTGGGTGGTAAACATTATAGTTTGCTACTTTCATCAGTTTTGAAATACACTAACCACCATCCTTTGTAATAAATAAGGCTAAAGATTGTTGTTAGTTGTAATTTTTAAAGCAAATTAATTCAGAAAATCTTTTCAAGACCCCACCTTGATGTTTCGGGACCCACTGTGGGATTCCGACCTCAACTTTGGGAACCCCTGTTTTAAGAAGATTGGAGTCCATTACAGTCTTTGAACCCATGAGCTTGTCAGTCAGAAGAAAATTAATTATTTCTCCAACAACTGTTCATATCCACAGAGCAGCACTACCACTTTATAAAAAACATCTCTTTCTGAATCTTCTTCCACAGCAAGAGAACAAACTAGACTTTCACTGGAGCCAAAAGCATTTATCATGATTTGGTGTTGAGCCAGTTTTAATAATTCAATGGATATGGGCTCCTCCAGACCACAGATGTTATAACACATGAGGATCTTTGTTTTCTTTTGAAGATATTTTTGAACACTGTTCAGGCAGCAGATGCAGCCACCCACTTTTATCTTTTTGTGTAGCTGCAGACTGACCTTATTTCTCAGAATCACATCTCTTAGTTTCCTTACCTACAGTTCACAATGTATTTTATGGTTCATTTTTTATGTGAGAATTTTGCTTTTATCAATTTAAATCAAGCAAAGACTTAAACATGAGAAAAGTCGTGTCTTGAGATGTTTTGTTGATTCTTAAACGTCATCTTTTCCGGAGAACTACTTCCTTGTGGAACTCTGCTCTCTCTGTTTTGAACAAAGAAATGCCTTCCTGCTTCCTTCCCCTCGCTTAGAAAACCTCTCCTGAGCACAGAGCCTTGAATCCTTCAGTCACTCCCTTTAACCTGGAAACACGAGCACAAATAAGAATTGGATTTAACGTATTAAACAAACTTGAATATCTGAACTGACCCCTCGCTATCCTCTACAGATCCTCCAGTCCCGGGTCACCCAGCTCCTCTGTAAATAAACATATTACATTTTTTTAATTAAGTCTTCCCCCTCTTGTTTCATGTTTCTGAACACAAAGGTCTGATTCAGAAAATCATCTTGTACAAAAATGAAAAAAAAGTTTTAAAATGAGATGGACTTTTTTTATCCAACAAACTGCATTTGTAGAAACGTAACTCCAATCAAACATGATAAAATATACACAGTGGTATTAGCTTCATTTATAGATGAAGTCAGACGTTTTCATACACCCATCATAAACAAGTAGGTCATAAATTAGGTTTTTATTAATTATTTAAACCCTTCTTTTTTAGTACATCATGCAGCTTTGATGGGTTCTGAAAACAAGAATTGGACGCTAAGTTTGAGTTTATTGTGGATTATTTTCCTTCTCTCTGCTCCACACAGGCTCAAACAACCTAAATCTTTAAAAAAAATGAAATTTCCAGAGTGCCTTTTAACTTGCACCCACCCACTTTTTGATGACTTCTTATTATGATCCCAAGTTTGTCCATTTGAACAAATGCACACAAAAGTTATTTGGATACGTCAACACTTTGTCAAGTTCTGAAGCCCAGGAACCATCAAGACTCCAGTCTGCCATGAACATATTGTCTGAAATCTGCAGCTGCCCACAGAGAAAAGCCAGATGTCTTCTGAAGAAAAGCTTGATCATCAGATGAGAGTACTGTGGTGGTAGCTTCGTGCTGTTGTGGAGATGCCATGTTTCCTGTCACTAACCATTGCAGCTCCTGAGTGGCAGGGCAGAGTCACACACTCTCACCTGTTCCTGCTCCAGGCTGATGAGGCTTGCTGGTATTGAACATTTGACACCTTTAGGTAACGGATCGACAGCCATAATTAATCCTTATCTGTGAAAAATGCATAACTCACCTGAGTACTTTGTGATTTCCCCGGTTCTGAGAAATTAACCTGTCAGGACCAGCCCATGGCTTAGGCAGTGTAAGCAAACACTAAGGGCCCAGTCCATCTAGGGGGCACCACAAATGAGGGACAAATAAATGTTTTTTATATCATTTTAGCAGAGTATAAGTAAATTTAATCTGTAAAATAATCACTGGTTTATAATTGTTCTGTGGGTTTCTCAGCCTGCTTTGTTACTACATGAGGTGTTATATGGTTCAGAGGATGTTTCATGATAAAAGCATCACATGATGCAGTCAGGACAAACTACTGGTTCTTGGTGTGTAAATAGAAAACAAAATAAGGATAATGGAAGTTTCAGTTATGATCTCAGATAAAGTTCAGGTTAAAGTCTGGTTTTCAGTGTTCTACCTTCTTAAAATATGTATTTTATGTTGTTTTATTAATCCAAAGAATTTAGCCAAATGCTCTTCAAAAGGCTGGAAAAAATAACATCAAAGACAAACTATTTAATTTGGTATGTGTATTGGCATGAGATTTAGAAATTTGCACATGAAATCTTGCCCAAAGCACCAAATTGTCTAGAGCTGAATCTGTTACCTATAAAAGTTCTATTCCTGTATCCCCTGTGTCACCTTCCTGTGAGACCTGCAGCCTGGAACAACTTACCTCCTCCTGGGTGAGTCCTTGAGTTTCCATCCTGCCACTCTCCAACACATCACCCTCACACTCATCTCCTGCTCCACTCTTTGTTTCTTCTTCACCTTCCTTTCTACGCCTGAAAACAGAACAAACAAGTAAGAGTTATTCTTTGGCCTTTAAGGTTCTTTAATCATCTGTGTACAAGATTACTTACCTTCCAACCTGCTTCCCCTACAGATTCATCCTGAGCTCCTGCTTCTCTTGTCGAACACTGTAAACAAAAAAGTTGCCTTTTTACCTGGTCATAAAATACAGTCCAAAGTCACAGGTCACCCTTTTATTTTGATCCAAGATGGCGGCCATGATCTGGATATAGCCTAATAGATGGGCTCACCTATTGCTTACAATTTATTCAGATGTTTTGTTTTACATTTTCTTTCTGAAATAAAAGGGTGTCCTGTGACTTTTGACTCACCCTGTTCAGATTATGTCAGCTATTTGGGAAAATGTGAAGGTTACTATGGAAACGTTATTGGAATTGAATAAATTCAACCAGTAAATTTACACCATCATACAAACCTTTCCTTTAGGATCATAAATTAGATTTTTCATAAATATCTATAAATGTACTTTTTGAGCTTGATGAATTTGTACAATTCCAATGTTTTCATAGTGAACTCAGCCGTGACGTGGAAGAGTTGGACTTTGCTACAAAATGGCCTATCACACAAAGAGAATGAAAAAATAATAAAGGAGGACTTCACCTCACATCAGCAGGAAGATGGTTAAAACTTCACAATGTTCCTCCACCCAAACGCATATCAGAACTGGTTTCTGATTGGTTTAAACAGATTGACCTAAGTAACTGGAATGGCTTTCCCAAAGCCCTGATTTTAACTCTATTTTTGTTTGTTTTACAAAAGGATGGAGCAAAAATGAATAAATCCACCACCATCACTAGTTTGGTTCTTTTAACATTCGATTTGATCAGCTTCAAATGCCAAAACATTTACCCGCCATGCTAACTGATTAATGAAGATGATTTCCAAATCTATATCACCCCTCGACATGAGGATGAAGACTAATGACATTCTTTAAAATGTTTCACTGAAATATTGAATAATATCTGAGCTGTTGCAGAATAGTGACGATACCTGATGAGATCAGTGAACATGATCCATGCGCTTTTCTGAAGTTGAACACTTTTCGACTTGTGTTGTTTTTACGCCTCTTATTTAAGCCGTGCGCATGAAAAGAAAACCTTCACAACCTCACTTTTAGAAATCTTTATTTAGTCCAGGTCTCAACACATCAAAATGTTTTCACCCCAAATCATAAAGAAACCAGAAGAACGAATGAGAAACATACAGTGGGAGCGTTTGTGTAAAATTTGGCATACATATGAGTATTGCATTATTACAGTCTTACAAACAAATATACAACAAATACATCATAAATAGACTCTTTATTGTGAGCTTGCAAGTTGTTATTTTATTATTTTGTTTTTGCTGCAAGAGAAGCAGAGTCCTCCTTACGAGGAGTACTCGTATTCTTCAGCGCTGCGTCGGCCAAAATCCATCCACCCCAAGTAGTCCCTGTCTGCTATCCGATGGCTGCTGGTCAGTCCTCCACTTCTGTTGTTGGCCATCGAGTTTCTGCGCACAGATCCTGTGAAGGATGAAGAAGAGGAGGAGGAGGAGAGAGAAACACCAGAGCATGAGTGGAATTTATATTCCTCTGAGTGCAGAGTGCGTCACTTCACACATCCTGCTTTTGGTTTCTTTAGATGCTCGAGTTCTGATGGGAGAACTTTTAATTCTCGGGGAAAGTTTGACAGATCTGAGAGGCTCTTAGTGACATAATTGGGCAAAATGTGAAGGTTTTCTGAACGAGACGGCTTTCATGTTCTTCAGACTGGAAGCTGTGGTTTAAAATGTATTTTTAACTAACTGAATGCTTTTAAGACCAAAGAGTTCCTAATTTTTTCCAACTTTTCCGGAGAACGTAAACAGATTACAGCTCTCACGTATTTGCTTTGACAGCTGAGGATGTTTGCGTTCTGAATCTGGGTTTTACATGCTCTCTCTTTTAGATCTGTTCGGCTGTCGGCTGATTTGGAGCATTTTAATTGTCCGTTCGTGGTTCTGTTCCCCAGAAGAAAGAGAAACTCTTCCACAACAGCTGGACTTGAGCCTGACAAACTCCCATTAGCCTTCAGTGCACACACACGACTGCGCTCGCTTCCTGTCGATAATTACCACAGACTCTTTGCAACCCTGCACAGCTTGTCCAACAGCCCCGATCTCCAAATCCCAGTTAGTTGTTTATTTATTTCGTAGAACTCCGAGTGAAGCCAAGCTGAGCTGCTTTCTGGTTGATAATCAATTGCACAGAGATGCACTTTTCACTCCACCCACATCCTCCCACGCAACACAAACACACACACACACTTCCATTCCCCAGCATGCCGAGGAGATTGGCCGCAGAAGGCTCGACAACGACACCTCCCACACCGAAACAGGCAAGTGAACAGTGTGCACAGACGCCCACAATCACACGGTGAAGCAGGGGCGCCTCAGGTATTAGAACTCAATTTCTGTGCACATTTTGAGATTATATTGATTTCTACGTCTGACCTTACAGTTTCCCTATGATGGATTTATTTATTTATTTTGGTCATATAAAGTCTTAAACTGCATCTTATGTAACAGGAAAGAAGAAGCCTTCGGAGCCTAATGGGTTCTGGTTTAATTACAGCTTTGTGGTTTTAGGGTTAGTTTAGCAAATTATCAAGAAGTGGAAAAAAAATCTAAAATCTTCAACTTGGAAAAATGAGTTTAAAAAAGACGCAAAAAAAAAAAAAATGTTTCAAAGCTTTAAATAGGTATGTAAAATTTTAAGCAGTCTGTTTTTTCAGCTCTGGAAAAATGATCAGACTGAAATGTTTTTACCACAAGGCAGTCGGTTTTAATCTGAACTCTAAGATAGTGAGTACCTGTGTGTGTGTGTGTGTGTACTTGTTACTTTTTTTAGGACTGCTTCTGGTATACACAGCTACTTTGTGAAGACTAGCAGTCCTTATGAGAACTAAAGGCTGGTGCTAATTTGGTGGAACTCCATTTTTTGCGTTGGGGGTTCGATTTAGGACTCGGTGTGAATTGAGTTTAGGGTTAGGTATGTATTAGAAGGTTAGGTTTAGAGTAAAGGTTAGGCTTTAGAAATGAATGGAACTCAATGAATGGTCCTAATAAGGACAGAAATACCAACTTGTGTGTGTGAGTCAGATAACCAATAAAAGAATTACTGAAAATATAAAGATCAAGCGATTAGAAGTCAGATTTGAAAAAAAGATGGTTAAAGATTGAAGGATGTCCGGAAGGCAGCACACATTAATACACGCTCTTTCAAACCACAAAAGCTTTTTAGAGCCACTAATTCATTTACCAAGCTGCCTTTGCATTAATACCAGTAATTAGCTATGACCGATGGGAAGAGTGGCAGGAAGCGTGCACTTATCACTAAAAATCAGCCAAAGTTGCAAATGTTGGATCTTCAAGATGTTTTTCTCCGTGTTCCTCGCGACACATCCGCGGCAGGAGACCTCGTGCAAAACACACGACCAGAGTCCACTCACGCACCTTTCCTGGAGGAGATGAGTCTTGCGAGCAGCTCGCTGAGGTTTGCGCGGGAATCTGCGTGTTCGTCGTTCACGGGGAGCGTTTTCAGCTGGGGGTTGGAGCGGCTGTGTCGAAGGTGGGGCTCCCCCAAGCTGTGGGTGTCAGCTTCAAGGGCGGCTGAAGACACAGAGACAGAAAATGTCAGTGGGGAAGACTTCAACAAATGTGCTTTTGGGTAGGGGGGGTTTGATTGCAGAAAGCAGAGTGGTACCTTCAGAGGGAGCGGAGATGAAGTGCTGGCCCTCCTCTAAGGGCTGGGAGGAGAAGGGGAGTCCCAAACAGCTTGAACACAGGACCACCAGCACAACACACACACACAGTCCTACAGTCATCTGAAAACACAGGGAGCATGGGGCTTCTAGTAAAAAGACTGAACTGATGATGAGACAGCTCAGACCATCTGCCAACTACTCTGTCTCAGATAAGCATCAGTCCGACTCCAGGGACAAGTGTGTGAATCAGCAGCATATTCACACTGTCATCACATGTCAGCAACTTCACTTACATCATGAGCAACAAGGTCAACTCACATTACAAAATACATAGAATCAAATCCCCTACTTCAGCTCGTTTTCAGACTTCTCCAGAAATAAACAGTTTTAAATAAACTGAACCAGCCCTCCAGTTTTTTGAACAAAATCCATTTTACTATAAGTTGTACAGGTACAAAAGAGTCACTTTTTGTCATATTTTAGGATTTTTTTCAACACAAAATTGGTTTGTTTCATCTTGTTGCTTAACTTTTCATTCTGAGAATCACACAAAAAAATGTTCTAAATACTGAAAAAAAGACTTAAATCTCAGTCTATAAGTGACCAAAATAAAAGGTTTTCTTACCGTGAGAAAAGAGCTTCGGCGTGTTTAAGGAGTGTGTAAGAATGAGGAGAGCGCTTGTCTGATGAGTGGGAAGGATGCCCCTTTTATACTCGCCGCTCAGCTCCCCTCTGTGTGTGTGTGAGTGTGTGTGTTGCTTGTGCAAGTCGTGTATTCCATGTTTGTGAGTCGAAAGCACAGTAGCTCCAGCCTCAATGATATGGCAGCAGGTTTCAGTTTTACTGTCTGTTTGCTCGTCATAAAATTGTGTCTGTTTGTGATAAAACAACAGAGTTTAGTTGGGTGTGCATATATGTGTGTGTACCTGGGTTTTGTTCCCTTTTTAGGACATTTTTGGGTATACACACTTATCTCCACAGGACCAGGATAGAAATACAAACTTATGTGTGTGTGAGTGTCTGCATACACCCACACATGTAAAAAAAGTCAACCTAAAAAGCAGGCGTAGCACGAAAAAGACAATTTCTGTCAACGAGTTTGGAGTGAGACGTCTCCACAACACCGTCTTCATCTCTTTAATCACACAGGATTAACCCGGCCCCATCAATCCCACCCGTCTGTCAGATCAGTCAGCCTGAGTCAATAACTATTGATCCGCTGTTTCCGAGTTCATGTTTTTATTAATGAGGTTGACGGACCATGGAGGCACGTCAGGATTACCATCTCGGTCCGACGAAAGAAGCTGCTGCTGAGTTGAGAAAATGTTTCAGCTGTTTGAACTGAGTTTAACGTGTTGGGGGGAATTACTTACTTGTTTGCTGCCAAATGATAATAATAAATGAAAGCAGCATTCCCTGAAAGAAAGCATATTACTTGCTGACCTGTATGCCAAAGTTTAAAACAAAGACTTTGTTCACCCTGCAGGTCTTAACGCTTAATTCAGATTTTTTTTTTGATAGACTCATAGATCATCAGACTCCAGAACAGTTCACAGCCCTGAAGAGACCTACGCAAGGAGAAGAGACGTCACACGCAGCACGCTTTGTTTACAGCAGTAAATATGAATGCTACACATGTTACAAGGATGGACAATTTAAATAACGGAAGATGCCATGTACTCAGGTACTAGACCTGTAATATAACATTAGACCTGTACTATAATACTAGTACTGTACTATATTACTAGACCTGTACTATAACACAACACCTGTACTATTATACTAGACCTGTACCATAACACTAGTACTGTACTATATTACTAGACCTGTAATATAACACTAGACCTGTACTATAATACTAGTAGTGTACTATAACACTACACCTGTACTATATTAAACCTGTACTATATCACAACACCTGTACTATAATACTAGACCTGTAATATAACACTAGACATGTAATATAATACTAGTACTGTACTATATTACTAGACCTGTACTATAACACAACACCTGTACTATTATACTAGACCTGTACTATAATACTAGTACTGTACTATATTACTAGACCTGTACTATAACACTAGACCTGTACTATATTAAACCTGTACTATATTAAACCTGTTCTATATCTTAACACCTGTACTATAATACTAGACCTTTAATATAACACTAGACATGTAATATAATACTAGTACTGTACTATATTACTAGACCTGTACTATAACACAACACCTGTACTATTATACTAGACCTGTACTATAATACTAGTACTGTACTATATTACTAGACCTGTACTATAACACTAGACCTGTACTATAACACAACACCTGTACTATAATACCAGATCTGTGCTATATTACTACACCTGTACTATAACACTACACCTGTACTATAATAGATCTGTACTTTAACACTACACCTGTACTATAAAAGATCTGTACTTTAACACTACACCTCTACCATAATACTAGACCTGTACTATAATATTAGACCTGTACTATAACACTACACCTGTACTATAACACTACACCTGTACTATAAAAGATTGGTACTTTAACACTACACCTCTACCATAATACTAGACCTGTACTTTAACAATAAACCTATACTATAGTACTAGACCTCTACGACAATCCTAGACCTGTTCTAGAACTCTGTGTGACAATCTAAAATTGTCATTATACTATATATTCTTTATTGTTCTTGTATCTACAATCATAGTTGCACATTAACACTGCACAGTGATCTCCACAACCCAATTTTACACCATGATGCTTTGCACTAAGCAAACATGGAGGTATCCACAAAACAATCCATGAACACAGTTACAGCTCTTTTTGTGGTTGCTAAGGTTTATAAGCTGTAAGCCCTCTTGATTCGGGATAATCACAAAAGTTTATCAGTTGTAAAGAGTTTTATCAAAATTTGTCCACCTTACTTATTTTAACAATGATTTCCTTCACTCTGTGCGTCTTCTTGCCCACTTAGGAAGCAATAATGTTTTTTTTTCTCCATTCACCATCAGAAAGCATCAGTGTAGGAGGTGAGGCCACAGCGTTCAAATTAGAATTAATTAAGCGTGTGGTGTGGGAGGCGTGCATGTGTGTGAAATTATCTGTGTTACCTTAGGTCTGAGAAATGTACTTCTAGGTGCATGAGTGTGTATGAGTCTGAACTCAAGTCTATGAGATGTGGGTAACCTCTTCGAGGCAATTTTCTTCTCACCTTTCAGAGTGGGCGAGCACAATCTCACCACTCCTGTGAGGTCTGTTTGTCAAGTTTCATGCGAAACACATCTGTCCAGAGGCATAGTTTAAAACTTGAAGTATCTAATTTGTGACAGTGGATGAGATTTTATGAAATCATAGCGTATGCTAAAATAAACTTCTTACAGAGGGCATTCACTACAGCTTTAGTATACAGTTAGTAAATACTAAATAATGCATTGCTTTAATAATGTATCTGAGTCAGTTTAATTGTCTTACATTTAAACGTGTGTCCTCTGACAAACCACAATTTGGAGGAGCTTCTCCAGCCAAGTCATCATTGTTTATTGCTTCACAAAACTTAAAGTTTCAGTTCTCTGTTTTCATAGAGAGACTTTGTGTGGAATGGTCAGGGATTTGTAATGCACAATTATTTTTCTCACTTGTAAAGAAAGTATCTCATTGGCTGCAACTGTAGGGAGACTACTCGGTGAATTTTTGTAGTTGAACTCCCTGAATTTTGAGTTTGTGATAAAGTGAGCTGTGTGAACGCATTTTGAAAATACCAATTTTTGAAAATCAAGGCCTATTTTTGTGTGCACGGTTTGCAACACTGTATTCTTGACCCTGCACATTATTTTGTTGTCCACCTCTGTCAACATCCTACCCACCTCTGTCCACTTTGTACCCACCTTGGTATCTAACTTTACATTTATGTTTTAATCTAACAAGGTACAGTTTTGACAGCTCCAGCGCTCTTAAGACAGATTTGAGATGTCCATGCTCCCCCCAACTTCAACCTCAAAATCCAACGTCCACCTTTAAGTCTGTCACGATAAGCAATAAATCAATTAATCGCAAAATGAAATAATATGAGGTTGATCATTTCCATTTGCTGGCTTGTTTGTTTTCTTTGCGTCTATCTTTTTGTCTTTTAAAGAGATAGAATGACAAAAGGCTTCACTCTGGTCTCGAATGACTCTTCCCCTTCTGGTTTGTAGGGATTTTTTTTTTTTTTTTTAATTTCTTCCAGTTCCAGTGTTAAATGTTCTTTAGAAATTAAAGGTTATTAATGTTTGAGAGGATGTACTTGCAATATTACGCTATTATTATTAAATTCATTTAAAACGGTCTCTTGGCAAAACTTGCTATTTGCACAAAAAAGCGATGACAGCTGCATTAATAATCTACACGTTTACACTTCCATCAGTTTGTAACTTATTAAATCTGACATAGAAATAATACTGTACATTTTTTATTATTAACATGTTGCTGCGCCGTTTCAATACAGTGATATTATTCCCAAGGTAAGGTTTGGAAAAACACTTTCTGCCTCCAAAGGAATTTGGAGGATTAGTAACAACCAGGTGCAGCTGTTGAAACATTCAGAGAGAAAACCTAATGCTTTAAATGACAGTCAGGAGCTCAGTGGGAGAAATAATCAACAGTGACCCCTTAACACTTTTCTGTTTTACCGCCTTTTTATTTTTTGAAACTGAATTTCATGCAGCAACACAGCAATTACAGTCATTTCCCAAATCCGTCACAGACCTGAATTTTCCAACGTAACCAAGCTTTTTGTGCAAGTGTTGGCTGGAAACAAAGAGGTTTGGCAGCACTTGCTTTAATATCTTTAATGGAGAGTGGCGGAAATGGGACCAGATGCGGACTTGAGAGGCAGGAGGCAGGATGGTGAAGGCAGGAGTAAGGGACAGCGTGAGTTACAGGAACCAGAAATGGATACAAAACAGGTAAGCAAGACAAAGACAAAGACCACAGCGACAGCGGCAAAATAATGGACTTGCCGAGACAACTGAGAAACAAAAGGACTATATAAACACTGAGGAAGTAACAGGTGTAAGAGGTGTGATGATTGACAAATTAGAACCAGGTGTGCGGGGAAAGCAGAAGCAATGCTAATGAATCAGAAACAAGAACTAAAGTACCAAACAGATAACAGAACAAGTCAGAAACCAAACTAAACAAGTGACATTGTGCAAAAATGTAAAAGTTTAAAATTAAGAAACGTAGCATTCGTTAAGACTTTTATGTTGATTTTGAGAGAGATGTTTTATAAACCTAAAAAAAATAAATAAATAAGCACCGCACCATTGTTTCGCTAGCCATTAGCCTAGCGGGGAGGAAGACCTCTGCTCTTGTCTCCACTAACTATTAATACTTTTTGACAGAACATCACCTTAGAAATGACTAGACCATTTCTTGAAGAACACAGTGGGCTCTATAATTTGTGTGATAGAGAATGATTTGTCTCTAATTGATTTTGACAGTGTACAAATAATTTCAGAATTTTCCCAAGGCGGGACAATAAAGGCTGTTTCTATTCTATTCTATTCTATTCTAAAACATCCTTGGAACGCTATAGTGGCCTATCATTGTTAAGATGGTGTATTGGGGGCCAAGGTGGAGTGTGGTGGCAGAGCATCCAGGGTATGGCTTGGTTATTGATCATTTGAAGCAGGACTGGCCTCTGGCCTTTTGCCTAGACTACGCCTGTGATTGTGACAAGGTCATGGAAACAACCATGTTAGGTCTGATGCTTGTGGTGGTAGCGTGGCGTGATCCTCTAGTGATTAACTGCGGTCAGAGAAAGAATGATGCCAGAGAGGCAGGAAAATATATGGTGAGGATGCAGGACAGCATCTCAAAGACAAGGAAAATAGCAAGAACTATTGCATTACTACAGCAAGTAAGAGTCTTGATTGCAGTGTCATTATCCAGAAGAAAAGAGGTCCTAGATCATCTTCTGTTACAATATTAATGCTGACTCTCTGTCGAATCCATGCCCATTGTAATCGTTTGAGAGAGTGGCAGATTGTTTTTTTTGGCAGATAACGTATGACGTCATGACTGGAGACCTATGTTTGATGTTGTCTATGCATTCCTTGAAGGAAACGTCAGAAATATGAACGCACTGAAGCACTTTTCTGAGCAGTACCAACAACTAACAATGATTTTGAGCAGAAAAGCTCCACATTTTTCTTTCCCTGCTTGCTAGCAAAATTATTTGAAATACCTGCTATAAAATACAGATATCCAAAAGTTTGAGGTTTTCTCTTTTAAACCACGGCAAGAAATTCTTATTAGAATTAGCTAAAATTACGATTCAGACAGATTTTCCAGGGGTCTTTCCAATTAATAAGACAAATCAAGCCATATCTCTGGAACTGCTCATTATATCAGGATCTATCTAGGTATTAATATACAGCTTAAAAAGATAAGAAATCTGAAAATGTTCTTAGTTTAGTGTGATCTGTTATGATTTAATCCCTGATTTGATGTAATGGATCACATATTTGGAAGGAAACAGCAAATAAAATGTCATTTTTTGTGTGTAAGTTCTGTTAGACTTAGAACAACAAGGAAAAGTTATTAAAACACAGGTTTCCCTTTCATTACTCTGTAAGATGTGTAGGTTTTTAATCCCACACATGAAGCTTTCCATTTCCTTTGTAGGGCTGCAGGCGACGTTTCCTCATCGTGTGAATGAATCTCCCCAGAGATAAAGCACCGGTTCGGACAGGACAGAAAGAACTATTACACCGTGTGCTACCCATCAATTGTCCTGACACTCGGGTTGATGAGCCCGATGTCATCTCACCGCAGCAATGGACCCATTATGATGGAAGCGGTCGCACGTATTATGATGTGCAAATTGTTCAAATCTTCTTGTTCTGGAGGTCTTCGCAGGGTTACTCCTCCTATCACTTGTGACAGACATACAAATGTATTAGGAGCAAGCCATGACTTGTCACAGAGCATTTGTACTTTAGGCTCCAATCACTACGTCGTTTTATTTTTCCAAAATAAATAGGTTTATTTCATTGCACACTGGCAAAGTAGCGAGTGATAAGAATTCAGTGAGGAGAGAGTTGAGGAGCAGGGGGAGTGATGGTGTCTGGTGATCATTTAGTAATTACTAGCAAGTTAAGCTAATCTGCATCTCTTAGGGTGGCTTGTTCAATATTATTGATTAGTGTCAAACAAAAAAAAAAGCTTTTGTTTTTAGAAGGTCATTTTGAGGTAATTATTATTTTGAGAAGTTTTTTTAGTCTTTGTTACACTTAAAAGATGATAATGAAGCTCAAATTCAAAACTTGAGATTGTTTAATTGCAGTCCACAAAACAAATTAGGTATTTAATGATTAATACAGAGTGAGTCAAAAGTCACAGGACACCCTTTTTCTTCAGACACAAAAGAGAAAATGAAATATCTGAATACCCAAAGTGAGGGAGCCTATCTTTTATGTTATGTCTAATACATGACTGCCATCTTGAAAGCTGCCATTGGATCAAAGTAAAATTTTTCCAATGGAAAGGCAGTCATAAAGCATATCAAATATGACCAGAATTGCTTCAAAAATGAAGTCGATTGCTGCAATCAGATTTGCAATATCTCTTATGGTTCAAACGTTATCAACACAGAAATGTGATACAACTGGGAACATGTTCGTTGTGCTCCTCCTGCTGCTGAACAGTGTGTCAGTGTATCTGAATGCAGCAATACATGTCCTAGACAATCCTGGTCTTCTTTAATATGCTACATGAGCAACTTCCCATTGGAAAATTTTTACTTTGATCTAAATCAAATGGTGGTTTCCAAGATGGCAGCCATGTTCTGCACATAGTCTATAAAAGAGTCTTCCTCACCTATTGCCAGGGTATGATCAGATATTTAATTTTTCTGAAACAAAAGGGTGTCCTGAGTCTTTTGACTCACTCTGTATTTTTAGTAAATAACAAATTCTACTATAAAAAATATTTTTTTATTTTTATATAAAACATTGACCTGTAAACACATCCACAGACATTATTAAACATGGATAATTTCTGCTAAGGGGTTTGTATGATTTTAGAACTGGTGCTGTTGCCTTCTTGGACAGGGCTCCTTTGAAAAACAGATCTTGTAATCCCAATGGGATTAAGAGTAAGCAAATAAAATAATAAAAAAAATTGGCTGTGATGTTGACTTCTAGTGAAGAAAAAAATAATTTAAAAAATGTGCTTGTCTCTTTTTTTCTGCCCTGATTAATACCTAGAAACACATACCTCTCTGCCCTGCTTTATTCTCTGCAGCTTCTCTACTATTTTTTTATTCTTTCATAATTTTTCTAAAAGATGCATTGTTGTAACTCATCTCAAGCCTTTACTTTACTTTAAACTTGTCATTATGGTCTATTCAGACCTTCTAGTAATTGAGCTGGAAAAGATTTTAGAAACTATTGTTCTGTTCCGACCATTATAACAGCCTCACCTGATCATGCTTTGTCTCTGATGTCTGCAGACCAGGGTTAAAGAATAAACACTGATGTTTTCTTAGAAACGCAGTTCTGAAGTTCTGATGTGTTTGTAGATACAGTAATGTTTGAACTGGACTGGGATTACTGCAGTGTTAGTCCTTGGCCATGTTTGGATTTTCAGTCAGGCTTTACTTTGGTCAAGTGTCTGAATGTGTTTTTCAGCACAGTCAACATCCAAAATCCTGATCTGAAGGGTCCCAGCTCCAAAAACTCTTTAGGCATCAAACCAATGGATGACATCACCTGCTAGACATCCTTCGTTATTGACAGCCTAATAATCCAATTCCAAGTACATGTGTATTTGTTTGTAATAGAAAGTGTTTTTCTTTCAAATAGATAGTAAAATTACAGCAAATACACAAATTAGATTAGAAGATTTCCCAGAAAAAAATCAGACCTCTGAATGTTATTGTCATCTCCTAATCTTTTTCTCTTCTATTTATTCAGTTTGCAGGAGCAGTTCCTTGTGTACCAGTGTTGAGTACCAGCTGTCACCATTTACAATCATCCTCTTCATTTAATCCTGACCCATGGCACTCTTCAGCATCAAATTGTGGAGTACTTTCAAGAAATGTATCCACTGCCTGAACCAAGTGTTTTCTTTTTCCTCATACGGTAAAATGTCAGGATTTTGGGTCATCACCTTGCTGTTGTTCTGTTTGTTTTTCCAACCTTCTTCTTTTGAGGGGGAGGTGAAAATGGGCGATTCCTCCTGCCCCTATCTCAGCTGTGGCTCATCACCAGCGGAGTTGTGCATGAGATTATTCCACGCCACATGGTGATAGTCCTGTTCCCTTTTCAAGCAAATTATTTGCGAAGCTCCTAGAAGAGATTGGAACTTAGGAAATGCCTGGTTCACATGGCAAGATTTTAAAGTTGTCACCTAATTTTCAAAACCTGAGAGACCCTTGTTGACGATAAAAAATCATAAACATAAAAGGTTTGGTCCTAGTGTGTGGTGTACAGCAAACAAATTTCACTCACCAACATTCAGGCGTCAGACGGGAAATCTTGTGAAATGTCTCGAGAACAAGATAGAGTCCAGAGTAAATAAACATGACTTACAGTGAAGAAGAAATGGTGATAGTTTGTGGACTGTTTTTGTCAGAGAAAAAACAAAAAAACGTCTCAGACGTCCACCAGACTTTCTGGCGCTCCATGGCAGTAGTTTTGTCTTATGTATTGTGGATTCCCCTCTGTTTCCTTCACCTCATTTTCTGATTGGCTACACGTCACATTCAACAAGCTGTGAGCTCATATGTCCTCAGGGAACATCACTTGTGCTGGGATATCGGGCTGAGACAATTCAACATGTAGAATATCCCAGATTTGAGATCGGAGCGGTCCTGATGTCCTTCTGAACCAACTAGTTCACTCTCAACACAACACACACAGCAGGAATATCTTATCAAACAATCTTTAGAGCCATTGCAACAATTAGGGCATCCTAAAGATTGTGTAAAGGGAAAAATTGGGTCAAAAATTGGCACAATGGGGTCCTCCACTCAGACTAATTTTAGAACACTAGTCACGTGACCATGCCCGCTTGTACGCAGCTCCATTGATTTCAGTCACAGTGTGCCGGTTTAGATACGTTAAAAATGCCAAACGTTTTAACAATTCTGCTAATTTTTAAAGTCTGTTGAAGTACTTGACCTTCCAGAGAACCTTTCAGCTGAACTTTCCTAAGATTCCTGAAGTCAGATATGTCGAAATTTGCTCTCAAAACATCTCCCAGTAGAATCCATGCTGATTGAGCAATCATTTGAGAGAGCGGCAGATATTGATATGTGTGACGTAACGAGTGGAGATCACCATCATCTTGCTGTGTGAACCCGGCATTACTTCTTCTCTCTGTGCAGAGTCCTCTGTGCTCCATGATCTTCCCCTCAAATCAGTCGTTTGTACCTCTGCTGTTCCAAGCCTGAACTTTCTATTCAGAAAACAGAGGAAGTCAACTCATCTGGTTCTCATCTGTCCGCTCTCCATCACTCCACCTAGATACCACTTACCTGAAAAGTTCTGGAACTCCTACCAACATATTTTCAGTTCCTGGAATCACAGCAAACCCTTCAGGAACCTTTAAAAATAATGAAAATCCCAAGAACAAACACTGTATCTTCATTCTGCTTTTGATCTGCTTCACCGCCTGCCAACATCTCATCAGCTCTTAATTCCATCAAATCCACATCCTTTCCCTTTCACAATAAAAGTTTTGTTTTGTAATACCGCTTCCTGCTTCGTACTAACAGTATGAAGATTTATTTTCTATTGTGTTAACGTATACCACCCTGAACTTTTTTTTATGTTTGCATTGCTAAACCCATGGTTTTGCTCTGGGCTACATTCATGCAAACTGATGCTGCACCACAGGTCAGCAGTAGTGCCTCAGAGTAAGAAGGTCCTGAGTTGGGCCAGGGGTCTTTCTGTTTGCAGCTTGCACATTCTCCTCATGTTTGTGTGGGTTTAGGCTGCCTTCAGGCCCAGACCTCCTTTAAAAAAATATCTTTAATCTCAATAAGATTTGCCTGGTTAAATAAAGTGATCTTTAACACATTCTCACCTTCGCTTGTTAAACAATATCATTTAGACAAACTGTTCAGAATGTCCAAAAACAGAAGTATTACTTTATCAAAGTTACTGATGTTCAACTTCAAGATGAGATTTTTATTCTGCTGTTTAACTCAATGAACTCAAACCATCATTTAATGTTATTATTTCAAACGCGTTTTTGTATGAATTTAATTTAAAGATCTCAGCATTAAATGTAATCAATTTTCTTCTAATTTTTCACATTAGAGCCTGATTTGTCGTGCAACTCTTGTTGTGTACATTTTCCTTTGACTGGTTCTTTGTTTCTGTGCAGCCAGCAGTTATCTTAACTCTGCAGTGTGAATTTTGCGTCCAGTTTGGTTGATGAGCGTTCATCAAATGTTGCCACTTTTCCAAAACGTGAAGCAATTAAAAAGCTTTTGAGGGAGAGGCAGCTTGAGCTGGGAAGATGTGAGAATAGAAATCAGGATTCAGGAGACTTTGTGCTTAAAACGAGTCCTGGTAAATAATGTGTGTTTATTTACCACATCACTCCTCAGCAGGAGACTGACAGTATTAATGTAAGAATCCGGTTACAGTTCCAGCAGTTTATAAAGAAAAAACTGTAAAACGTTCTGACCCATGTGCTTGTTTACACACAGGCACATGAAGAGAGGCTGGTTATTGTTGAACAGCTCCCGGCTCTGCTGGGCCTCTGCACTGAATTATAAATGATCCTGGAGTGTGTGTCACTGCAGACAGAGCAGAGTGGATATAGGTTACTCCCATTGAGACAACAGAGGCGTCACGCAGTAAAAAGATATCCACTATGATTTCTCCTTTCTTTAGTCTTTATTCACAGACCAGCTCTGCTGCAATTGTTGCATCACTTTCTTTCATACTTCAGCAAAGGAGCAACTTTTTTATTGGGCAAATGATTCATTTCCTCTACTGAAATCTGACTCTTGGTGGGTGCAATCAGTCGACTAAAATCTGCATTTATCATTTTCGAAAATGGCACCTGCTGTGCCTTGTTTGCGGATCTGTCTGCTGACAAAAATCTTTTATTAAGTTAAGTTTTACTTTGAAGTAAGGGTGTAAAGCTTTATCACAATACAATATTATATCAATTTGTTTGGATGATGATACGATGTTTCTCGATATTACAAAGTGTCATGATATCGCTCTCAGACTGCAGGTTTACTTGTGGTTCCCAGAGTTTCTAAAAGTAGAATGGGAGGCAGAGCTTTCAGTTATC
>JARVJO010000155.1:1397973-1420756 GCA_031762555.1 Cynodonichthys magdalenae
TCATTCAGTGCTTTAAGCACCGCCTCTGGCGGTCATCCGGGACTCATAGAACCGTAGTTACAGTCGTAACTTTCGTTTTTGTGTTCCACGTGACATCTCCACACCCTTGCACTCATCATCATTATTATCATTAATAGGAGGTTTAATTATCCTGGCAGGAGGTTTGATCTGCATTTAGCAATGAGTAAAATGTAATCATTTCAAAATAAAATTTTATTCCAATGTTACAAGGGTTAAAGGAAATGTTAAATAAAAAAGACTTTATTGTCAAGATAGAAAAACATGAATTTCATTTAGCTTATTGTTAAAAAGGAATAATACTCATCACTTAATTGAAGCACATTTCTTTCTGTTTGTGTCTTTTAAAGCAGCAGGATCAATTTTCAGCAGAGTCATGGAGTATAAAGCCTTAAAGAGGGTGGAGGGTTGTAGAACCTGAGGCGCTGAGTCTGGCTCTCACTTCACATCAGCTAACAAAGGGTACAACACAATAGCCTCCGGCTCTTTAGTCAGGGAGGGACTCTGAAAGAAGAAAGTGTCCAAAAGATCTTAAACTAAAATTTGCATCTGTAGGACTAGAGTTACATTTTATAGTTGGAGAGCACAAAGGCTCACAGTTAAGCTTCCTGACGGACACACAGCTAGTTTTAGGTCGGCAGCAGAAGACCACATCAATGAGAGGAACGAATGAGTTTTGTAATAGAAGACAAAGTCTAGGACGGTGACTGATCTGCTAACACTAATCAGTACTTTAAAGTTACAACTGTATTTTGATTAGACCTGACTCATTGGACCACAACATATAGAGACAACACATGACTGAGCTAGAAACACTCTCAAATTGGCTGTTTTTCCCGTAAGTCGTCTTACTGCAGTCACAAATCTACCTGAAGGTTATTACAACGCTGACTCACTGAGGAGCAGCTTAATCGGTTTTCCCGGCAGGACTGGTGACCATCAAACTGACCGCACCAAAACACCAGAAGAGTCATTCCCGGTATCCTGTATGATTCAGAGCCTGTTCAGCCCAACTTGTAAGCTTCTACACCTGAGCTGAAGACAATTAAAAAAAGAAGCGGAAAAAAGGTCCAGACGGCGAGAGACTTCAAAGTACAATAAAACACTGCAGTAAGATTTATGGGGCTAAAATAACAAGCTTAACAACCTTAAAACAGAACATCCAGATAAAACTTTACTCTAATGGATTACTTTATATGGAGTTTTCTAAAATAAACTCAAGTTTTAGACACATATGAATACAAGATTCTTCCACACACTAGCTGCTTTGTTCTAGAAAAGGACACCTTTGTAAAGCTACAACTGTTTTATTTTGGTAAGTTGTGCCTTTCAAACAGAGGTGGTTCTGAGCCATGTCATTTATAAACAAAAAAAATAAAAACTTTAAAGTATCACAGGAGGGTTGTTGGTTAAAACACTGCTACATGTGCCTACGCACCTCACACATCCCTACTCTGTGACTACCATGCAGACGTACCAGCAGTGAATAAAATAATTTTATTTTCCATCTCTGTGCTTTCAAACATAACAAGAAGGGAAAAAAAGCCTGACTTGAAATGAAATCACTCTTCAGTGTTTCGACTCTAGAGGACTTACCAGATGTTGTTCAGTGACATTTAGACAAAATTTAAACATCGTGATTAAAAAGAGTTTCACTCTGTCCGTCAGTCAGTCCTGAGAGTTCCTATGACTTGTCGTAGCTCAAGTGTCTGCTTGTATTTTTATATTTTGTGTTTTCTCCTATAATTTTATTGTGAAAAATTTCTAGCAGTTTGAATTTTTAATAATGATTTTTTAGCCGTTTTTAATGAGCTGTGCTCTTTATTAGAAACCAGTAACAAAGTGACACAAACAAGCCATAAGCATAAAAAAAAACTATTTATAAGGTAAGCTCTATTTTGACTAATAAATGAGACATCAGGTAAAGTTAATTATATTATCCTGTATGAAATTTTTGACATAAGATAAGGAAAAACAAATTTTCTTTGATTAGAATGATGAGAAATCAGGCAGGAGAGATGCTAATCTGAAATAAATAAATAAAAACATAAACTCTCTTGTGGACCCGTATCTCATCTTGTGAGATTAGTGTCTCGTTGCTCCTGTACATCACATCAATAACTCCAAACACACATAATAGGTTCAGTCATTAAAAAGTGATAATGGATGTAGTCCTGTAAAACCATTCGAGGGTGGCAGTGTAGCTACTGAATGTAGCAAACTGTTTTTAACCCATCGGTTAGGTTGTCAATCGTGCAAAAGATTGTCTGAACATGACATTACAAAAGAAAAATAAATCACGAGACAACAAAAGTTATAGCAACGTACACTCAACAGTTTATAATAATGGAATCTGATCATTTAGTGACTTTGGAAATATTTTCTCCAGGATTATCTCAACATAACTTTTCAGCTTTTCAGGATAAAGTGTCCTAAAAGAACAGATGGGATATTTCTAATATTGGGCTAAGAGCCTGTAAATTGTTTATACTGAGCTCTGTAACAATAAAGCTGGTTACTTTTAATATCCTTATATAAACACAATCAGAGATCTTTAGTGAAAACCCACTTTGGGTCTTTATTAAAGTAAATGTGAAGGTCTCTGATATACTCAATGGGTCATAAATTTCTCAGCATGTGATGTATTTAATAATTTATCAAATCTAGAGTAGAAATCATCATGGCAGTGTTTTAGCGGTCTGTGTGTAATTTCAACAAAACAAAAAGTTTTGTTTCTTTTACACTCATCTATGACCTCACTGAGAAGATGAGAAACTCACCACCGATCCTAAAAAACTCCTACATACAGTTTGTACACACTTTGGTGTCCAAATAGGGTAAAGAGAGAACAGAGAACGTGACAGTAAATCATGTTGACGTGTATTCAGAGATGGTCATTACAGAAAAAGGCAAACAATGTTTCCACCTGCAGAAAGCATGTGTTTATAAAGATTTTCATATTTTTTCTGTTTTTTTATTATTACTAGGTCTGTCACATTAATAAATTTTGCTGGACAATAAGTTGTCTCGAAATATTGCGATAAATGACAATATTGTTATGAGACCATTTCAAACTACCCCTCATCGTGGACATCTGCCTCTAGTTTCTACTATTTTTCTCTTCTACCAGTTACTTTATTATAAACATAATGCAGCAGAAATGTTTTCATTTTGAAGTTTCTTTTTCTCAATTTTTCATCTTTTTGTAATAGTTTTATTATTATTAGTTTTATTATTATTTTTTTTTATTATTGTTGTTATTTTATTATTATTATTGTTTTTTTATTATTATTATTATTATTTTTATTATTATTAAAGAAGACCATACCATCTCGTCTCTCTCTGAGAGATTATTTTTAAGCTTCCATACATTATGTGCAATATATATACAGTATAGTTTATTTTCCCTGGTCGACCTTGTAAATAGAATATATATTTATTTCTGCAGGGTACTTAACCAATAGTTGGGGGGGGGGGCTCACCTTCCACAGAAGTTCACACTCTCTTTCCTCCAGTGCTTTCTTGTGCCTCAGGACAAGCGCCTTCACTTCAGTCTGCACCACCTTTGCCTTGATCTCCACCTGCTCTGCCATGGCCTGGACTTTCTCCATGCTTAGCTAAAAGGATAGAAGATACAGAAATTATCCCCACATTCTCCAGGAACAGAGATGAACAGGAAGCAGAGAATCAGAAACAATGGGAGAAAAAAAAAGAAAAGAACAACGACTCATTGTTTTGGGTCTTTTCCTTTGTAACATTTAGGCTTATGTCATGAGGAAAAAGGAAACGGGTCAGGATTAGGAAATCACCTCCAAGTGCGACAAAATCATTAACTTCCTGCTGAATTTGAACTTCTGCTCATCAGAAAAGACGCTGCAAGATTTATGAACATGTTCTGACTTTCAAAAGCAATTATTTGAAATTATAATAATTATAATAGTGTTTTGTTGACAAGCAAAGGTTTATCCTTGCATCTACGAAAAAATGCATTTTAGGAGCCCCTGAACGGTATTTATTGAAACCAGGATCCAGAGTGAAGAAGTCTTTAAAACGGCCAACCTTTGTGTTTTCATGTGGACAACGGATCCAAACCTTTTAAAAACTATGATGTTATAATCCCACCTCTAATCTAATCTACGTCCCCTAGCTTGTCAGACATTACATGATTACGTTTGAGCAGTTTTCTGATTTTTTGTGTGTATGAGAACAATGACGTGTTTACTAGGATATTTTTAGAAACCAAATTTAAAGAAATGTTTTGAAAGACACGTGTTGACAAGTTTTAAGGACATTATCAGAAATCAGTTTGGATCTTTAAAAAACAAAAGGTGATACAAAAAAATGGGATTTTTTTTTTTAATAAATGTTTTTTTCTCTAGTTACCTAATCTTGAAAAAAGTAATTAAGTTTATTTTATTGTTTCAGTGTCTAAACATGCAGCTCTTTGATGTGGTGACAGTATTTTATTAGTTTTATTTCAGAATCATTTCATCCATCTTATAAGGAAATGTTCAGTTTATTGGAGCTGAATGAAATTCTTCCAAACGTTACAACATTTTGTTAGAAGATAATATATTTTACAGTACCTATTTTAATTTTACAGGGCTGTAGTAAATAACCTTTCCTGCCAGAGTGCAAACAATAACAAGAGGAGACTAGTTTTATTACTACCTGAAGCAATAAAACTCCAGTGTAAAAGGAAGGTCTTCGCCTTTACGACGTACAATTTGGCCTAAATAAGTAGTTTTCTCTTTGTCTCCCTCTGCCTACAGAGTTTTATCAGGCTTTTCTTCTGGCGTTTTCTGGGAGGTCACAGGCCGAACTGGACCTCACAGGGACGAAGGGGGCGGTGGGATAAGGCTGCCTTTGTCGTATCTGCCACAAAGATCAAAGGTCAGCTAAACCTCTACAGGTCGTGAGCCACAATCCTCGTCTTAAGACACATACAGCCCACCCCCCCATCGCACCCCAACTGGAACAAAGCCTGGCAGCAGGGTCTCTTTTCTCTTTGGCCTGGGTGTGTGAGATGGCCAGCTAAAGGAACAACTAAATTATACCTCCAGAGAGGGAACGACAAGATGAGGACCATGATCCAAAAAAGGGATGAATATAAGTTAAAGTTAGCGTTTACTGTATTTCCTTCTTGATGCTTTTATTTTCTCTTCACCCAAAGTTGTTTTGTTCATTATTGACTTCTTCCTCTAATCTTTCCTCGTGCCTTCTTCATAAGCATCATCATGTTTTCATCTCATCTGTCTCCTGCTCCCAGTCTCAGTGTCTCCATCATCTTCTGGATTTCTCTCCACCCCCATGAACACACCCCTCCACAGGAGCACAGCTTGGAGCACAAAGCCAGTCCAATGAACCAATCAAAACGCAGAGGCAAAAGAGCTCCGACCAACCAGAAGGTCACAAGTCCAGGGTGAGGGGTCAGCAGAGATAATGGGTGTAGAGTGGACGGAAATTTTCTACCTCAGGGGACAGGAGCGCGTGTGCAACGTGTATGTCTGTGTGTGTGTTTACATATTATCTGGCGTCAGCGCTCACTCCTGCGGCAGCCCGGACAAAAGTGGACAAACACGCCAAACAGCACAAGGTGCTGCCAGATGGTGGGCGGCGAGTCCTGACTCACCAGCGTGCTTCCTGTTCAGCTCATTTAATAAAATATAAGCCCGTCGATCGCACTGATGTTCAACTCTTCGCCGCAACATCTGTGCTGCGATATCTTGGAATTTCTGAACAATCCAACAACACTCGGCCTGACATAAGTAATCAGACATTATGATACTAAGTTTGACCCAGCCAGACAAAGGTCAGGCTAAGAAATGGATAGGTGGGGCACATGCTTGGTGAAGGAGATAGTACATGCCAGAGTGTCATATGATCTCAGTGAAGCAGCTAGAGTTTCATGTTTTAGGCAAGTTTTTACCAAGGTCACAACTCTGCCCCGCCTTCCAGGCAAATAAGATAACAGTGGAGCGTCGAACCCAGCCCTGATGACTCAGCTTGTCTGATTTAAAATGAGCTTTTCACCGTTTAATGTATTTAACCACAAATATGCTTCTACTTAGGCCTGTTGTGATGAGCAATAAATCAATTAATCACATGATAAATTAAAATGAGGTTGATCATTTTAATTTGCCTGCTTGTTTCCTTCATGTCTCCCTCTTTCCTACTCCTTGGCTTTTGGAGGACTGAACTCTCACATCAGGTATTTTCCAGGTGCATGGTCTCTAATCTCTGTAGCATGATCGTTAACAGGCATTTAGCTAGAGGAGCGTCTTCGGTTTTCCAACGCCTTCGTTCAGCAAGCGACGCCTCAGGATGCCTTCAGGGCACCATGCCAAACCTTAGCTTCATCAAGAGTTGTTGTTTTGACACTACGTAAGTTTCACTACCTTCGTAAGCAGCATGTGGGAAACTGCAATTTTTTATAAAGCCAAAGGAAAACAATAGTTCCAACTGGGATAGAGGAGGGTAGAGATGATACAGCTTCAGTAGCGATTATCGTTTTCACAAACTCTAGACCAGGTCAGTCTATAACTTTTTTTTTACAAACGTAGATTTCCTAAAACTTCCACAAGCTTCCTAAGTGTGGTACACATTTAAAATGATCTACAAACCATGTGGTTCATCGCAATAATGTCTGAAACAATTAACTGTCCAACAAAATTTGTTATAACTGGCCTTCTGAGAGTTTCAATATAAATATTTTAAAATATATTTGTATTTATGCAAATGCAGCATATACTTTAGGTTGAAACTAATTATATAACTCGAAAAACTCAACTGCAAATAGATTCTTGAGACAAAAGAAATTTAATTTGATGTGGTTCACAGTTATTGTTGCACAATATGCTTACTTTAGGTTTTGTGCAATAGAGGAACAACATAAAAAAACGAGGAGGAAATAAGTAAAAAAACAAAAAGGTTTCTTTACTTTATGGAGTAAACTTTAAACTGAAAGAATTAAAGTGCAAGGCAGAAAGTTAAGTGGATCTGTGCAATTTTAAGCTGTGAGAATAAATGAGGTATAATAATCTTTGGCAGCAGAGAACAGTCTTTTTTACAGACGCCGACACATTCTTATAAAAAAAATCTTCAGTTGTTGGACGTCTGCGTTTCCAACAGAGAGGACTAAGATTATCTCCGCCCTGACGAGGAGCTCACCCACTTTCAAACTGATTCGGTGTCAAAGAAATATTTCCAGGGAAACACAGACGAGGTTTCAGGCAGCCAAAGGTCAGGATGTTGCAATTAGGTCAAACAGAGTTTCAGGTAATTCCAATTTAGCTGGACGTACCTGTCAGAGACTTTATTGTGGTGAACAATAAAAACAAAAGCTGTGACAGACGGACACAAATATCATGAGCGCTCATCTCTGGACAAAGGAACGTAGGATTCATGTGACGGTTTTTATATGACAATAAAAACTTTCTGGAAAAAGTTTAATAACGAATAAGAATTGAATTGATCTTTGTGGTCCTAATATATGAAGGCGTGTAGTTTTAATGGTGTACTGGGGATTTGCAGCTTTTATTGTAGGTACAATTCAGCAAGTTTCTAGAAAAAAAAAGGTTGAGAACCACTGATTTATGTTCATCAGCTCACTCTGTTTGGTGGATTATTGGCCAGATTAAGATAAGATATTAAAATTACTAAAATATTGAAAAGTGGTAACACTACTTTAAAGCAAAATGTTTAAAAGTATGGAAGAATTCTTATGTTTAAACAACAGGTTGAAGTGTTTGTGTCAAACATAAATTACGGTAATTAATTTTGATTATTTTAGAACTTTATTTCAATCAGTTTTTTTTAATTGCAGCATTTTATTCACTTCAAGTGAAGATACAAATATCTGCTTTGACAAAATAAAACCAACATTTTAAATCCTAACCAAACTAATCAGCTTTTGGCTTGAGAAAACAAAAATTTTTTAGCTTTCCGTTATTTAAATTTGCTTTAACGGTTACTGATCAAAATGCAAACTACAATAATAAGAGAATCCAAATCTAAAGAAAATGTGGAATTAAGGACAGAACTGTGACATTTTCTTAATGTTTATTTTTTAAGAGTTTAATTGAAACTCATTTCTTTCCTTACGTTCCTTTTGATTTTTATTAACAAATGCAGCGCTTGCACCCATCTTTTCTTCTACTTTTGTGTGTATTTGCTGATAAAACTGAAATGTAAAGAAGGTTCAAGTAGCTGCAACCTAAACTACAATTATGTAAATGAGAGAAGACAAAGCTCTATGTGTGAGGGAGCGTAAGGACTGGGGGTGTGAGCCAATGAGTGAAAAGGGGAAGGCCGAGGCGTCCACGCTTTAAAAGAAGAGGGTATTTTTCCCTTCTCTGAAATCCTTTAAATACCTCCTCTCCCCTCCCCCACCCCGCCTGCTAGACTCCTCCTCCCCTTTGACCCTGAGCCCTGGCCCCGCCGGAATGCAACACATGCGACACACCCCCTGTTTTAGGGGCCAGCTGGACACCTTTAACCTCGGGCTTCCCAGCAGCCCAGGACTGGTCACTCTCAAACAGATCTAAGCTGATTGGCGCTAATAGCAGCTCGCTCTGTGCTGCTGAGAGGAAAATTCTAAAGACACAGCTGCTCGCCTCAGGTTTTAGATGAAATGGAGGAGGCTCTAATCTTTATGAAGACCACCTTTAAAACACGAGTTCTTTGATTTGTTAAGGATTAATTTTAGTCGACAGGAGTTAGGAACAATAAATTATTCTGGTGTTGCTCCAATGAACTGCTAATACTTTAATTGCAGTTTTTTTTGTTTTACTTCCTGATAGGACAAAAATAAAACAATCCTGTTCTGGTTTCTGCTCACCTGGACGGCCTGTCGTCCCTGCTGCGCGTCTGCCAGCAGCTGGATGGTGACGGCCCTGCAGTCCTGCACGGCGTCCTGCAGGTAAACAAATGTGTGGCCCATGTGGCGGCCGACGCTGCACTCCCTGCAGATCGGCACCGAGCAGGTTTCACAGAAGAAGAGAAACACCTAAAACAGAAAAAACAAACATTTGGAAAAATTAGCTTTGGATTTGGAAGCATATAAAGTAGTGGCGTCCCAATACTAGTCCAAGTATTTCAGTTTGGGTACTCGCCAATATGGAGTACCAATACAAGTCATTAATCAAAGAGGAAATGTCGTGACCAAGCATAAAAGTGACAGGTACGAGTATTTGAGGCCTGTTTAGAGGGACAAATGCTCACAAGACTGAAGCTCACAGCCTTAATGAAAAAAAAGAGACAAACGCTCACAATTTTTTAGATTTCCACACCTCATTTTTTACCTGATATTTATTCACTTGAGCAAGATTGAGCAGTGCCTATGATGAGTGTTTTTAATCTCCTACAATAAGCTTACATTTGTAACGTCATATATGTATGATGTGTGATACTTAGTGATATAAATCTTATGGGACTAAGTTTAGGAACACCACTAGGCTTCAACTGCTGGGAGATTAGTTGGTGACTCCAAATTGAGAGAAAATATGGAAGTCGTTGCCGCCTCACTCAGGGGTGCACAGACTGAAGTTTTCTGGCTGATCATTGATCTTTAAAAAGCCTGGCCTGACCTTATTTTATTAAAAAACATTGAACAATACAATACAACAGCCCTCTCTCACAGCAGAGTAAAAAGGGGCAGTGGCTGATTTTCAGATCTAAACTGAGGTAGATAAGATCAGTGTCTCATGTAAGTATCAGCTGATCACCCCAAAATTAAAGAAATCGGAGCAAATAAATCGGTTGGTCGATTTATCTGTGAACACCTAGTCTGACCGGATTGAGTGTTTGCAACCAAGTGGCTTACACGTCGTAAAAAATATAGCCCACTTTTGTGCACAAGCTTTACAAAACTACATTCTTGACCCTGAACATTATTTGGTAGTCCACCTCCATCCACACCTAACCAGCCATGGCTGGTTTGTACCGGCCACAGCAGCCTGTCAGAGGGGAGGTAGAACGCTTCAACGATCGAGCTGGGCTAGAAACACCCACCATGGATAGTTCAGAGAATATTTGTTGCACAATCTTTTTTGACATGTTCAAAATTCAAAAAGTGACAAGCCCTCATGCGAGAAGATACATCGTAAGACTAGTCACAGGCCAGTGAGGTTCCACCTTAATCAGTCCACCTCGTCCAAGGAAAAACAAGTTTCTTGTTCATGTTTTAATAATGCATGCAAATTAAAAACACAAAAAAAAAAAGACTGGCAGAATGGTAAAGCAAATGACAAAGCAACTTGCCGTACCTTTCTATTCTACAGCACCACAAACACAGGGCCAATTAAAAAAAATGAAAAAAGACCATGAATGCTAAACGCGTCATCCATATGCATGTGTTACCAGGAGGCTCACATTCTCAACACCCCGGAGAGCTTTTCTCTTTCAAAACACCACTAGAGGGGGAAAACAGAAACTAAAGAAGGTGAAACTGGATCAATATCCCCTCTTGGCAGTTTTAACATTAAAGGACATATGTTGTACACGGATAAAACGTTTTATTGCTCCGTTGTTTCAATTCAGCACAATTATGTCAAATTTACCTAGCATGGAATATAAAACGACTCAAGCTTAGAAAACCAGAAATTTTACCTTATTTTATAGCAATATATTAAAATATATTATAATAAAATCAAATACCAGATTAGTACTTATCAAGGTTGACCAAACTCCCCACCCCACTCCCTCAGGAATAAACATGTCATTTAACCTTTGCTGCTAAAAACTCAGCTTTTCTGTAAAGCCCAGGTCTGAATGCTGATTGGTTGTAATGGAAAGTTAATTAAATATGCACTGTGCATCATATCCCAAAGAGACCCCACATCAATGGCCTCCAGTAGCAGGAGAACCAAGTGGACGGAGAGGAGCCTGCAATCAATCCATCAATATTGGCGGTTCCCTTGGGGAGCGGTCTAATCTAATGAGTCACACACACACTGAGACACACCTCCCCCTTTATTTGACTTCCTACTCATTTCTGCCTTCAGCTTAACCCCCTCTTTGGGTTGAACCCCCGCCCCCCTTTCTGCTGAGCTCTGGCCTCCATAACAGTCTCTGCACCATCCTGTCACTCAATGCCCACCTCTCCTCTGCCTTCCTGTCCCATCCCTCCCCCGCCGACACCTCCTGAATTCCAGAGGGAATGGGCACGCACAAAAGGCAGGAATGTGGCCGAGGAAGAAGGGAGATGGATGAGGAAGGACACAAGAATCAGAGCCGCCGAGGGATGAAGGAGCAAACAGGATCCAATGAGTTCTGCTGATGGGCCGAGGCGTAACGCAAGGTTTATCAAACTAAAGGGGATAGAAATGACGGAGTAAATCAAAATAAAATATAACGCACTTATCATTTATATCAAGGCTCATGTTTTATTATGTTTTTTTACCTGATGCGTTTGTTCACTTCAGGTTTCTCAACAAAAAAATTGTTTTAAAATACATTCATGTTATGTAGAGAAATGACAAATCATTCAAACTGCAAATAATGCTGTGTGACCTCATGAGATTTTGCTCTCACACCATGCGATGTGAATGACTTTCAGCTACCACCACACCACATTTTAGGTCCATATTGCTAAAATGGACTGAATTGTAACCATTTTTGTGTTTTCTAAAGTAAGCTAGCTGTAGTGGCCATTTTGAATTGGTTTTAAATTAAATGGTTCCAGAAGTACATTCACTTATTATTGTTTAACTTTAAATAAAATAGGTCCGGTAGTTTATGAGAAATTTTGTTAAAAACCAGTTGACTTCAAATTGGTAATGGCAATCATTATTATTTTTATTTTTAAATAGGTCTTGCTCAAAAGTTAAGGACCATTAAGCCACAAAAATTGGTCAAAGAAATAAAATTTGCACAATATTTCCTTAAATGAAAGATTAGTATGGTTTGTGACAGGATGCCAACCACCACGTGTTCATTTACCTACGAATACAGTGACTGAAAATTGGTCAACAATGTTGATATCCACGGAAGACACATTTAAGATTGCACGTTTGGTGATTCTGATATGGTGATATATTTACACTCAGATTGTTAAGTTTGCAATCTAAACTGAAACAAACTCGGTGCATAACAGACTAAAGATAAACTATGATTTGACAAACTTTCCAGACGTCAGACAAGAGTTTAAAAACAGTAAAATGATAAACTTCATAAAAAACGTGTTTGAGCGCGGTGCTTTGTCTTTATGGTCCTCTTGTCTCACATGTTCTCTTTAAAATAGTTTAGCAGCAATTTTCCATCTTAACGTCTTGATTTTTCACTTGTCAAATTCAGCCATATTTGTTATAGATGTGCATCAAATAATTTTCTTCAAGATTCTTTCAAATTAATTCTGGTAACCAAACGACACGAGACAAATTAATATAGTCGACAATCAACTGACAATGACCAACGATAAAAATAACCACCGAAATAAAACCTTAATCTGCATTCATTTTACCCACCAGATTTTATGATCCATCAGGAAATCAATGGTGCTCATTGACTTTATCACACATTATCATTATCACACATGTAGTTTCTATATTTGTACTGAAACATTAAGGACTCATCAAAAACACTGAAGCTCTGTTTCATGGAACAGCTTCTAAACAGCTGCAGATTTCTTCTGTTCGGTGCCGTCAAGGTGTCATCAACACCCCGCTAGTCCTTGAGGTGAAACACGCTCCCTTCATGAAGTTGTAGATTACATAATACACATGCATCTTGGAGCGCGGGTCAATATTATTGACTTTAACAGGATACACTCTTCTCATACGTCTTCATGGAGGTCTGTTTTTTCTCTGCCTGCACACATCATCTGCCTTGCTCACAACCCTGATTTGTCATTTTTTAAATCTCAAACGAAGTACGTAGTATTTGCTTCCATTTGAGGGGTTGTGAATTACAGAATATAGCAATAATTTTAGCGATTAGGGACTGGGAATACACGTCTTACAAAAACAGACCATCAAGAAACGGAAAAACACTACGATGTGATTTAAGTGTCACAGCTGGAAACACCACAGGAGACACTCAGGACGGGAGGCCTTCAGGCATTCGGAAGAGTTTTATAAATTACGATTAACGTGCAGGACGAACGCAGTAAACAAGCAAAAACCCCTGTGTGTGCGTGTGTGTGTGTTTAAATGTGTGGTGGATTCATTAATGCATCACCAGCTGTAAGCTCAGAGCAGCAGGCCTCGCTTCTGTTGTGGGAAGTGAGTTATTGTATTTCATTAGCGCACCGGATGTTTCCCATTGTTCCTCTCATCTTACTTTACAGCTCATTTTCTGAGGTTTTATTTTTTTATTTTACGTGGACACAGCTACAGAACCCAGCTCTGAACCAGAGCTGTTGACTGAGTTAAAGAGATATTCTTGCATGATAAATTTCATCGTTGCTTTTTAATCTTCAAAACAAAGCTTTTACATCTTGAATTATTGGTATTTGCATTACTGAGAAGTGCTTAATCTAGTGTAAAGTCCAAACTAGTGTTTAGTTTTGTTAGTTTGAAGGAAGTAGTTGGATTTTATGCACCCAACATAATGCCACATTAAAAGAAAAATGTCAAATAAAATGCATTTAGAGGCAGACACGCTTGTCAGCAATTGTATGAACATTTTCACCAAAAAGGTGATTCAACAAAAAAAAAAAAAAAAAAAAAAAAAACATGATTATGTGAAAAGTCATTTTTTTAATAGAGACAATAGGAAATTCAGTTTTACCTTAACTGGTAATAAAAGATAAAAATATGTTTGTAGCATTATCCTGTAGAAAGTAACTAAAAATATCTCAGCTATGTTGTGAAAATATTCAAATAATAATTATATACCATCTTAATTTAATTACCAACATGAAACTATAACGCTTTTGGTAGTTTAATAATTTGACCTAAAAGTAGCAAAAAACACCATTTTTGTGGCTAAAAGTCCTGATTCTGCGTCTCCTGGCTTTGTGTTCTCATAGCAGCAGGATCGGCTGCTTTTCCTCCGTCCCTTCCTCCCCTCGGAGAACTGGGGGAGAGGGCAGCGGCTCAGCTCGCCATTTACCGAGCAGCAGGCGCTGGCTGCGTGCACGGCCGCGAGGGGGGAGGGGACCACGGTAATGTCGCACTCTGGTGCCAGAAAAAAGCAGGCCTGCTCTGCGAAGTGAGATTCAAAGCTGAATCAATCAATGATGAGAATAAAATGTTTTATTTTCATCGTAGTGGAATGACTGGAATGCACGGTTACGGCCTTTTGAAAAGAAACTCAGAATGAATGAATGAACAAACTGCTTCCAACAAACTGTTGATCAAAGATGGGCGTCGTCACGTCACCCCCCCCCCCCGATGTTTCTACATTTTGAAGAGTTAAGTCAGCCGGACGTCACCACCCTGGATGACGGCCTGAGGAAGGATGTGACTGAGAACACGTCCACACAGACCCTGATCACAGCCTCTGCGCCCACCTCGCTTCCAGCAGCACAAAGAGACCAAAACCAAATTTTACACCAGGCTGTAAACATCTTTATAGCAGCTGTAAAGTCCAGCGCTGCGAGGCGGGGGTCTGTGGGATTTCACTCGCTTTGTTGCAGCAGAGTTCAAACATTTGAATTTGAAATAATTTCATTTGGATTTATCTGGCACAAAACGACCCTAACTTCAGAAACCAAGTGCATTTTTTTTTACCTAAAATTACTCATATTTATACCTTAAATTAGTTCACGTCAGTAGAAGTATGCACTCTTTGTTACTATAACCACTTATTTACTGGGATTGCATTTTTTCCTTAGTGTTGAAGTTTAGGTACAATAAATCCTCTCCATCTCAATCAGTGCATGTTTTAATTAATTTTTATTAATTTATTAAAGTACAAAAGTTGCATAAAAAACTCTAAATTTTAGCTTGAATCCTTAAATCCTTCCCGTTTCTAGCCATGTGTCAGGACAATCGTGAATCAACAACGATCTGGTTTTGTAATTTGGGTCTAAATGTGAGGCCTTTCAGAGTCTGACTGTCAACTGGCAAAATAAAAAAAAAAAAAAAAAGTTCAGAAAAGTAAAAATACTCACAAAGACGACATTCCTGCAGCCTGATGTCAGCTGTCAGCCAGCACTCAAACAGATTTATGAACCCTGGTTTCCATTAAATCACAGAAAAAAATCTTGCTAAAAGCAGACATAAGTAATGTTTAACAGCTACGACTGTAAAATATTTTTAACATTTTATTATCCAGAAGAGGCTTCTTCAGCATGAATCCATTATTTCACTTGACCAATTATTCAAAATCTCTCTAGTTAAAAGATTATTAAAACCATTCATTTTAAATTTACATTTTAGTAGTGTAGTCTAGTAGACGTTTTTGGACAAGATTTTATCTAATCAATCTGGAAAAAAAAAAACCAACAGGTCAGACATCTTGTTTCATTTTCATTTTTGTTTTGTTTTTGTACATAGAAACCAAATATATATAACCTGGGTAAACAGGCAGAGATTTCAGCCAAAATTCATCATACTGGGGAAAAAAAAAAAAACATTTAAGAAATCCTTAAATCTTTCATTAAAAAAACATTTTGCTGAAAACTGCCAGCCTGAAACACACCCACGCCTCAGGCTGAAGTGTTAGGAGGGAAAGTTTAAACAAAGACGCTATGTTTTACCCCTAAAGAAGTATAACTGAGAATAAAATGACAGAACCTGCACCAGCTGCCGGGGTGTATTTCATTTAAAACTAAACAAAAACAGGGATTTCTTCAACCAACCAACAAATCTTTGAATTATTTGTTAAGGAGGAAATAATCAATTCAGGATGTAAAAAAAGTTCGACCAGAAAATAAGGGAACAATCAGAATAATCAATCCACCGTAAAAAGGCTCAACAAACAGCAGTATTTCTACGACGAGTCTTTATCTGGACTGAAAAATATAAATAACTCTAATGTTTTTAGCAGGAAGAGATTATTTATGTAAAACAATTTTTCAAATACTCTAAATGCATTTTTATTTCTTTAACGTCTTGGTCCATCGTTAACCCTCTCCGTTCTCTTTCATTGTAAATTTTCCTCCTCCAGCAAGGCTCCACCCTGTCAAGGAAACCCTCCTGGCCTGTTGCCATGAACGAACCACCCACAGACACTCCTGCTGATGTTTTGATACAGCCTGGGAGGCGGTGGCCGCAAGCCGGTGCTCTGATTGGTTGCCATCGCAGCGGAAAAAGAAAACAAACCGGAGTCAGCTGGTATTCTTACTCAGCGAGCGTGCTCCTGACTGGTTCGCAGAAATGGGGGGGGGTGAAGGAAGGGCGTCAGCAGCGAGGGGATGAATAGAGAAGAGGAGGAGGGGGAGGAACTGGAAGGCCAGGCTTGATTCATGAAAGAATCAATAAATTGGAGAAGCTGTGTGAATGAAATGTGGAGCAGCTGAGATGTAATAAATGAATGAGCACGTGTTTCTGCAGACACAAACAAGCTATTCTTAGTTACCGCCCCTGTAGATGGTAAACAACACACACGCTCACTGCTTCACAGGTCTTTAAAGAAAAAAATTAACTCTGGCACTGCCTTCTCCACTAAACCACACTGCTTACAACTCGTTTTATTTAAAAAGCTCATCCGCTGGAACTTCTAACAAAAAAATACTACGATAGCAAACAAATCAGCTCATTTCCTGTTAAATGGAAACAGACAAATTCAGCTTTTTTATATAAATGTTACAATTAATCTGCTCTGAATTAAAGTACAACAGCTTCCCCTCACTCCCCCATTGGACAGTGTTCACACTAAAGCTTCAAACCAAACAGGATCAGTTACCTGACAAAGACAAAAATGTATTAAAATAAACATGTTTGATGATCAACTGGACCCCAAGTTTCTTTAATACCCTACACTGTGATAAAACATGGGTTTATTGTGATTAATATTATTTATAAAAAGGTACAAATATGTTCACCAGAAGCTTTTTGTTTTTAAGTGTAAAATTATTTTAAGTGTTGTTTAAGGGGGTATTATGTATTTTACAAGCATATAGTTTAATTCTATACAACAAGTAACTATGTTACCTTCAGATGTTTGATGCTGTTTATATCAAAAATAAGTTTGACTTTGCATCACAGCCTGTCTAAACACCTGAAAATTGGACTCCGTCTCTTTAAGAACCTCCAACCATTTCGGACACTCCCCCTTCACAAATGTGAAATGCACATTTTCAAGCAATGCTTCGGGAGAGGGGTGGTCTGTGGGGCGGGGGCTCGGCTGCAGACTGAGTTCCAGGAAGGAGCTTTGTGTAAATAGGCGGAGCTTTGTACCAGCAAGCATTTAGGCAGCTCCACATAGCGATTCAAGGATTTCTCAAACATGCACTAATGAGTCAGCAACACTCATCCTGGTGTGAAATGGACTTTAAGCTTTACATCATTTTCTAATGTCATTCCCTCACCAAAAACACACTTAATCTGCACGTTTAAAATTAGTAGTTTTTAGGCGTGTAAGAAAATATCTATACACTGAAATATCACAATATTTCATTTCCTCCAGTGTTCTTCTAATAGCATAAGAATAAAATTGAATTTAATTGGTTTTATGCATGTAATGGATGGTGTGCTCTTTATACTGAGGTTTTCGAAATTAGAATCTTATGGAGGAAAACGTGGAAATATATCACCTTGCTGTGTTGTGATTTATTTCATATCATCAAATTCTTGCCAATACACAGCCCTACTATGAAAACATGTAAACCGAATTTACTACAAATGTATGAACAGCTCCTTTAGTGCCAAATCAACTTGTGCAGTGCTGGTTGTTCACATTTTTATTTTGTATATTTCTATGTTTTACAGAGTGATCTAAAGACAAATTGATAGATGTCAGGAGGTAGAATAAGCTTATTTATTATGTAAAATATTTTAAATGAAGTCCAACATTTGAGTTAAATAAAGGGTATAGATTGCTCCAAGTCTACAAACTATCCAAATCAAATGCCTCATTCACCAGAACATTCTAACATTAGTTTATATAAATTTAAACTAATGACGTTTTTCTTCCCAACATCATACTGAAGCAGTGCTTGCTACATGTTAGAAATCCACAGACGATGGGGGAGTTCGAGCTTCAACATAAACAGCTTAAAAGCTTAAAAGTGTCTTAATGCACACAATTTAGCTAAGCTTTAAAAGCTTAGTAAATAAATAGTACAAATCTTTCATTGAGATAATTGAGCTTTATGTTTACATGGGTCTAGTTGCATCATAACCAGAGAAACTCGTCTGAGAAACGAGGAAAAACCTTATGAAATCTTTTGCAACTACAAAAAAACAAAAACTTAAAAGTAGGCCTTTTATACCTGGAAGCTGTGCGGTGTCCATCATGTGGGGTTAAGAGGTTTAAAGTAAAATGTGTTAATAGCACAATTCAGTTAAGTGAGGTCAAATAATGGCCAATTAAAATCCCATTTGGGCCCAACCACCGAGCGGGAAGCAGCGCCAAGTTCCGGCTTTGGAATTAAGTTTTAAATCTCAATGTCAGAGAGAATGTGATAAATGCCTTCCTTTGCATCTATAAAATTTATACGGCCAAAAGTTCTCAAATAGACATCAAAGCTGCAACACGAACACTTCCATTTAGTATACATGAAACACACAGGAAACAAGGAACGCTCTCTAATTACTGGGCACATGTTGCACATTAAAAACGCTGGAAGTCCGACTTCATTTAAATCGAGCTCTGCTGACTGTGTGGACAACACACACACACACACACACACACACACACACACACACACTAAATCCTCTTCAGAGGATAACTACCTACAGATGGGAGATTCTCTTGGAAAACGGCTCCTCACACATTCACAGATACGTCCAGCAGTGACAAAATGTAATCACAAGCCCTTCAACTGCAACAGCCGCTAAATCATATTTAAGAGATTTTTTTTATCTGTACTGTCTGCTGTCCATGACAGAAAACAGACAGAGCGCTGATGAGAAAGGCAGGAGTCAGAGGAAATACCCAGGGTGTGTGTGAGAGGGAGAGAAGGGGAAAGAGAACCCAGGAGGTATAAACTCAAGTTACAGGAATTCCTCTAGACTTGTATCAGCGTCGGTGTTGGGTTAGGTTTCCTTCCAAACATTCTCCACTAGTCACCTTCAGAGAGCAGCGTGAAGAGAGGGATCACAAAGGCAAGCAGGCGTCTTCATCGTTTCGCTAAAGAACTGCGTAACTAAAGTAGGAAAATACACAAAAGCTTTGTAGGAACACGAAGCAATCGACAGGATTCCCGGACCCTCCGGTGGAACTAAACATCTCGCGGTCCAGCCTTAAAGCTACACAAGCTGCACCCTCCTTCAAGAGATACAAAAGCATTAGTGGGCCCGTCAAACTGATTAGTTCAACTTCACTTAATCCTAAAAAGCACAAAACATTTTCAGCTTCCCTTTTCTCTGCTCTCATACCCCCCAATCCCGTTCTATAAAGACTGTTTATAAGGTAGTGGGAGCACATGAACATCCACGATGAGAACAATTTAATCTGAAGAGCAGAGTGGCATTTTGTGGGATTAACATACTATTAGGCGTTATGTATTTGGATGCTGGAGCGTGACATCACAGCAAGCAGTGAGCGCTCTCTGATGTAATCCAATTTTCCATTTCTGCTCCACACTGTGGGACACCCTGCCTGCATGCGACAAAGTGACATTTATGCTTTTTAGGTGGACTAATGTACCAACGCCTGTGTGCTTATACCCTGAATGTGCATGAGGAGTCTCCTCTTCCACCTGAAACTCCTCCTTTCTGAGTTTTCTGGTCTCTGTTGAGAATAAACTGGCCTCTAAAATAGTTTTTCTAATTAGATACCAAAAAGACTCTTATTAGCATTAATAATAAAAGAAGGCAAACATTTCTTGTCTGTGTGCACAACACTAGGAAGGAAAGATTCCAGCAAAAGCAAATAAACTATTCGTTTGACAGCCGTTATGAAGAGAAACACACCCACCCAAAATATTTTCAACTTTGTAAATTCAAGCTAAATACAAAGAAAAAAATTCTGCACAGTTTGAACATTTTAGCAAAAAATACTCAGCAACTTATTAATAGTGCAAAATAGAAACCAGGATTGATAATATTTGTAAAATCATTAGGAAAATATGCAATTGCAATATTTGGGCTGAATATAGCAAAAACAATGTCGGATGCAAAAAACTTGTGTTTTTCCTCTTTTTGTCCCCCCATTGCAGAACAAAGGGGGGAATTGGAAACACCCTCCGTACATCCTGTGAGCTGGATAACTTTAAAAATAACGGAGGCACCGACTTCCATTTTGGTGTGTGGCTGCATCTAGGCGTAAGAAAGGTTCCCATTGAAAACTGGGTTGCAGTGTTATCATCCAAGATGGCTGCTGCCACATGTAAACCAGCCACCCTGAAGATCTGAAATACTAAAATTAGTCTATGGTTAATCTATGGTGGGCAAGACCACCCCGGGCCACCCCGTGGCTCTGTCTCTGTGCCTGGTGGTGGATAAAAACTGCTCCCTTTGTTTGCCAGGATCCATCACTTTATTTGGTGGCCAAACATATCAGCACAGTTTGTGTTAGGGATTTATTGCACTAACATGGACACTGCGTTGATAATAAATTTAGGATATAAATTGCAGTCCTAGTGGAAACATTTCATTAAGGTTTTACAGATTCAACACAGTTTCATAGTAAAATTTGTAACCACTTTTAAAAAGTCACTCAGAAATATACTAAATATTAAAACTGCAGCTATTTCACCACAACCTCCACAAAACAAATACACCCCAAGAAGGAGACAGATTAATGAATTATCCTTATATAAACACTATACTTCTTACAGCAGTGCAAACACTGAAAAACAAACACCGCTGCCCGATGACCAGAGTGTTTTATTTTTAGGTTTCCAGTGAATAAGTGGGAAAGCATCATAACCTGCTGTGGCAATTGGAAAAGAAATGCAAAACAAACTTTGACTTTTCTGTGCAGGTTTTTTAATAAGCACAACTTAATGGTTATACCATAGACTAGGCCAATGGAAAAAGAGAAATAGGACAAGTTTTTATGCAATAAGAATTTTTATGCAAATCTGGTAAACCTGTGATGTTTAAACTGAGATGCAAATACAGTAATGACACCCCGTGAGGTTTACCATCTTGGTTTCATGTCTGTCCCCCACAAACTTAATCTTTCACCATTTACAAAACATCTTACTCGGGCTGAAGAAAAGATTGATCTTATAAATGGTCCACCCTAGTTTGAAGCTAAAAGAGAACTCAAATATTTTTTGAGCTCAATAAACGGTAGTGACCACAAGTGCCAAGAGGGTGCAGGCTATTTTATACTTTCAGTTTTTAGCCAATTAACACTGAGGTCTTTACAAATAACCAAGTCGTTCACCGTTCTGTTTCTTCATACCTGCCTTGACAGCTGAGAACTTAAATTTATTTTACTATAATCCACACATCTTGTTAGAATTATGTTAAGTTTAGGACAGAGTAAAGGAAATAAATAAAAGAAAAACTAGAAATTAAACAGTTGAGGATCCATATCAAAGGACTCTTAAGATTGCATAGGGTTGAGATTCCTGGTTAATCAGATGAACAGATACAACATGGTTAAGTACACGGGTTTCAAATAGTAGCACCTACACGTGATGTAAGGGTACAAAGTAGCTGGAAGCTGCACCCAATTAACTAAATGATATTCAAACTATTTATTAGATGTTTCCAGATAAAAATAGCAAGTTTTGCTTTAGTAAGCCCCTCATTTGTTTTGGTGTTTGAACACAGTTTTCCTCATTTATTTCCTTGGAGGAAAAAAGCATTGAATTTATTTATCAATACATTTATTGTACAGATAAGACTCCTGGAAAACTTTGCAATCTGCAATGCCACACATTCCACGAATAAAGAAACAAAGGCCCAAACAAGTCTTCACTACAAAAAACTAACTAAATTTAATTTAATGAACAATCCAAGAAGCTGTGTTGTCTTTAATTAAGACCATTTCAAATTATTATATTATTACAAATTAGAAAACATGGCAAACTGCTTTCCAGCAAAATGCCGAAGCATATGGAAAATTTTGACAATGACGTACGTGAAGCTGGATGACGGACAATGGCTGGTCTTTCTCACTGCTCACAGGTGAAGAAAGACAAGCCCTCTCCAGTGTCATTCCCTCCCCCAGGGCTGAACAACAGCGAGTAAGTAGGTGGGGAAATGAGGCCCTTACTGGCAAACTGGACCTACCCATTTACTGGCAGTGGACTGGGGTTGTGTATGGGAGGGGTAGAAGCCTGGGGGGGACAATTGAGTGATTCAAAAATCTAACCAGACTCCTTTTTTTTTTGTAACAATTCAGTTTAAAAATGTTCAGACACCATTCTTGTTTCGTTGAACAACTTTACTCTTTAAAATAATTTTAAAATATATATAATGTAAACTAGTAACACTGAAATACAGATTTTATTAAGAGAAAGATGGAAAATACCACAAAGAGACTAATTTGACTTCCAAGAAGTAACATCACGTCTCACTGTATCACAAGCATCACGAGGAAAACCAAACATTCAAAAATAGTACAAAGCTGACTTTCTACCACAGATCTGTGTCTGTGCAAGAAAAAAAACTCCCAGTTTAGATTAGAAAAAAATACCTTATCCAATAGAGAAAAACATGTGAATTAGGTTGTGTTTCTATACTAAATTAGTGTTTAACATTTAGGGTTTCCTCTTAGGTGTTATGTGATACTGTGTGAGATGTGTATTCATGTG
>JARVJO010000155.1:1428933-1441954 GCA_031762555.1 Cynodonichthys magdalenae
GCTACGTGGTGACGTCAGGATACCCAACGTAGTTACAAAATGGAGGCTGACAGCCACTGGATTTGCTTTATTTTTTTTATTTTAAAAAATCGATTTTGGGACATTTTAAATCGATTCTGAATCTTTGTAAATGAGAATCAGGATTCTGATGTGAATCGATTTTTTGGTGCACCCCTACCTGATATACAGGACCAAGTAGAAAACATGAGATAACTTCTTTAGACAAAAAAATAAAAAGATATTTTTGCATACATGTAGTTCAGAATGATAACATTGAAGGTTTGTGTACAGTTATCATTTGCCTTGGCTGTCCAATAAAAACAGAAAGAGGCTCTATTTTAGTTTTTTTGAGTGCCAATTAAGATGTTTTATAGCAACTTTATGATCCTACCTCATATTTTACGAGTTGGCATTTTGCACACATGTACTTACCGTACATGCTCACCTACAAACAAAACAAAAACCTACTCATTAAATAATCATAGTATGTATGACTATAGACAAATATACTGGCCAATGATGTAAAATGTGTGACCCATGCTGACAAAATAGGTCATAATAAATAATTTTTCCAATATTGAGTTATTTTCAAATGCTCCATCTCAAAATCGTTAAAATTACATTTTGTTTGTTGAAATGTGGCCATTTTATCGCCTAGTTTTGTTTACAAGAATGCCAGTTTGAAAACTTGATTTATTGATCTAATATGCTGTCATCTGGAATTCCAGTCCTGTATTCAAAGGAGAATGGCTACGCTTCCCAATGATGCCCATTAAATGAAGGGATTTCAATTCAATTTCAAAACAAACGAAAAGAATTAGGATTAAAGGGATCATTCCTGAAGACATACTTTATAGAAAACTTCAAATAAAACGGTAGATCAGAAAGTTTTTTTGTGTGTGTTTCTGGGATTTCTAAATGGTTTCTTTATGGACTCATTTTTAAACATACAGTATCTCAGATATAGCTAAATTCAATAGTTTCACATTTTTTGCACCGTGTAAAAAAATGGTTCTCAATGACGTCCTCATTCTGGACTTTTTTATCCTCCGCACCATGTTCGTGAGCTAGCATTCAGCTTGTAGTGAAAAAACCATTATGGGAGAACAACAAAAGCAAGGGAGAAAAAGTCCGCAGAGACAACACAGGGGCTGTGTTGACATAACTCTGTGTGACATTCTTTGATATTAACTATATCATACATACTCAAAAAGTTAAGTATTATGCAGTATGTACCCATTCTGTGTTTATAATCTGATGCTGTCAGTGTATCCTACATGCACGTTTACAAGGGTAGATTACAGAGTGTTAAAAACACTTTACTGTTCATAGTGCGTAACCTTCTTTTTTTAATTAACGTACTATACGGTTACTAATTTTATCCCAGGTAGGATAAAATCTTTGTGGTTGATTGTCACCAGCCACAAATCACGTCACTTTGATGACAATTCTTCTGCTACTTGGTGTTTTTACGCAGTCTGCGTTTCTCTGCCTCATGAGCAGCAAATTTTTGCAACAAACTCTACAGCAAACTTGCTATATAACTGCTAAAACGAAGTATAATAAAAACATACTACTGCGTAAATGATCTAGACTGTAGACCACAGACAACGTATACATTTCTGTGCTGTAAACTATCCCCTCTTCCGCAATTGTGCCCACCACGAACATGGCGATTTGATCACGTGATCTGCAGGTCGCTACGTCACTTGAGAACCATCTATTCCATCTCATTTCTCCAACACAGGTCTCTCATTTGCTATTTCAATATTTAACTGCATTTTTTGTCATATTTACCTTTTTTGTGTGTTTGGATAGACAATTAAAACCCACTTACTGACATTGTGGCAGCTTCCTCTGTGTGTATGGAGCACGGTCCAAGTAAATACTAAGTATGAGGAGCTTATTTTTGTGCCCACAGAAGTACAAGTAAAAGTTCGAATGAAGCCAGAACCAGCTTTTCTTGTTAACAGAAACGTCAAACAGTAAAACACTTGTTGACAACAGAGACTTATTAAGTCAAATCCACATATTACAAATTCCACAATATTCAGTATTTGTAAAAACAAAAAAAGACAACTAGGTTTTGTTTCTGTGTTGTGAAAATTACAAAAATAAAAAATCTACCCCTGAACTCTGCTGGTTCCTGCAGGGGCCCTTAGAAAGGATTCCACAAAAACACCATAGTTCCTGTAGCTCGTTTAACTGAAAATCCAGATTTAAATTATTTTTTCTTGTGGATCCAAACCAGCTCATAACTCTCTGTGCAGGTACTTAATCACAGCTGCAGCATCAGGAATTGTGCAATTGTTGGCATCGTGCAGCATCCTGCTGGGTGTTTTAACTGCAGGCACACGTGCCCCGTAGCTTAAAATGTAACCACAATCAGTTACTAGTCCTGTGGAAAAGTTAACCCTGCTTTGACTTATGCACACATAGCATAACCAATGCACTCAATACGCACTGAGGACTTAATGATGGAAGTAGCTTCATGATAACCATCAGAAACCCGAAGTGTTACAAACGCTTCGAGACCACCCACTAAAGCCATTTGTTTTACTTCCTGACCAATTGACAAGAAAAAGTCAGTTTCCTGTTTTGAAAGTCTTTGAAGTTTGTTTTCACCCCCCCCCCCCCCCCCCCAACAGACCACATGGTGCAAAAACAACAACAAAATCTTCTTTTCTGCTATCAGAAAAATGTAGGTTACCGATGCATGTGTGCAGTTACTAAAGGGGCCCCTCTCCACCCTGAGTTGATGGTGTGGTACAGATTAACCAGACCCTGCGTGTGTCTATAGGAGTTTCTGTCTGTGTCTGTGTGTGTAAATCCAGCTCAACTCACGTGCCTGTTTCTCTCCAGGGAACTAGGTGAAGAGCCACTCAGCTCCTTTTGAACCTAAGGCCATATGGCCCACAGTATGGGTCTATTCTACACACATAATGCTTTTACACTATAGGACAACAGGAGTGTGTGCAAGTTTAGACTCTGAGGCAGACTAAAAGAGGCATTTGTAAATAATTAGGATGAATTTGTCAAAACTCTCAGCTGTTTGTGGCTAATGAGAATATGTTTTCGTGTGCTCCTCACCTCGCCGTCATGGTGCTGGCAGAAGTTCATCCGGTCTTGGAACAGGGACAACAGGGCAAAGTTGTTCTGCAGGGACTGGGCGAGGGACACGGACACCCCAGGCTGGCTTGTGTTGCTGTTGACCCGGCTGAGGTGAAGGCTGTCTCCCAGGCGCTCAATGAAGTGGTCTTTGGTCAGCCGGACCCTCTGGTGCGCTCGCACACAGTTGTCACATAGGTACTCCTGGCAGTCAAGGCAGTGGGACGTAGCTGGGTTCTCCTCATCGCAGGAGCTGCACTGAGGTTCTCCCATGTGCTGCGGGTGCAAAAGGCCACTATGCGAGGGGAGGAAGCTAGAGGAGCCTCCTATCAAGCCTCCGCGGTGGTGGTGGTGGCCATTCTTATTTTGGATCTGATCTTCCGAGCTCACCACCACGTCCAGCAGGTTGCTGAAGAGGAAGTTGGAGGAAGGCAGGGAGTCCACCCCGGCCTCGGTGATGGAAACCTTCTGGTCGCAGGTGGGGCACCTCAGCTTCAGGGGGTCATTGGGACTGCGCTGGCCCTCCAGGCACTGCCTGCAGAAGGCGTGCAGGCAAGGCAGGACGTGGAGCCGCTTGGAGGTGTGGTGGTTGGAGGAGGTGGAGGTGTGTGAAGAGCTGGAGGAGGTGGAGGAGCTGGAGGAGATGGGGGCAGAGGATCCGCACAGCTCCTTGCAGAGCGGACACGTCTGCAGGTCAGAGTCTGGAAATGAAGCCATCTGCAGCAAAACAAGGCTCAGTTCACAACACAGTTTGAGGAACTCATCTGAGGACAGCCCGTTGTGTTATACAGAACTAATGAGGTAGATTGGTCAGGTGCTAATAGACTTTAAATAGTTCATTGCATACAAGAGGTAGTCGGGTTTTAATCTAAAGATATAATCATTTCAGCTCAGTTGATTCAAGAGGTATTACTCAAATTAATTAAGAACTACGCGACGCTGTGGATGCTTCCAGAATATACGGTGTTTCGTTAAATTAAGCCGGAGCGACACCGGGTCAGTGTGGAAGCCGTGGAAGCGTCTCTCCTCCCCCACCGACCAGGCGACATGACTTCAGGGCTGAGCAGCTCCTACACCAACACACAAGCCCTTCTGTCGCCATGTTTCGTGCTCTCTACTTATATATAGGTATTTAAAAAAAACAACAAAAAACAAGTGGACTCCACCGGGGTCAGTCCGGACGGCAGCCAACGCTCGTTCGAACAGAGCGCGTGAATTATTCATCAAAGCAACGACCTCATAGTGAGCTTCGGGTCACCGTGGCATGAAAAATAAAAATAAAAAATGACCAAGCCGAGTCTTTTTTTAAAACATCAGACAGGACGTCTATCGCTTGCCTTAGAGAGCGAATTCATTCAGTCCGCTTCCCGAAGAAGCCGCTGGCAGTCCTCCTGCTCCCGTTCGGTCCGTCGCTCCCTGCGTGGCTCTCTCTGCGTGGAGGAATGCGCAGGTTTGAAACGAGAACAACCACCTCGTTTACCTGCTAGCTTCTTCACAACAAAGCGAATAAACACAGCGCGTGCTCTCTCTCTCGATCTCTCTCATGTTGCGCGAGCTGCAGCTCCTCGAGCCGCTCTTTTCCTACTGAAGAGAAAATGAACTCGTTTCCGTCCAAAGGGACTGGAGAGAGAGAGAGAGGGGTGTGTGCACCGAACGCGCGCTCCCGATTCTAAGGGGTGTGTGGTCACGTACGGTCACGTATGAGTACGAGCCCGCGACCCGAGCCGATTGGTCACGCACGCTGTAAAATTCCTTCTGTTTCCAGTTTCTTCCAGTGTTTCAGACTACGTCAGCGCACTTTCATCTGTTGTACTCATCCATTCATCACACTTTCAGCTTCAGAATATTAGAAATATAAACCTAAACGCATTTAACTTTATTCAAAACAATTTCCATCAAACAAACCCACGTAAAAAAAATCATCAACTTAATTTAAATAAGCTGCATTTTTCTGAAATACTTCTTTAACATTTTATCAGTTGGATGTACTCATTAAGATTATATTCAAAACATTAAATACATTTTTAAAAAACATGATTCGAATATTTTGTTTTAAAATAGATTTTGGTACACTTTATAAATATATATTTTTGTACTTTACAGTTGAATTAAATATATTACTAAACTGTACTTTGTACAATCTTTTTTAAAATACACTTTGTATGTATTGTAAAATATATTACAAATATACAGCATATATATCCAATACTTTTCTTCAGTTGTACTTTAGGTAGTATTTTGAAACAGTTTTTTTAATAATTTTTAAAATAAATCTGTTTTATAAATACTTGTAATTACTTTGTTTGTTAGTGTCTAATTATATCTGAATGAAACACTTTCAGTGGTGTACATATTTCATGCTAACAAAGTATGAATGCAGAATTGTATTAATACATCTAGAACTAGCATTTACAGTGTTTCAGCTAATTTTAGCATGTAGCTATTATTTTTATTTTTTCAGTTTTAGTCACTGATTTGTCAATTTTAACATCTAGTTACAGATTATTTGGCTACATTTTTAATCTCTTCATAATACACGACTTCAGAATAACAATAACTTAAATAAGAATAATAATGTGAAGAGGCAACGCAGTTCATAAAGGTTCTAAGTATTTACAGTTAGGGTGTCCCATACAGCTAAAAGTGATGATACCCTGAAATTTTTCCCAAAAAAATGTGCAATTACTCGTGTTTTGTTATACACATGTTTATTCCATGGTGTATTGGAACAACAAAAAATAAAACAGGAGGAAAAAAAGCAAAATGGATATAATTTCAGGCAAAATTTAAAAATTGGACTGGACAAAATTATTGGCACCTCAACTTAATTGGTTTCACATCCTTTGGAAAAAAAACAAACAAACCTAAAATCAAAAGTTTCCAATAATCATCAACAAGCTTCTTCTGCACTCATCTTTTTACAAACTGCAGGTCTCTCATATTTGAAGGGAACCTTGTCCCAACAGCAGTTTTCAGATCTCTCCAGGTGTTCAGTGGGATTTAGATCCGAACTCCTTGCTGGCCACTTCAGAACTCTCCAGCACTTTTGCTGTGCTCCCGTTGCAGCTGAACTGAAAACTGTGAAGTCGGGCTGTCGAGTTGAAACAGTTCCAGTTTCCATCTTGTCAGCATTTTTATTTCTTGCCTTGACGGTATATTGCAACAATAACACAATAGTGCTCTGCTCGCTGTTTTGAGTTTGCAAACAGCCGTAAAACATATCGCTTAATAATCACTACTGACTTAATGTAAAGTAAACAACACAGAACTGCTAAAATCTGTAAAAGTACAGAGTTTTGTTCTTTGTTGATATGAGGAGCAGCCGTGTTGAAATGATGACATCACGTGTGCCCAGTTATGGTCGTGTTGCACCGACTTGCCGACTTGAAATTATGAGATTAGAGAACATTCCAGTTGATACTTTAGACTCAGAAGTCCAGAATCCGGACCTCAGAATACGACTGAAATGCAACATTTGTTTTCTTCCATTTCTGGATGCTTTTTGAAGTTGATTTGGGGTCATTGTCCTGCATGACCCATGACTTTGGACGCAAACCCAGCTTTCTGACACTGGGTTCAACATTGCAACCCAAAATCTTTTGGTAATCTTCAGATTTCATTACGCCTTGCTCACGCCAAGGCACTCAGTGCCAGAGGCAGCAAAATATATTTGAACTTCCACCATATTTGACTGTAGGTACTGTGTTCCTTTCTTTATAGGCCTCATTCCTTTTTCAGTAAACATAAGAGTGAGCTTCACCAAAGCCATCTGTCTTGGCCTCATCTGTCCACAAGTTGTTTGTTCAGAACGATTTTGGCTTTCTCACATATAACTGCAGTCCAGCGCTCTCATATCTGTGTCACCAGTGAGGTCCTACTGGGTCTCCCACATTTCATTTCACTCAAATGTCAACGGAGCTGCTAATCATGTATAAGATTTATTGCCAAGAAGCATAGTTACAACAAATAAATAATCAACCAAATACAAATGTCCTTACTCTTCGTGTTAAGTTTATTAATAATACATCAATTAAAATGGTACTATAAGGAGGTGTAGATGTTTCTTTGTTTTGTTGACTGAAGACAGAATTCAGAGAGAACTACACCAAATGGAAGTGATTTACGTCTCCAACCGACAGAGATAAGGTGGTCTCATGGTATTTTTGGAAACAGTGGCAGAAAATGATGAAGGTTTTGTGACTTTCTTTCTCTATTATTTATTTGTTAAGGGGTAAGTTTTAGGTGGTTGCCCTTTGCCAACCCATCAAAGTCGCGGCACCCGTATGTAAAACCACTGAGACAAATTAGAACAAGTGTTGAAACTGGACAATGTAAAAAAAAGCAGCATTACTCTCTCTCCTACTAATAAGAACTCAGTAGCATTTACAACTCTGCTGACCAGGAGGCTAAAACTGTTAAACTGGAAACCTGCAGCTCCACCTACAGATACAAGCTGGATTAGAGAGGACTTTTATTTTCTTAAACTGCCTGTGACATGAATTTCCTTCAAATACAAAAAGTCAAAGAAATCATCCTTATCTTTGAGAAACCTGACATAATAAACATGATTTTATTCATTTTGTTACCTAACTGGCATGTTTTCTTTTGAGCTTGGCTCAGCAAAAGGGAAACAGGAAGTGAAATCAAAGGGGAATTCTAAGAAAACTCCGTCTTTGTTCATTGAAACAATATTTATGTAATCTCTCTCTCCTTTGATAGTGACTCCAAATAATCTAAAAAAACATCAGATTCTTCTCTACAGTCTGTGTTGTCAGCTGTTGTAGCAATGCTCTGTTTACATGCAGACATTCCCCTTTGACATAATTTCCTGTTACTTCACATGTGAATATCTCAACTGTTCATCTCAGCAGCATTAAAATTTTTCACGTGTTAGCAATGTTTACAAAAATGCAATCATATTTATTGCAAAAAATTTGATGTCACGGGCACTTTAAATTTTCCTGGTAAGGCTGGATTATTTGAAATAACCTGGAATCCTTTTCTTGTCTGTTTGACTAGTAATGTGTATTTATAGATTTTTTTTGTTTTTCTTCTATTAGTTTTTCTTCTACTTGTTTGTTAGGGTAGGTGCTGGGTGCTTATCTGTTGATAGTAAATGTTAAAAATCATATTGTTATATATTGTTATATATATCAAATGTTAAATGAATCATAAACAGAGTGTAAGGAAGACAGTTAAAAGAATTGATCATAAACTAGGACCAAAAAGAGGCATGAATGGTTCCATTAACTTGCTACATGTTTCACACAGGTCATTCATATCCACAGCAGACCCAGCTGCAGTCCCTGCAGCAGTGGCTGCATTTATTCTTTCACATGACAAACCCCACATCAGTTTCAGGAAGACAGTCTGGTACAACCAGACTGAAAGATGGGGGAAGATGCGATCAGGACGGCACCGCTTGGAGCAAAATAAAACCCAACAAACGCTTATGTGTTATGATTTTGTCCATGAATGACAGACTTGTAGGCGCCTGTTTGCCCACTGGCACATAATCTGACTCAATGGCTTATTGGGATTGTTGAGATCTATGAAGATCTCTGCAAATATTATAGGACACAAACTTCAATGTGAAGATCTACAGGGTGGCTTTTCATTATTCACATCTCATGACTGCTTCAAAACTGCTTTAAAAATCAGCCTCTGATCCAAATTTTAACCGTGTCTCAGAAACTGGAGTGCTAGATATATTATATATATTACTAGATATGAGGATTTTACATCTCTGTAGTGACTCAAACACATTAATACGAGGCTGAGTTGGAGAGTGATGAGTTCATCAGATGCTGTCAGAAAATTAAGATTTATTTTCTTTACAGCAATCTGAAATCTTCATTTTTGTTAGAATTTTTTGGTCTTAAGGCCATGCAGTACTGCCCCCTTGTGGCTGAGATGAAAAGTGAGCAAGAAAACCTGAGTAGAAAAACGGTAATTGTGTGATTTATGGTAGCAGTCATCTATCTGAATATATTCATGCTGCAGTGGAAATCTAAAACAAATTAAGCTTGTGGCCAACACAATGTGATCCGACAGTCAGATATGTTTACATTGAGTTTAAATTTGATTTGCTCCAAATTAGTAGTGAATGCTTTTTATATTTATGCACTTTTAAAGTTTATTCTATATTTCCTGTTTTTAAGTTTGAACACCTGTCTCTTAGAAGCACTCTAAATGAACAAGTGATTGATCGGTTTTCAACTTGATTTCTAAAAGCACTGACAGCCATCTTTGTGTTTGGTTAAGTTGTGACAGACTTCTTGAGTCACATGTCAAACTCAAGGTCCATGGGCCAAATGTGGCCTAACACTGCAGTTTGTGGCCCGCGAGAGCTTCAAAGATGTATTAGCCTTAGGCCTAGTACTACTACTAGTACTCGCACTTCCACCTTTGTGTTCTTCAAATGTGTTCTCTCATAGTTCTTCATTTTAGCTAAAAAGTTATTGACGGACTTCAAGTCTAGGTTAGATCTCTGCTACTTATAAATTATAGATTTTTCTTGTGTATATCTAAGCTAATTAATTGAAGATGTACATTCTTGCCCTGTTTTATAATAAAGATGCAGATATACTTTATTTCATAAAGAACATATAAAACATGCACTGAAAGTGGCCAACTTTATATTTTAATAAAAAAAACTTTACACAAAGAATGTTAGTTACAGGACCTGAACAACAATTAACATTTTGACAGTTAATACAGTAACATAATACTGTCCAAGACTAAACATGAATATAATACCTATATAATATATTTATTTACACTCAAATTCTATATACAGCTAACAAAATACTGTAACACTGACCCTGCCAAGTTACACTGGATTCAAAACCCAGAGATTTTCTTTCCTGAACAGAACTGAAATTAAAGAAAAATAGGAAATAAAATCCAACCCGAAACAAACTTTAAAACTGCAAACAGAGAAAGTGTCAAATCCTGCCATTAGTCTTTGGTGGGGATTTTATGCACTTTGGTCAAATGTTTAACTTAAAACACGACCGTCGGCGCAACAACTAATTAAATCCAACAGAAACGTTTATTGTTCGGTCTTGATTTCATCTGTGGTTTTTCGTGTACTTTGTTGAAGTTGAGTGTTTAGCCGTTAGAAATGTTTACTGGAAACAGCAGGAAAACAAAAATGTCTGGTTCAGAGTGTCCAAATCTCATTGGCCCATAAATGATTGTGGTGGAGCCAGCGGCGAGCAGAAGACCCATCCAGAGTAAACACCTGCTCCTGTGAGGAGTTGACTGTGGTGTAATGTACAGTGAGTTTAGGCCGAGGGATCCCGGCTGCAGAAAGAACACGACTACCTGCTGAGATGTAATCGCTCTCGCAGCTCTGAGTCCTGGAAGAGAAAGAGGAGAAACCATCTTGTCCATTCAGAATACAAGACACTCTGGGGTTCAAACACACACTTTACCTTTTGAGAGTGATGCTGAGAGAAGTGGCGGTGGCTTCTGGGAGAGGGAGAATGACCGACGCATTGACGGTGATGAACATCTCAAAGGCGAGGACCAGCTCCACCTCCCCGAGCCGACAGGGTACAGTCAGCGACATGAAACCAGGAGGTGCGGAGATTTCAGAGTAGTAGCCCAAGTTCTGAGATACTGGGAAATACACACATCAGGGTAACTATCCAGTTGATTTCCAGTCTCTAAATAATTCAACATAACTATTTCTAGCTATTTTTAGCAGGGTTGGGCAAAATCGTATTGTGCACAGTTAGAAAAACGACCATCTACAAATATGTAACACTTTGCAATTACTGTAATTAGTCATATATAATTCATTGTGCTGCAGAAATAATACTAATGTGCAGCAAAGGCTAATGCACTATGTAGAACTAAAACTAACACTAACGCTGAGCTAATCCTTATTAGGAGCAAACACTAATGCTAATGAAGAGCTAACAATGAGAAACCAACACTAATGCTAATGCAGAGCTAACAATGCTAATGAGAAACCAACACTAATGTTAACGTGGAGCTAGCACTAATGCTAATGCAGTGCCAACACTAATGTTAATGTGAACCTAAAGCTAATTCACGAACATGGGGCTAATGCTAGCACTACGAACTTGTTTAATCACCTGAAACACCATCATAAACCAAAGTACGTGGAACCCAAAATGCAGACTGAGGCAACAACATCGGCTACAGCAAACTCTCTAACGAATGGTGGAAACAAATCTATTAATCATCAAATAAATCACTGGATAAATGCCATAGTTAATCGTAAATTATTTTGTCGTCAGTATCGCACAACTCAAATTTTAGTTTCAGCTGAATCTGTTATTTTACACGTCCCTTCAGGACAGAGACCGAGCAGATCAAAAGAGCGGTGACACTTACGTTTGAAGACTTCCCGCGCTCGCAGCCAGAGGTTCTGTTTGCCCAGTTTGTGAATGAGTGTCTGCAGCACCGAGTGGTCAACAGGCAGTTTTTTACACAGCATGAAGTTCACTGTGTCTGAAGCTACAGGAAGTATCTGTTTCTCCATACATACTTGTAAGTGAGAGTTAAATTGAGGACTGTACCTGGAGATGTCGATCAAATCTGAGGAGGGAAATTAAAGAAATAATATGGTACAAAGCTTCAGACACCGGCACAAACTTAAATGTTTTCCAAAGGAGCTGTACATTTATAGTTTTGTTTTCAAAATGGCAGCCCAATGAGATACTGGCTTATTGTCAGGGGCTAAATAAAGGACGGATAAAACAAAACCTTTTCATCCCCAACAACTCACCGTTTGGCTCTTTAATTCCAGGAAGATGACAGAGCACCTCCAGTGTGTCTCTGTGAGACGTTTTCTCAGCCAGACACGTAAGAAGACGAGTCCTGCTCTCCAGATCTGCAGGCTCACACGGCCACGAGCTCGAACTCAGGAACCAGTCGTTTTCTGAAACACACAATTGAACGTAGAGTTAACACAAGCCTCTGAAGTATTTACAAAACTATGAACAGAAAAAGCAGTAAATAGACCAATTTGTTTTAATTTAAAAAAAGTCACATTTATGAGGAAATGTATTGAAAAGGTTTTCCATGGAATCCATCCTGCTTATTAAAAGATGTTTTCAGATCTGTAGATGGAAAAGTGGCATCAAGAATTTTACATAGCATCAGAGCTGGAATTTTTAGTATTGTGACAAAATTTCATGTTCATTTAAGAATAAAACATACGGACTAAGAATGCAAGTTACCCAACTAATGAATTTATCTAAAGAGGATTGATCCCATCAATAGACTTATTGATAAGCAGCCATTTTCTTAAAAAAAATGATTTTTCTCTTGAATCAAGAGGATCCTTCCAAAAAATGGACTAATTCTTTAATAATATGCTAAAAAGAAACACATCATTATATTTTAAGAATTTATTGTGCCAGTTGAGTTAAACACTGATTGAATAAAACAAAAAAATGTGGATTTCTCACACATTATGAAACTTGGATGTATTAATAAAATTTAATAAAAACAAAAACCTATTAGGTTGCTGAATGGAAAGAAAAGATGAAAAGAATAAAATATGTGAAACACTTAATCCACTATGAACAGAGAGGTGTTAAACTTTAATTAATTATTATTACAATTTATTATTTTTACTTTTTGCTGCAGATTGCTCTGATTGTGTCTAAAACAATTAATTAATGTTTGAGCTCTAAAGCCCCACCTCCATCAAAAACTACTCACTCACTATGGGAAGCGCCTTCAGGCGTGACCAATCATGGAAGCTCTAATGCCACCACGTCTGTCTTTGACAAACCAATACATGCTTGGCACGGGGGCGCCCTCGCCCCTGTCCAACACTCGGCATTCTCGCTTTCCTCCACGTGAAGATCAGAGTAGCTCCTTTTTCGGTCCTGGACCTGGATTACTCACTGACCTGTTCGTCAACTTA
>JARVJO010000155.1:1457303-1477797 GCA_031762555.1 Cynodonichthys magdalenae
AAACTCCACCGTCTTTGTTTCTCTGTTTATTTTGCTGCCCGCGCAATGAATCCTGGATAGCCTCGGCCGGTGAGGATACTCTCATGCATCCTCGGATTTCGAGAGTTTAGAGGCCGCATTCCTCGGCCGCATGATGAGGAGCCTTCAAATGAGGACAGTCCTCGGCGCGGGGCAGTGACGTATGCGGCCGACAAATGCACTCATGAGGACCCAGCCCCTGAATTGAGACACAGCCACTGTACTTCGGTAATGCCTGCTTCAGAGCGCCCTCTCTGGTGGGGAAACTTTTTTTGGGAAACAAACTTTTCCAGAACACCGGTAGATGGCAGCCATTACAGACGAACATGTGTTTGTTGTCGTTCCAGGAGCGGCCCGGTCTCACATTAAAACCATTAGTTTGTTATCATTACTAAGCTGCAGGACTACTTTTTAATCTTTTTTTTCCACATCATGTCACCTGCCTGGGTTTGTTACTACCTCGCTCAGAGGCACGAAGTAGTGTCAGAGGTAACTTCAATTCAAACGCCTTTTGCGACGCAGTCTCATTTCCGGACTCAGGCATATTGTGAATGAGACTAATATTTCACTGAAAATACATGAGAAAAAATATTGATCCTAGTATAATACTACCCCCAACTTTGTGGATGATTTTATGGATTAAATATTTTGTATTGTACTTGAATAAATACGGTACTTTTTGTGCTAAGTTTAGTTATTTGAGGAAAGAAGGTGATCATTCTTCACATAATAAAATACTTACACCGTTAGTTTTCTGGCGCCCAACGTCTGCCACTTTTGCTGAGTTTGAGAGCCACGGTCCTGTGTAAATAAGCACAAACATCCGTTTTACGTTTCTACAAAACAACCAAAGCTTTACGCTGGCAACTCGCGTACAAAAAAGATCCATAAATGAAAACAAAATCCAACTGACGCCAGTTTAAACTTCCCCCATTTTATTTATTTTTTTTACTCACCAGTGGCTGAAGACGTCAGTGGGGAGATGTGGGAGTGCTTGGTCAGGATGGGATGAGCCCTGTTATCAAACAGATTTACAGAATTACTTCAATCGGAACAAACTTCACTCAAAACTGAATTTATTGTGCAACTTGTGCAAACATGTACCTTTCCAGGCCACCATCAACCTGATTGTTGTTGGCATCAGAACGATCCTGTTTGAAAACACAAACCAGAATTGACCTTCTACCTCCAACATCACAACTTCCATCATCCTGTAATCTTTTCATCAAGACTATATATTTTACCACTAATCTTAGTGCATCACATATTTTCAACTCGACATACATTTTTGTAAAACCCTTCATGGATTTTATTTTGAAATGTACATGTTAACTGAACTTAAATTATACATAAAATATGTTATTTGTTCATAATAACACGATGCATTATGTTTTTGTCCTGTGCTTTGCATTTGGAGTGCACAGAGAGCATTTATGCAAGAGGAACCCCATTAATGCTTTGTTATTCTAGAGCTGCAGGGTCATTATTGCCACTGGCGTGTCGGATGCCTTGTAATAAAATGTCTTAAAAACTGCTACTGGAAAATGAAGGGGGCAGGGGGAGGGGGGTGTCCTCTAAGCAAAACACAATGCAGGGGTGGTGTACATCCCATTACATTACCACATGTCTGGTTTGCTTGTCTGCGGCAGGGAATGTGTTTTGTATTTTGGTAAGGGTGGTGCTAGATCGAGGTCTCCACGGCCTGCTGTCACTCTCCTCTGTAACAGATAAAGATAAAATAATCTTAGAGTTTAAATATGTCAAATTTAGACAAATTAAAGTGTACATAATTGTTCATTCACTCAAACATTATTCTCCACAAGTAAAGACATACACAAATGAACAAATTGTTAATACCCCACTGTTGATGACCGAAAAGCCCACAATGGTCACTGAAATAACTTGAAACTGACAAAAATAACAACAAATTATTAAAAATTAACCAATGAAAATCACACTTAGCTTTTGAATTGTGGTTCAGTAGAATTATTTAAAAAAAATTAACTAAGGAAACAGGCCTGGACAAAAATGATGGTACCTTTCATTTCACTGAAAGTAATTTGATGATAGGGACATGAAGTTAAAGTCCTCTAATTAGCATTACAGGTGTCTTCAAGGTTATAATCTGTCTGCCTATTTGACAAGTAGTCACTGATGTTTGGTGACATGGTGTGTATCACACTGAACATGGACCACAGGAAGTGAAAGACAGAGTTGATGCAGAAGATTGGAAAAGAGTTATACACAAGTATGTTAAAGGTAAAGGTTATAGGACCATCTCCAAGCAGCTTGATGTTCTGGTGACTACAGATGCACAAATTATTCAGACATTTAGGATCCATGGGACTGTAGCCAACCTCCCTGGACGTGGCCGCAGGAGGAAAACTGATGACAAATCAAAGAGACGGATAATACGAATGGTAACAAAAGAACCCAGAAAAACTTCAAAGAAATTAAAGGGGAACTCCAAAAGTCCAAGTACACCAGTGTCAGATTGCATTAAGGGTCACTGTTTGAGTCTAAATGGAGTTAATGAAGACAGCTGAGGGGGACACCAAATCATAAAAGTGAGACTGGGAGTTGCCAAAATACATGCTGAGAAGCCATAAAGCTTCTGGGAGAATGGCAGTCATTGGTCTTCCAACAGGATAATAACCCAAAACATCCAATAATGGATCAGACCCAAACACTGGACTGTTCTGCAGAGTCTTTCTGAGCCCTGATCTAAATCCTGTTGAACATCTGGAGATGGCACCCTTCAAACCCGAGAGAGATGGGCTAAAATACCTGATGACAGGTGGAAAAGTCTCACTGACAAATACAGAAACCATTTGATTGCACAACAAAGTATTAAGTTACAAGTATTATTTCTGTTTGGGCTGGTTTTATTTTAAAAATAATTATGTTGAATTACAATTCAAAAGCAATGTGTGATTGCCATAGCTAAATTTTATTTATCATTATTTTCATCAGTTTCAAGTTATTTCAGTAATCACTGTGGCCTTTCGTCATTAACATTTTGTTTGTGTAATCAGCTTTGAAGGCTGAACCAGAAATAAAAACAGGATTTTCATTGTGGCTTTGCTATCTATTAGTGTAGCAACCTCACCTGAGATATCTGGACTGTAATCAGCAAAATGTCTCAGAACAGGCGTTATTCTGAAACATAAACATAGATCTTTTATATGATACACAACTTATCCGTCACTGAACTGCAATGCTAAAAAAAAACAACAAAAAAACAGGTCCTTACTTTTGCTCGAGCTCTGAAGATGATCCGTCAATCCTTGGAGAGAATGTGACTTTTTTAGAGGTGTTTATTATGGGATCCACGGCTGGTCTGACAGGACCCAATTTCAGCAGGCTTTGCTTCGGCAGATTTTGAAACAGTTCTGGATCGTCCTGCGTGACTTCAACAAGCAGGATGTCCTGTTCATAAGCTGTGAACTCATCCAAAACGTTCAACTGACAGTCACCATCTGCTTCATCCCTGAAAGACTCATAGTCCTCTTCGTCACTGCTGAGAGAAGAGCGAGGTTCAGTCTGAACACCTGAGCCATAGGTTGTCTTCATTTTAGGCTCTGGGGAACCTTGTTCTGAACTTTTGCTGCTCTCTTTAATTCTATCTTCATGATCAGAATAATAAAGGCTGTCCTCTTCATTTTGTTCACTCACATCTTTATCATTATCATTATTCGAAGAAGTCGGAGGTTTTTCTTTGGTTCCGTCAGTCAGAACTCTGAAACTTGATGAAGTGACTTCCATTTCTTCTGGGACGTGTTCGAGGAAATCCTTGGTGTTTTCATTACTATTAACCATTTGTACTGTGTGAGACTCAGGGGGTGTTGCTGCTCTGTTAGCATCTGTGTCAAACACCTCTTCTTCTGAGGTACTTGAGCTCTGGCATGAGGGACTCCTCCACGAGCGGCAGTGTGGTGAGGTGATCGGAGAGAGGACAGGTGGAAGCCTAAACTCACACAAGTCCATCTCCACACAATGTTTTTTATTAAGGTCGCACAGCACTGAACACGTGTGTTTAATGGGACTTGTGTAGAATGGTTTCAGTTTTGGTGGGCTCCTTTCTGTGTAACCCGCATCCTTCCTGAGTTCGTATTGATGAAGGAGGGAGGGGGAGATGCATGAATGAGAGGAGTTGGATGAATATATGGGGGATAAAGAAGTAGAGGCAGTTAGCTTGGTGTTTTTACAGAGCAACAGTCTGTCCACAGTTTGCAGCTCCTTGACATTCTCCAGCGTGCCTATCGAGGGTGGGAGGGAGCGTGGAGTTCCTGACATACTGCTTGAAGCATCTTGTGTGGACGGATCTGACAGAGGGGACAGTGCTTCGGTGGTCTCCCAGTCATTCAGGCCGAGTGCTGAAGGGGAAGGGGTAGATGTGTCTATTTCGGTTGAATTTACTGGAAAAGGTGAGGTGGGAATTGGATCAACACCATTTCTAGGTAAACCTGACGTGAGAAATAAAACAGAATCCAACTGAGGACTGGGTGGAAAAGCTTCAGATCGCATGGACTCGTCCATGTTTACTTCATACGAGTATGAAGACAGATTATTAAAGCTTTTCCCATAATCATTTTGCTCCTCCAAGGATGGATCTTGGAGGGTGTCCTTTCCTTGGTTTGTGGACGCCTGATTTTGATTCTTTAAGAAATTCTCTGCTGCTGAAGAACAAACCGATCCTGATGTGGAGGCTGTGGTAGAACCCTGAGCTGAACATGCTGGTTGATGTTTCAAAAAAGGCCAAGGCCTGTCTGTGCGAGCACATGAGTAACTTATTTTTCTCACGTAGGGCTTTACTCTCTGGCAAGTAAATGACTCTGGGTCATCTGTGTCATGATTCTCAGAGAACGGGTCTGAAGAGGTTTCAGTTTCTACCAACTTTCCTTCCTGATCACAAGATTTCACAATGTTACAGTTTTCTTCCAGAGCTGAGCTGGCAGCGCTGGTGGACCCAACACTGTCCCCAAGCTTTATTTTTTTGCCTCTGTGAAGCGTGTCCTCCTCTACAAACAGGTTAGTCCTGCTGTCAGTCACTTGACTCTGATGATCTTTTACAACAGCTGAACGAGTCTCAGAGTCTTCCTCTGTCCAGCTGCTATGGAAAAGCTCAGCAGGACTTGATTGTGATGCCTCTGAGTCTGTGTCTTCACAGTGTTTTTGGTGTCCAATCAGAGTTTGGCTGATGCTCTTATTGTTCAGAATATTAGAGCGGCGTTTGTGATTTTTAAGTTTGCTATGCCCTGAACAACGGGACCAAATCTGAAGTCCAGCTTTCATATCCTGTTTGAAGCAACGCACAACTTTGGTCTTGAGAGGATCTGGCAACACGTAGCCACACTTGTAACAGCGTGTATCACATTTTTTGGCTACATCACAGAGCATTACTTTGGGAAGTTCCTCATGCACATTATTCTCTTCGGGCGTCTCAGGGATTCTGGTTTCTCTCGTGACATTTAATTCAGCAGCAGGTGGTTCGAACCCCATGTTAGAACTCTTAGGCCTTTGCTTACCCAGGTTCTTCTTCTGAGGTGAGACGTATTTATTATTCCCACAGATAACACAAGTGCAGCCTTCAACAGAACTTCTTGAAAAATCTCCTGAAGCATCAAGTCCATTCGAATTTGGGTTGACATTTTTATTAACGTCTGCAATTGGAGACAACAAAATGTCAAAAAATGCAAACAATTATACACCTAAAACAACATTGTTATATTTAGACACTTTTAAGACAAGATCTGGCAAGTTAGGGTATATAAAACATTAATGATCTCCATGTTTTGGTTTATTTTATAAAGATCTTAGTTTCAGAATGATGGGATTAAAGGCAATGATTGGTGCCTTTATGCAGCAGGTTTCAGTATCAAACAGCTCTCTGTTTACAACCAACTACTTCACAGTTCTGTAAACATGTGGTCATGGAGGTAGAGATGATCATAAATCAGACATTAAAAACCTCATATTATTAAGCAGACTTTTTTGGAAATGGGGGAAAAAATGTGTAAAATCCTGGTACAAATTTATAACAAAATGTGAGCAAAACATGGGTCACAACAATATTTACCCTAAAAAGATTTTATACTTCTGAGAAATATAAAAGCAACCAAAACAAAACAGACTTGCATTATTTGCTTTATCATGTCTGTCAACATCTTTAGCGCAATGAGATAAAAGGAAAAAATCAAATGTATTTATGGGCAATCAATACTGAAGGATTCCCTTGTTAAATACTGTAAAATCAATTTTATTATGGAAGAACAATCTATTTAAAGTAAAGGCATACAACTGAATGTACATGTTTTAGTCAAACAAAAAGGCCATATACTACTTTATAGTTCATAATTTCTCAGCTCGTCTGATGAAGCAAAAATGTTAATAATTCTGGTTCTGATGCAAAATAATCCAAGGTAAAACATCATTGGAGCCTTGACAAAAATAAAGTTCTTAAACTAGGTTTTGATGATGTGCCCTTCAACTAATGATAGCTGGATAGAAACAACACAATTTTTTACAAACTCCCATTGCGTCTACATTTCATCTGAAACAATAAGCCACTTCAATATGCTTTTCAATTAAAAACAATCTTCCAGGTAATAAATGAAACTATCACAAAAAATAAGTTGCAGTATTCAATGCAATCACTGCAAGCTTTTGATAGTTAAGTTTGATAAGTTCTGATGAATGGAGCTTATAAAAACTGAAACTAAAAAGTAATGAAACTTCACAATGTTATTTCACAAGAGTGAACTTTTACGGTAAATGGCTTGAACTTGTACAGCGCAAGTCCCTACGGACTCCAAAGTGCTTTACACTTTAATCATTCACACATTCACACACTGATGGTGGTAAGCTGCATTGTAGCCACAGCCATCCTGGGGCAGAGAGGTGAGGCTGCCATGCACAAAATATCTAAAACACAAAAAACTTAGTAAAATATTTATTAGGGCTGTCAAGTATTTATGTAGGGATTGCAACGTCATTTAAAATATAAAGAATAGTTTTAATGATATCTGACTGCTGTGTCATTTTAAGAGAAAACTGCATATTCTACAGTTCAAAGTTCTACTTCTAAGATCTACAAAGCTCATTTTAAACATGTACATGTGGAGCTTAAAGTCAAAAACACAAATGAGAGAAACACCAATCATTGAAGAATGATACTGAAAGTGTTGATCTAAACTGTTTTTGGGTTATGTGACTACCCAAATTGTCAAGAGCTGCACAGATGGTCGATTTTAAAAACATCATTTTGTATTTATGTTTTTTTAGATGTTAGTTTTCCCTAATACAATTTGATTTGTGGATAACTTGAAATAAACTTTATATTAGTAGTAAAAAGCTTACCTCAGTTGTGAGTAGTAGTAATACGGTTATCTGACAGAAAACATGCGAATATATTCATAAAAAAAAGTGTGGTCTGATTAAATGACACAACGGCCTGCCATAACCCTAGAATCATGGTGAAGTCAACTACTGCTAACGGCCTGCTAGTTGATAGTTTTATTTGAATCTGCAGCATGTAAGAAATGGGCGAAATACTGAACAATGTTTTTGATGATAAATGTAAAAGAAACATGCACGAATTTTTCTCAAATTAAAACATTTCCCCCAGCTCGAGTTGGAAAGCCATTACTCCGTTAGCTTAGCATCCTAGCATTAGACACGTTTCAACAAACTTAGCAAAAAACAAAAGTTTGGCTTAACGGTTTCGGACTAAATTTTTACTCTACCAAATAAATTATTGAATAAAATATTACATCAAGAGCATTTTTGACAAAACAACAAGAGACTTAGTCATCGTTAAACACCTTCTTTAAGCCCACGGGGCACCTTACTTGATGTTGGGCCGAGTTCTGACGGTGTTCCCGACTGAGGAGCGGCGGGCTGTGGTCTGCCGCCTGTGGACTCCCCTGCTGAGTTCAGTCCATCTCTGTCTCCTACAAAATCAGTTTTCCCTGATCTAAAACGGCCAGATTTAAACCCAGTTTCGGGGGTCTTTCTTGCAATTGTCCGTATCATCCGGTAGGATCTGGGTATTCTGACCCTCGGTCTGACCTCCGAATCAGAACAAAATCTGCACAAACTACATTTCAGCCCGACTTTGCACAGCCTCTTCTGCTGCTCCGACATGCTTTTGCTTCTAGTGTTTGGTTTGCTCCGCTCATACTTGCCTCTGGTGGTCGGTCCACTTTGTTTACGCTCCATTTCATCTCCCGAGCTAAACCGAAGCTCGTTCCTTTTAGCTTTCTGCTCCAGCCTTCCGCCGACCAGGAGGACGTCACCGACCGTATTCTTCCCGTTTTCTGGTTCCCTTTGGTGGATTAAAAGTGTCTTAAATGGTTCGTTGCTACCGTCAGAGCCCATGGCAACGTCTTCCTTTGATAGGAACTCAGAAACCAAGTTTTTCTCCTGTTTTGTTGACTTTGTGGAACTTTCAGGCTTGGGAGGTCGCCTCTGTGGCACTAGCTTGATTCCCATGATGTCCTTTAGCGCGACTCGGTTCAGTTTGACCCTGCTAGAAGAAGGCAACATACTATCGATTAAAAATGTCTCTAAACTTGTAAAATAATATATGCTAAAGTTTTAGTTTGCTCACACAGCATAACGCTATCTACGCTCATCCCAGACCGCATCACTCATTTCCGGTTATGTTGGATTAATCATCTAAGGTGTGCTGAGTCTGACTTGCCACACTGCGCATGCGTAACAGCTCCTAATTGGAAGACACCTGCTAAAAAAATGCGTAAAATGCAACAAAATGTTATTAATCTTTAAAATTAAAATGTTATATAGTTTTTTTATGTTGTGTCCTGCAGGGGTTTTCAAAGTTGACATCGGGAACACATTTTGGGTCCTAACACTAAGCGGGGGATCCTGAGATGATCAAACAAAATTTAAAAATGATATATTTGCACTAGTATGATTTTACAATAATTGTTACAAAAGAAAAGAAACTGGTAATAAGTAAAAATAAAAGACTAATATGAGTTTAATCGTGTTTTCGTTTAGCCCTTCTTTACTTTTTTTTAAGCCATATGTGTTGTTCGGCCAAAGAATTTTAGGGTCACAAGTTTTTGTCAAAATCACACTGAACTATTTGTTTTATTCTACACTAATTTTTTAGTTTGTACAAAATTCCATCTTTTATTCATTTATGTAAAATGATTTAAAATAAGTAGCCTAAAAATATACACTATTGTCTTAAACATGTCAAACATGATTGCTAGTTATTTAAAACTTAATTATTTTATAATTAAAACTAAAAATTAAAATATGATCTTTATTATCTGAACCACTTAAATGTTTTTGCTTTTTTTAGAGTGAGCCTTTTAATTTTTTTATAAAATAAACAAAACAAAACATTTGTGTCTCTTATTGACAAAAAATAAGATTCGTTATCAATCCGTTTAATTCATTCTAAGGCTGCTTAATATAATCACATGGTGAAATAAAGTTCTTGTCAACCAGCTTTACTTTTAGATGAACAGATTTCTCCAGACTTTTTAGCACAGATCTCAATATTTAAGCCCCCCAAAAATTAGAAATCCCAGTTTGAAACATAAACTAAAAATCAGGATACATAAAGACCACAAAAATACAAACTGACATCAACTGAAAAGATATAAAAGAGTAAAAAAGTAAACAAATGTCTGATATGGGTCAAGATATGACCAATTTGGGAGGCCATAACTACAAAAACTACATTAATAATGAAACAAGATTGAAGCATGGATACAAAATAGTGTATGACAACCAAGACACACAGAATGACTTTAATTATAAAGCAAACAAGCCACAAAATGACCATAAAATGCTTCTAAGTTTAAGAGAAATATATAATGTGAGAGAAGATCTGAGTGCAGCGTGAATATCTATTACTGAAAGATTTTTGAAGCTGAAAATGTTTAATAGCACAACCTTTAATGTGTGTTAAATTTAAACAGCTGATTTTAATGAAAGAAAACAAAAGTATAAAAATAGCAAACGTGTCCAAAAAGCTGAAAAGAGCAGAAATCAAGAAAAGTAGTAAAAAAAAAAAAAATGTTGCAACATGTTGTAAAATAGCTAAAACAGCCAACATTTGCAGAAAACAGCTAAAATGCAGCTGATAACACTGAAATTAACAAAAAGAAGCTGAAGGAGCAAATGTTTACTAAATTACAAAGAAGCCTAAGTGGCCAGCAAAATGTGAATTTATCTTGAAAACACTACATTTAGCAACAAATTATAAACAGTAGCCAAAACTGCAGAAAACAGCTGAAATTAGAAGAAAGCAACTGAAAGAAGCATAAAAAGTCTAAGTTGACAGAATGAGTGCTGAAATAGCAGAAAAAAGTCAAACTAACAAAAAGTAGCAGACACAAGTTGAAATGAGCACAGACGGTGAAAGGAGGGTAAACATTTTCAAATTAACAGATAATAAAGACAAGAAGTACCAAAAAAACTGCAATCTGCTGTAAAATAACTAAAATTATCTGAAAAGAGCTAAAATGTTGAAGAGCACAAATTTGCTGAATTAAGTTTGTACACAATAAATACACAACCAGAAACCCACGTCCTGAACCACTGCAGCGGATGGACTCCCTCGATGCTCAGGAGCAGTGATGACTGAGAGAAGGGGCCTCCATCCTGCCGTCACCCGTCTACAGGACTCCCAGAAACCTGAACTCTTGTCTTTCAGGCACAGACTCTTCCTTCAACATGGAGGGAGTGTTCCACCTGGTTCAGGTTTAAAACCACAACCTCACACAGGAGCTGATCATCATCTCTGTAAACCGTCCCGAGGAAGAGAGAAAGCTTTTCAGTGACAAACAGTTGGATCAAACTGGAATGGGGCTACAGAACCACGAGAAGAAACCTAGACTCAAAGTGGTTAGATTTTTACACCTGATAAATTCACTGTAGAAACCAAGAATATGAAGAGCTATCAGATTGTGACAGAAAAGAAGACAGCGACAGAGAGGTGATGAGGCAGGAGTCTGATGTAAATTCACTGATCTTACAGTAATCCTGCTTTGATTACTCATCTTTTCTTCCCACAATAATCTCACTTTCATGCCTGAAAAACAAACCCACAGTTTTGACCTGGACCCTGATGGGACTTTCTCTCATCATGTGATTTGTCAGTCTCAGTTTAATGATTCCTGTGCTTCTGATACTAATACATTTTCCACTTTTCACTTAAACATACAAAGTTTATGTTAAAAGTTTTGCTGTCATTGCTTTATCAGAGGCATGGCTAACAGAAAACTCTACTGAACATTATTTATTAATAATGTATTAGTCATATTAACTTGTTTTATTGTATGCTTTTATGGTTTATTGTATGTTGTATTTGTTTTATCTCTGCTCCTTGTGAAGCACTTTGTGATGTTCATCTGTGAAAAGTGCTATACAAATAAAAATTTACTTTAACATTATAAATTCTCTGGTGTAAACTAAAGGTCAGGGCTTGAAGTTTCATCTACATAAGGAAGCATTTTCACTGTATATGATGTGTTTCTGTGTGTGAAAAAAGAAGCAGCATTTAGAGTGGAGTCATGATCTTATGAAATTATTGTATTATTTTTTTATTTAAAAACATTTTAAAAAGATGCCAGACACAATGCTTTTAATTTCCTCATATTTTTTACATTTATTTTAAACTTTGCTTCTTTTTTAAATCATCTTATTGCAGCACAAACAGAAAAAAAAGACTGTAAACAAAAGCGCTGCAAATGTGAGAAAGCCCAGCAGCCTTCCAGGAGGACGAGGTGGAGGAAGGGCGCGGCGCGAGGAGCGACGGTGAGACCCTGGTGTTGGGAAGTAGCCGGTCCGTGGACTGTGGCGGCCTGATTCACAACACCAGCTGTCCCACCCCACCGAGTCTGCAGATGGCGCTCTGATGGTGGAAGAGTTTTTCTCCTTTTTTTTTTTAGGTTTCCACAGGGAAGCAGGCGAGTGGTTCCACCTCACTGCTTCCTCTCCGGGGGGTTCGGAGTGGGCTCTGCCTCCTTCATCTCTCTCCGATCTGTGCTACATCTGTGGCTGCTGCGAAGAAAAAAACAAAACATGCAAATCAACCTGAAAAGCCCACTCCATGTGAAGGAACTTCATTGACATTACAGACATGAGAGATTCTGGGACTTCATGCCCCACCTCTCTTACACCTGCCAGGCATTAGACCACCTACAACCCCCTGCTTCAGCTCCAGAACGACTGCTCTTTATAGTTACATTTTTTTCAAAAAGACAGCCTTTATGCTAATTTTATAATCACTGGGGCACTGAGGAACGTGTGTGGATGTACAGTGAAGAGGGATATAAGCTTTTACTTAGCATATGAAATGAGTTGGGATTAAAACAAGATAAAGAGCACAGTGAAGAGCAGAGGGAGCGGTACGACAGCGGTCACTCATAATTCGGCTCCTGTGAAGCTCTTTAAATCTTTCCGACTGCTCTCAGGCACCGAACGGGCCCAGCCGAGTGTTGAAAAAGAACCGGGGCCGTTTTTACCACTTATTGTGCACTTTAGGTTGAAGCGTAGAGGATCGGCACGATTAATAAAGGCATTTATGGAGGAGGGAGAATCACCCATCACAGTAATGAGCCCATCAGTGGGGCGGGCTCCTGAAAATTGTTAAATGTTTTCATTTTGGGCTTTTTAGTGGATAAAAACCAGGCAGACAAACTGTTCACAAGGTGTCACAAACTTCATCTCAATTTAAAGAAATGTTTGGAGGTTTTATTTTGGAAAAAATGATTAGTTATAAATGTCAAAGTTTGTTTATGCTGTTTATATCGATGGTGATGTTAAACTAATGTAAAGGTTCAAACAGATCCATCAGCTGGTCAGGCAGGGTTAAATAATATTAAAGCTGCAGTTTTTCAGGTTTATTTGTTGGATTCTTAACAAGAAGGTTGCAGGATCAAATCCCCGGGTATTTTCTGTGCAACTCCGGTTTCCTATAACAGACCAAAAAACATGCGAGTTAAATGAAATGGTAGCTCTAAATTGTCCCTATAGGTGAGAGTGAAGGGTTTGACTCTGTGTTCCTGTGGTGAACGGAGAAAATATCTACACACTGAAATATCACGATATTTCATTTCCTGATCCTGGATCGATTTATACAAACACTTAAACATATTTAATCAGATTTTATGCATGTTTAAACCATGATGTGATCTTTATACAGAGTTTTTTTTACATTAGAATCTTTTAGAGAAAAAAAAGGCAATATATCGCGATATATATCGCCTCTCCTGTACTGTGACATGTATCATATCACCAAATTTCTGTCAATACACAGCCCTGTCCCCCGTCTTACTGCTGGACATGATACCAGCGAACCACACAACCCGAAAGGGAAGAAGTGAGTAAAGATAATTGATGATTGGATGTTGGATCCTTAGTCAGGCTTTTTTTCTTGTTTTGTAACATTTTTGTTTCTGATCAAAGGAGCTTCACTAAAAAGAAAAAAAAGCAGGTGTTGTATTTACTAAACCAAGTTATGTTAATTGGTTCCACTCAGCTGAGTCGAGTAAATGTAAAGCAATGTTCACATTTCTTTTTTAAGTAAATGTGAACATTGCGTTGCAGTAAGTGGAACCAGTTGCCATAACTTGGTTAGGTAAAAAACAACCTCCCTACCCTCCCTCCGGAGGGTTGACGAAGTCGTTGCTGGTCTGGTCTATGTCAGACGGAGAGGTTAAATGAGCGACCAATCGAACCGCACCTGATAAAAGGTTTTGGACAAAGACCCTGACACCCATAGGAGGGAGAGTGATTTGCACGTGAGTTCAGCATGCATCAACAGGGGAACTTAGTGCGGCTTCAAAACTGAAGCTCCTTGGATGAGAAGTGAAATGTACTTGATTAAAGAAAAAGTAAAGAAGTCCACTTGTGCAGATTTACTCTTTGAAAATCCTGCCAATCAGGATCAAAATAAATGGTTCTAAAAAAAATATTAAATATGTTTAAAATATTTTTTTATTATAGGTAACATATTGAGGCCTAAATCTTCCATTTATTTAACTTTTATTTATCCATTCATTTATTTATTAATTTTCTGTAAAGAACAATTGTCTTTTAAGTTTGACGTTTTGAAAAGTAAATCCTGATCTATCAGCTTAATAAAAGTATTAATTCTAAGGGTAACGAGACAGAAACGGTACGAGGTATAGGAATGTAAAGTGTGAACGAAAAACATTGTTTTATTTTGACACAAAAAGCAGTGGAGGAGCTAGACAGGTGCTCTGCGTCTGACAGGTTCTCCTCTACTGAAGAAGAATTTCCACTTTTTTTTCTAAACACGTCAATTTTATGTTTGTGCAACAATCTTTATTTTATGTAAACGGCTTAAGCAACGTGTTCTCACCGCAACAATAAGACAGACGATTAGCTTCTTTCCTCCCATTTTTGTTAATTAAAGAAGAAAAAAAAAAAGAGCCTCCATTAAAAGTGATTTCTTTGATTGGCAACAAGGGAGGGAGGTTTCCTGTCAACAACCAGAAGATTTTCAAAAGGCAGGAGAACAAAATGAAAGTTAAAAAAAGAAAAAACAACATTCAGACGTTTTGTAGGGAAAAAAAAGATAAGCTTCGAAATTGGTTTTGAATTCACATGAATGTCTTTGTCTTTGACTGGACCGGTGTGAAGCTGACAGGGAATAGGAGCAGCAGCTGAATTCCTTTAAATAGCCCTGCCTGCCTCATCATATGGTTGCTATGGCAGCCAGCCCCTCGTTTCCAGATAACGTCCACACGCTCTAAAGAGACCCCCCCACACCCCTCCTCCACCTGAAAGCTATAGATCCAGCCGCTGCTTGGAAAGAAAGAAAAAAAAAAAAGGTTTGTCGAAGAGATGCAGCCAATTAACGGCACATATATATTCCACACATGAATGCCTACTTATACAGCGCGAGAAAAAAGAAAGAAAGAAAGAAAATCAATATTTGAGCGATGCATTTATGCATGATCAATCTGTTGTCTCGCTTCTTCTTTTTTTTTTTTTTAAACACAGATCAAGAATCAGTTTGGTAGAATATCTTTTTAAAGCATAAAAGAATATAAAATACGAGGAGCAGGGATTATGATGGGAAGCTGCGGATCAAAAGTGAAGCAGATGAGCGAACAGCTGGCACAAGAAATGCGGGCGACACTTGAAGAAATGAAGGGTGTAAAAGAGGATGAATGGCGTGTGACTTCTGGAGAAGGAAGCGGGGGAAAAAATAGCTCCAGATAAGATCATAAAGGGTAGATACCACTTTTTTTATTCTCTCCCCTACTGACCTCTCTTACCTATTCATTTTAAAGCACTCTTTTCCACATCTCGTCCTCTCATTCCTACCATTCCCAACCCCCCATCCTTTGTCTGCCACCCAGCTTCCCTCTTCAGCCTTTTTATCCAAGCCCCTCCACCGTTCCTAACTTCAGCGGAGGGGTCAAACTGGACAGAGCCGCGGCAGGATTACGAGCAGAACCTGCGACTCAAGCTGACTTTGGGCACTGAAATGTGTGAAATGTATAATACAGGAAGTGGAGGTTTAAAAAGAAAAAAAAAGGCAAACAAAAAGAGTTTTATATTCTGTACGCGAGACATTATGAGCTCAATTTAACAACAGAATTACGAAAAACACTGCGTCGGATTACCTGTAAGAAAAGAACAAAAACAAAACCTGTGTAAATCCATCAAACATCACTAAATCCATCAGAGTATATTTTCATTAAATTAACTATCATTACTAACGCAGATAATTCAATATAAACCATATCTTTGATGAAATAATCTGCTGAAATCAAACAAAGACGATTCATTTTTTCATTTTGGATTTAAAACAAACAAACATTCGAGTAGATTTATGAGCTTTCATTAAACTAATTCTATGTTTTTCTAGGTATAAAAAATTCTGTTTAATTCACACGTTTTATTAGAGTCATGTCAGGTTTCAAACCGTATGCAGCTGCTTATGTTTAGAGCATTTTTCAGAGGCGAACTGTGTCTACACAGAGTGTGTGTGTGTGAGGGGAGGGGGGTCTTCAGTCAAACAGAAGTCGATAACGACGGCACCGTCAGTTTCCTCTTAAAACACAGAGGCACGCTGATTGCATTTGAGCAGGATGGGCACGTCTCAGCATCTCCTAATGCGTCCGCAAATTGAGTTGGAAAATGACGACGTCTGTTGTCTGCACTTTGGGATGGAAGCCGGGAGGGCAAATAGAAAAAAAAAAAGAAAAGAAAAAAGCTTTGCTGCGGAGAACTTCCTGCCCCCCGCCTCCCCTCCCCATCTCCACTGGAGTCGAACGGTAACCCCTGCTAACCGCCACCTCCAGCTGGACCAAACGCTCCTTTTCTCCCCGTCGTCTCTTTGCTTCCCTCCGAAGCGGATAAATAACGGCGTTTGATGCGAACGACTGAAGTCGTCCGTTTATTTTAGGCCCAAGTTTTTATCTGGAGCGGCGTGCTGGAGGTGCAGCCGAGAGCACAAATAGAAACGGCTCTGTCCATTATTAAGGAGCTGCCGTGGTCAGCTCTGAGAGCAGAGGCGATAAAGATGCTGGCTGAGCGTTTGCCAACCATCCATTTCCTTTTTACACACACACACACACACACACACAGACAAGGAGTGATGTCCTCATGTTTCCTCTACTCTAAAGTGCACGTCCATTTCCTTCCAATTAAATGGGTTAAGAAAACAAGATTATACCTTCAGCCTGACATTTCTGACTTTGTGTGTTTTATAGCCGGTGTAGACGGAGCAGAAAACCGGACGCATGTTGAAGACACATCTTCAACATTATCTGTTAATACAACTAACAAAGAGAGGAAACATACATGTCAATTTAAACTACAGTCATTTTGATTGTATTTTGTCTCTTTTCCTAAACTATCTTTGCAGTGTTCTGCCCTGGAATTGTTTTTCTCATTAAAGCATCTGTAATATACTGTTTGTACAGCCGTGTTGTATTATCCACGTCCTTCAGCACAATAAATAAATGTGAACAATGTTTATCTCCTCAATGAAAGAAATGTTTCTTATTGACTTCACAGCGCGTCTTGTGAGAATAATCACAACTATTAGATACTTTTAACCCTTAAATTTTCCTTTTATTTAAACTTTTAAGAACAAGTTGCCTGGAAAACAGATTTGCTTTTGCTTACTGTAAACATTTTTGATCAAAAGCTTCCTTCTTATATGAGTTTGTATTTCTTCATTGAGTTAGATTTTCCTTGCTGGCGTAACAAACGTTAAAGAAAAGTCATAAGTTATAACAAAAATAGGATGCGCATTCCTCTGTTAGTGTCTGGAAGTTGGCAAACAGAGGATGCTTTCGGCGCAATACATTTTTTTTTCTTTGTTTTTTATTATATGTAATCTGTAATGAAGTCTGAAAACACGAAACCTAGAAAATACTAAAAATCTCATTCTATGCTTTTACTTTGAAACAGTTTCTGCTTTGAACGTCTCTTATTTAAATTTTTTTTCTGGACTGTTGGTACTTTTACAGGCTTTATTATTACATAAAGGAGATTATCCAGATAATGTTAGAGTGGTATAAAGAGCAGAGGTATCTCACAGTTTCACTCTCCGACACTTGGAACGCACACGCCGACAGAGACACGCCCTGTTAGCGGTTCTGCTCGATGAGCCCTGGACTCCCTCGTCAGCATCCTTCCTCGCTTCCATATCTCCACTGAATGCTGCGACCGCATCAGTGCTCAACAAATACATTAGGAACAGGGGATGAGATTTTTATGTGTAGGCACGACCCTCGACTACCATTCACACACACACACACACACCAGTCGCCTCTCTTGTACGTGAGCTCCACGCCCACACAGTCGTAATAAGGCCGGAGCTATTCCCAGATAGCAAATTCAGCCACTCGCACTACCTGAATTAGCTTTAACTTAATCCAGCAATGCTAATAATCCTTAGAAGCATGTGTAGGCTAAAAAAAGTATAAAATAAAAAACAAATACTTGATCTTAGTGTGTAAATGTGTGTGTGTGTTTAAGAAGATACCCACCTCTGCTTTCTCAAATGAGTCATTACCAACGTAAGAACACGGATATGGAATAAGTTACTTAGAGATTTGAGCACAAATGAAAGAAAATACCTTGTCAGTCAAACAAAAGCTTGCGCAGATCCTTGGCTCTAATGTTTTTTGATTGCCCGGCCTTTGGGTTTTAGTGCGGACGTATAAATTTACAGGTTCCTGCCAGATGCTTGCGGATGGTTCTGGCACCGACTCGTGCCAAAGGAGCACTAACCCTGATGACTCCTGCAGGTTGCCAGGCCCGGCCTTTGCTCGCTGGTGGGATGGGTGGGTGGGCTGCGGGACTTGCTGGCTGGGCGGACCGCCGGGTGCTGGGCTGCGGAGGCAGAGAGCTGTAAAGAAACATCAAGGTCAGCTGTTTGGCGGAGCATGTTCAGAAACCTCAGTGTCGGGCAATCTGAAGGCGCCAGTTGTGGAACTGAATGGTGCCACCGCTGCCGTCTGAAGCAGGGTTTTTCGTTTTACAGTAAACACTTTTTTTTTTCCGACAGGCTGTGTCATGTAATCAGCAACAACTGTTACCGCGAGGCAGTTTGACATAAAGCCTCCTACGGTCGAGGTATACCGAGGAGGGTAATTACAGTCAGGATTAGCGGAGATCTCCAGTAGCAGAGACTTTTGTGACACAAAGCAATCACTAAAAAATAAATAAGGAAAAAAATAAAAAGAAAGCAAAATCGAATGCAGAATCCGATTTACCAACAGCACCCAGGCAGGCTGATTATGTACACAGACATGCGCAGCCATACGTGCACACGCCTCAGACCTACACGCTCCTGTCGGCCATCACAGACAGCATGCCGGCTCGGCAGCCATTTTGCAAAACTGCTCTGGAATGTTCAATTAGGGTAATTGTTACGTACGCCGCCATTTCTTGGCATCATGGTTTCGTCGTGGGATGCAAAAAATAAAAGTGGCGATTGGGCGAGCGTGGGATTGAACTTGGCGTCGCGGTGATTAAAATCTAGAGAAGCCCTGGATTGGGTTTGTTTTATTTTCTGATCTGCCACAGAGGCCCCACGGTGTCAGGCAGGACATGTATGATGGCGGGGTATTGTGCAGCCGTGTGTGAACTCCACATGCATGTGTGGCCCCGGCACGGCTCTTTGTAATGTATGTGCTGCTGCTGCTGATGCTGCCCCTGCTCACATATGGAGGAGGGGATGAGGCTGTGCATACAAGCTCGGAGAAAGAAAGAAAGAAAGAAAGAAAGAGAGGAGAGGAAATGGAAAGGGTGAGAGATGTATTCATTTGAAATAAAAGACAATAGAAAGCAACATGTGCAGCTTGTTCTCGCCGCCACCATTTCTGCTCCCACACTACGGAAAACAGAAGAATAGAAATTAACCCACTTATGTAGTCGATGAAATAGCACGCCAAGAGAAGATTGTGGTTTAAGAACAAGCAAATGTCTTTTCTTTGGACACTGAATGCTGCTGCTGTCTCTCTATGAGCGTATGACCTGTGTTCATACATGTCAGGAGTCAGAGCTCAGTTCTCCACGAAGACCTTCGCTTCACTAACCCTCCTGTCACACTGCTAACCAGAAAACGACACCTAAAAAAGGTTTTATATACAGAAAATATTCAAAAGCGACATAAAAAAGCAAAGAAGCCACCGCTAAATACAAGATATCCCCATTTAGATGATGAAATATGGTATTACTTGTCCTAACATGCTAGTTTAACGTGTCTAACTCAGTGGACCCCGTTACAGAAATCTGAAATCACATGAGCAGGATTTAACAAAGGCCACCTAAGGATAAGAACACAAGTATTCCAGTAGCTGACACAAAGAGAGGATTGATAATTTTGTGTTATATGGACAGGGTCGAGCCAGTCCACAGCCTTGAGAGAGAGAGAGAGACGAGGCAGGGCTGCGACTGGTAGACGGGGTGGGTGGGTGTGGGTGGGAGGATGACCGGCGGTGAGACGGGACAGGTTGATCGAGGAGAACGCCGAGCGACGCTGTACGGTCCGAGTGCGGTTCGTCGGGATTCCTGTGTGCATGCGACCGTGGAGGTGCCCTCCCCCCACCCCCACGTTTCACACCTAACATACAACGCCGCCCCTCCCTCCCTCCCCAGCCACCCACCGACCCACTACATATGACACGAGCCTACATGTATGATCGGACAACCCCCCTTTGTCTGGGTTCATCGGTCAGTAACAGTTTTGGCTCATAATCTTTATTCCTTTCCTTTTAAAACTCTCTCACCCCTACACACACACACACACACACACAACACACACACAACACACACACACACACAGTCATGTGTGTGGCAGATGACCCTGCCTCAGACACTTGTGTTCTAACATCAGTCACATTACAGTAGAGTCATGACCACCGAGCTCCTTCCTTTCAGCCGCCGTGTCCTCAGCACACATACCACCCCCCCCCCCCCCCACCCCCCCCCCCCC
>JARVJO010000155.1:1480880-1509468 GCA_031762555.1 Cynodonichthys magdalenae
CCCCGCCCCCCCCCGCACACGTGCGCAGGCACATGAAAACACTGCGGCATTCAGGTACAGTTAGACAAATATCTATGATAATTTGTCTTATCAGTCTTGACTAGGTACATAATAACCGGGACTCGACCTTATGTATAGGCTGCGTTTTTTTTTTTTATTTCCCAATGCTGTTTGGATTAAGCTTTAAAAGAAACACTGATTTTAAACATTTAGTTATTAAAAATAAAAATTTTAATTAAAAAAAATTAATAGCAAAGTTAAAAATATGTAGTTTTTAATTAAGTGCAAGCACTCCATGTCAGTGCATTAAGTGTGATAAGTTTTACGGTATGTACTTGAACGCACCACATCAACTTTTTTGGCTAGCCTTTTACTTTCTCGAGTCGACCCATCACGAGCTCAAAATTTGTCAGACCTACAGTTAATCATGCGGAGGATGGCGGAGGAGATTCAACCTCGTAATGAGCAAAGGTAAACCGTATCTAGTGTTTATATTCCGAGCTTTTGTATTTTTATTTTTTTTTTACCGTGTTTGTGTTAATAAATCTGAAAGTTACTGGCCAACAGGGCTGTTTTTGTTTTGAACAAGCTTCGCAGAAGTTCTTCAGGAGGGGCAGCTTTATGCCAAACTCTTGTACAAACTGAGGTTAAATCTGTTACCTAACGTGTACTCGGGTTTCTGAAACATTTACAACTTGCTTCAGATACAAGTTCTTATCTGTTAGTATCTCTCATGTAATTCGGCGTAGTATTTGATACTCTATGTTAAACTCTGCTCCAATAAATCCACTTTATTTGTTATTTTTGTAGTGAAATCTGCTTGTTTTTATGTACATAAGATCAGCTATGTTGATCCTTCATCACTGTACAGGAGTCCTAAACAAAGCAGAACAAAGTTTCTTATGTTTGTATGATCCACTGTGCTGTTTGCCTGATGTAGTCAAGTTTCCTTCCTGACCAAAGATACCAGCGGAAGTGATAACAAATGACACATGATCAAAGTTCAATGTGTTTTGTTTGTGCATGTTGTCCTGTGCTCCTGCCTGGGTTTGCTGTCTGAACTTCAGTTCCTGGATATCAAACTGGCTTCCCTCCTGGTGCCCCACTTCTCTGTCTCAACTCAAAGATGCAGAGGAAAAAATGCTCAAGAGTAAGGAAAACAGCAAATTCATCTGTTTTTAGGAGCATACATGTTCTGGAGCTATAATTAGTAGCATTTATGTTGCATATAAAAGTTTTTTTCCCCCCTAACTTTCAGTGTTACATAATGCCTCTACGATTTCCTCTTTTTTTATTGTCCACTCTATTCTCTTTTGTTTTGGTTCAGCTGTGAGGCGGCCCTACTCCAGGCAGCACATTCGGATATCAAACGACAACTACCTGTGGACTGTAGCGTTCTCCACTCAGCTGCACCCATCCTCTCCGTTACTCCCACAACCTCCTGCCCAGCCCAGGACTCCTTTGGTTCTGCTTCATGGCTTTGGGGGCGGGCTTGCCCTCTGGGCCCAGAATCTGGACACTCTGTCTAGCTGTGGACCCGTCTATGCTCTGGACTTGCTGGGCTTCGGCAGGAGCAGCCGTCCACTGTTCAACACTGACCCTGAGGGGGCCGAGGAGCAGTTTGTGGAGGCCCTGGAGGAGTGGAGGGAGAAGGTGGGCCTGCAGGAGATGGTGCTGCTGGGACACAACCTTGGAGGATATCTGTCTGCGGCGTACACGCTAAAATATCCAAACAGGTGCTTTTAGGACTGTGTGTGGATGTAAACAAGTTGTATCTTTTTGTATTATGTGTGTGTTTAATGTTCATGTTTTCTCAAGTCCATATATAAATGTGTGTGTGTCTGCAGGGTGAAACATCTTCTGTTGGTGGAGCCGTGGGGATTCCCAGAACGCCCAGAGAACCCCAACCATCACTCCATCCCCGTGTGGATCAGAGCCATCGGAGCCGTCATGAGCCCCTTCAACCCTCTGGCTGGTCTCAGGCTGGCCGGGCCTTTGGGTCAGAACACACGCTTACAAACATCACAACAAACAACACAACTTACAAATATCCTCACACTAAAATGCATTTTGTAACTGGAAAGCTTAAGTTTTCTGTGAGAAGGCCAAGAGAATGCTGCAAGCTGAAGAACTTTGCTCTAATTTGCTAAAGAAGTTGAAACTGAGTTGTTAAAGCTAAAAAGAGCTGGATACTTTCTAAAAGTAGACACAGCTGAGCTAAAAGTAGCAATAGACATGCTGTCTAAAATGTATAGCAAAAAGTTAGTTAGAAGTAATGCTTGCTAAAAGTAGCAAAACACTAACTAAAAGCTAAAAGTGGCTAAAGACCAGCAGTAAACTAAAATAAATAACTAGCTAAAGGTAATTAGCAAAATGATGGCTAAAAGATAAAAGTAGTATAAGAAAACAAAATTAAAGTAAGTTTGCTCAAACAGATTCAAAGAGAACAATGTTTTTAAATGATTTAAAGAAATTTTAATGTATTCTGCAGGAAAAATATTTATTTATTAAGGTAAATATTGAGGAAAAAATGTTAAAAGTATGAAAAAACTAAAAGTGATCGCTCCTGAATGAGATGAATGTTTTGACATGAATGGCTAAAATAGCACAAAGTGTGATGAAGTCATTAGATTGTAAAAAAAAAATGTACCGGAAAATAAAAACAGCAAAACAAATAATGCTGAATCAGCGTTCACATAAATAGTTCATCCAGGTGTTTTGTTTTATTTTGTACCTTATTAGAGTTTTGATGCTTTTTTTCTGTATCAATTTTATATTTTCTTTTTATTCAGGGAAGGGTTAAAAATGTTTATTCCCAAACAGTTCATCATTCTACAGTGAGAGGGAAAACATTTAGGACGATTAGCAATCTTCTCAGAAACCACCACAGAAACCCAGTGAGTTCAAGTCAAAGACTGTGCAAAGTTCAAACAAATTGCATAAAAAACAAATGATCCATCTCAGATTCTACAGGCCTCCTAATGAATCGTTTTCTAACAGTACTGTCATAAACTTTGCCAGGTAAGGCTTGCTTCGGCTAAAATCAGTCATGAACAGAATAAAGTCTAGACCTCTAAAACCTTCAAATGTGGCAGAACCTTAAAATAGTTAAAAGAATAAACAAAATAAAACAATGTGAAGAGAGAAATAATGTCACCCAGAAGGCAACTACTTTGAGTTATTGCTGCTAAAATGCAACAACAAACCAGAGAATAAGGGCAACTTTGATTTTAACTTACTGCTTTAGCCTTTCAGCAAAGTTTTTAAAAACAAATAAAAAGCAGTGAGGTGTTGTTGTTTAGAGGCTGGATTATTATCTGATTTTAAAACTTGATAATTACCAGAAGATATGTTGCTGTTCTGATGGATAAAACTTTAAAATTAAAAGAAGTGTGTTTAATTTGAACTCTTCCTGTTTATATGCAAATGTTTAATTAATATTAAATGGTAAAATATATAAATTTATGGCATCAGCGATTAGTGTGGTTTAAAATATATTCTTTTTACAACTTAAATCTTGAAGAAAACAAGTTATTTTGTAACATTTCGATTTGTCAATTTTATTAACAGATGAATTAATTTTTCTAACGATGCCTTCAGGTCCCATGCTGGTCCAGACCATCCGGTCCGATTTCAAGCAGAAGTACTCCTCTGTGTTTGACGACAACACCGTGTCGGACTACATCTACCACCTGAACGCTCAGACTCCCAGGTGAGGAACGGTTTACAGGTTTGTTCCTTCGCAGCACCACATTCAGGCCCATTAACGGTTCTTCTGTGTCTCAGCGGAGAGACGGCCTTTAAGAACATGACCATTCCCTACGGCTGGGCCAAGAGACCCATGCTGGAGCGGATCCACCAGGTCCGAGCCGACATTCCCATCTCCTTCATTTACGGGTCTCGATCCAGCATCGACAGCAACTCTGGGTACGCGGTCCGGAAAAACAGACCGGACGTAGAAATTATTGTGAGTTAATTTCTTTATTATCATCCATTGCTAAACCTGATAATGTTTTCACTCGTGTACATATGTGTATGATATATAACATGATACATTGTGATACTGTGAGCAGGACGAAATATCCCTGTTTTTCACTAATTAAAAAATAAAAAACATTAAATTCAGAAGAACACTGAACACCAGTGAGAACCTCTACAGCTCAACGTTTTAGCACTGCTTCTTTTTTTTAACTCAAAACATCAAATGTGTTTGTTCTCGTCAGGTGATCAGAGGAGCGGGTCATTACGTGTTTGCAGACCAGCCGGAGGACTTCAACCAGACGGTCCTTCGGATCCTCACCTGGACCGAAGGGAAGAATCAGTGAAGAAACGCAGGAAAACACGAGGGTTAACCGAGCTAAACCTATTACACAACCAGAGAAATAAGCCACTTACTGTTGCACTTTACTCGTCTGAGACACCCATCAGACTCGGGGGCACTTGACTCATCGTCCCACACTCCCTGAGGTGGCTCGTCTGGGGTCCAGATTTTGCCACAGGTTTCCCAGTTAAGTACATTTTGTAAATAAACGTAACATGCCAAAAGAATCTTTTGTGCTTATGTTGTTTTGGTTTTTTTTTGTTTCTTTGAAAGCTGTTGGGTAACTCTTCAGAGAATATGATGGTTTGATCCAGGAGGAGTAAACAGAATGTGGGAGATATGGGGGGAGAAGTAAACAGGGCAAAGGGCTGCTGAGATTCTCAGAAACCCTCTGACTGTGAGTGGCCAGCAGATGGCGCTACAGTAGCTTAGCAGAAGAGTAACAACAACTCCCCCCCACCCCACAGCTTTACGTTGAGCTGAGTGACCCACCTGAGACCTGAAGAGTGATGCTCCTGGAGCAGTCCGACACCGGGCTCACCGTTAACTCCCAGCTGTGGTGACAGAATCGGGTCAGAGATGTGTGTTGTTCCAAAAATAGACCTGTTTGAAGCAGCCAAACCTCGATTTAAATAGACTTAGTCTGCAAAAATAAAACAAACGATCCAAGGAAAATGGAAGCTTGTTCTATTAGAATTTAGGTTTTTTTAATATTTTGATATTTTGTGCGAGAACACTTGGATACAGACAAATGTATAATTGTGAAAACGCTGATTCAACATTCGCACTTTGGTTTTTAATTTTTATTTTCAATCTGACAGCTTCTGTATGCTTTGTGTGGTTTTAGCTATTCGTATATAAAATGTTCTGCTCATTTAGGAGATGGGTATTTTTTTTTTTATTTAAAACTTTTATATTTTACAAAATGTTAACTTTATTTGCAAATATTTCACTCAAAAATACATTTAAAAACATTGATCTTTTAGAAAAGTGCTCAGCAAGTTAGGTTTTTTTGTTTGTTTTCTTATGCTACCTTTAGTTTTTTGTTAATTTTCTCTTCTCTGTTCAGCTGTTTAGCTCATCTTTTGCTTATTTTAGCACTTACTGTATTTTTGCTTGTACCATTTAGCTCTCATTTTTTTACTAGCTAGACTTTTGCTTCTTGTACCTAACATTTAGCCAAATGAAGCGTTTAGCTGCCATTCTTATGTTTTTAGGATTTAGTTACCTTTTATGGAGTTGTTGCTACATTTAATAAGCTTTTTGCTACCTTTAACTCATCTTTTGCATATTTTAGCATTTGGTTACTGTTCTGCGAGTATTAGCATTTAGCTTATTTTTTACTTTTAACATGTTACTTTTATTTGGCAGGCAGTTTTTGCTATGTTTATTAGACTTTTTCCACTTGTAGCTTTATCTAGCACTTTGCTTCCTTTTCCTTTAAGCTGGTCTTGTGCTACTTTTAGCTTGTAGCTAGTGTTTTTGTATTTTTAGCTAGCATTTTGCTTCTGTTATCTCTATTTACAGCTAATCTTTCGTTACTTTTAACTAGTGTTTTTGCTCCTTTTAACATTTAGATTCAATAACTAATTTTCAGCTTTTTCAACTAATTTCAGCAGTCGTTCACAGTTCTCAGCGTTTACCCTGGATCTTCAGAGTTTGATTTTTTCTAGTTTTCTCATTGCTTCATGCAACAGAAAGCAGTTCTGTCAAACAAAAGTGGATGTAAACTCTGCACAGTTACGAGTTTATTGAGCCAAATATTAGCAGGAACTTTTATTCATCGTGTTTAAACTGAAAAACAGTTTAAATAAAATCATTGATTTGTTCACATTTAACATTTGATATCTGGAGCTGAAGGATGAGATGCAGCAAACTGAGCAGGAGTTCATCTGTCTCGGCCTTTTCCAGTGCAGCACCTCTGTTACCTCTGCCCATCTCTGTCAGTCCTGAAGCATCAGCCCATCCTGCCCCGGCGGTCTCCTGGCAACAGGGTAGCCAGGGAGACTGAGTCTTTAGGATCGGCGACCTGCAGGAAGTGGTTCTGCGGTTTCGACACGGTAATTACAGATCGTTTTCTCCAAGACGCTGGCAGGCCGCTTGTCAAGGCGGCCTCTTAGCGTTGAGTATATGTTCATAAATGTACCCGGGCCTCAGTTAATATTATATATATTTTATTTTTAAAGCCTGCGAGCTTATTTCCTCACATCTGTTGCTGTCACCCACTCAGTCACATGCTCATGAAATCATTTTATTATGAAAACAAGTGAGCGGTGTGACAGGAGCTTTCGTTCCCGGCTTGGAGAGAAATGAAAGCCTGATGTCCTGAAATAGCTGCACATGAAAGGAACATGCACAAAAACACACACACTGACACACACACTGCTGCTAGCCCAACAGCTCTTAGTTGATTTTCAAGTTATATTTCTCAGGAGATATATTAGATTTTTGTTAGTTAAACACACCAAACCTCCAGACTCTAGTCTGATTTGAACAATTATAGTTTACCTGTGAGTCACTGCTGATATTTACAGTATAGAGATTTATTTTTAGGAAAGGAAGCTGCCAGTCTGACATTTATGCAATAAAAAATAAATAACGTGTGGTCTGTGGTCAGTGTTAAACAAAACTAGAACATTTCTGAATCAATTTTGAAGGATGTCAAAGCAACTGCATTTAAAGTTTAACAAATAAAGAAGCTTTAGATTTATCCATTTCCCTGAAGTCTAACAGGAATTTGGGACTAAATTTTGTATTAATCTAAGATGACAAAACGGACCACCAGTTGAATAATCCTGTTGTAGGAGAAATGGAAAAAAGAGAAGAGTTAGAGCTGCTGCCAGTGGCTTATTATGGTCATCATGGTAACCACATCGTCTCTCCCTCCCTGACATCACTCTTAATTAGACAGGCAGACAAAAAGCAGATTAGAAATCGAGCCTCAAACCAAGTTTCTGTGTTTGTTGATCAGTGTTCTTAGCAAAATACTTCATGAACTACTGAGTTTTCTAGAACTGTTTACCTTTTAGAGCCAGTCTGATTCAAGATGGCCGCCACAGCTGACTGATCACAAGCTAACACAGAAAAGACTATAAATAGGTGAAGTTTACAGATATTTTGCTCAAATTTGGTTTGGTAGTAGCTGAGTGTCGTTCACAACAAATACACCAAGTGCTAACAGATCCCACCAGATACTGAAGTATTCCATAAGAATGTGCATATTGTTGTTTTTTTTTTACCAAATTAGTATATTTATCACTTCTTAGAACAACTTAGTCTGCATCTCCAGCATTAAAGGGAGCAGGTGACGTGCATTCCTTTAAGGAATTCAAGGCCTTTTATTGTTGCAGTGTTTTTATTTATTGTACCATTGTTTAATCAGGCAAATCCCATTGAGGTCACAGATCTTTTTCAAGGACAGCCTGGGCCTGAAGGTTACCTATTGTACATATTTTTGGGGAGTGGGGGAAACCGGACCCGGAGAAACCCCACGCAATGAGAACTCCACACAGAAAGACCCCAGGTCTGAACCGGGGATCGAACCCAGGACCTGAGGTGGCAGACCTAACCACTGATCCATCGTGCTGACAAATGAAACTTAAGTCATTGGAAGTGTAAACAGTTTATCATGGCTGCATGTGTAGAGTTGACTATAAATCTTAGTTTTTCATTGGTTAGCTTCTACCTGTTAGAACCATCATTCATTGCAGATGTGATTTGCCTGGTTAAACAAAGGTAAAAAAAAACAACCTCTGAATACGTTTCTCTGCCAGTAGCAATGAGAGACACACTGGGTGAAGAAGCCATTTTAATATACAGTATAAACTGTATAATGTCAATGCATGATATCTAAATTTTCATGACTTGTTTAAACTTCAATTTTTTTCTGCTGTGAACTAATCCTGAGATCTAAAGTCACTCTTTGCACTCAAATCTCTTGAAGAAATTTTAAGCAGTCTTTCACAATGTTTTTCTGTGGCGTAGGATGTAGGTCAAAGCCCACTAGTCCTGATTTCAGTCCTTATGCACCCTTAATAAATGTCTCCCTGCCTGCAAGTCTACCTTCCTGGAAAGTTAACTTTTTTCTTTTTTTCATCATACAAGTAATGTGAGAGCTGGAGCCTTTCCCCCAATAACTCAGAAATCTGAGGATTTATGCAGCGACGGCACTTCACAGCACCTCACAGCTCTCAAATTACAGCCAAAGCGTCAGACTCTAATGATTGCAGCATTTAGATTCTGACTGAGTGCCTCAGGAAAAGGCTGAACAGCCACACAGCCTGCCAGCTGGTTGGTTATTTTCTTCAGACGCAGTACAGGAGGAGAAGAAGAAAAAAAAAGCTGTTGACGTGACGACTTCTCTTCATCGCACAGGAGGAATGAAAGGGACCCAGAGATTGCATTGAGACTTTGTATGTTCGGGATCAAGGGAGGCCATCTCAGTGGGAATGATGCTGAAGTGAAATGAGATTGTAGTTTTCTCTCGTTTTCACTGAAACTAATGACCCCGCAAAGCTAAATCTGGCCTCTGAGCAACATCCTGTCACCGAGCTAATCTTCACACTTGGCTCATAATTTTACAACACGCCAACTTGTCAGACTGCAAGTTTACATGCTGATCAGCGCTGACAGTATTTTACCACATTTTAATATGTAATAAAGCATGTTAAAATGGAAAATTAAGATGTTCTGTTGCAGCAGGTATTAGGTAACTAAACTTAGCACAAAAAGTAATGAATTTAATGTTTGGTAGATTATTTCTTTGTTGTAACAATGCTTCTTGGCAATCAATTGTATACTTAGAAAGCCTGGTAATTTTGCTTGTAAATGGTGCCACATTTGTAAGGATCATGATTGCGTGGGATGAACAGTAGAGCTGAGTATGTGGGTTGCACAAAAGAAAAACTTGACAAATCTCTGCCAAACAGCTTATTTAATTGTTGCTCTTGAGATTTTTTGAGCTTCTGGTATCTTCAGGTGCTGCCAATCAGGTGCCCACAATAAAACTTATTGCCAATAAGCATTGTTACAACAAATAAATAATAACTATAGATGTATTGGCAATTTACCATGTTATTTATTTAATCAAGGAGCCTCAGTAGCATGTGGAAGAACCACATACAGCCACAACAGTGTGGTACTTCCTCCTCATGCTGCTCAACAGCCTGGTCACACTCTGCTGTGAGGTGACATCTCATTCTTCTACCAGAATTTGTTGCAAGTCAGCCTGTGTGGATGTGTTGGTCACTCTGGAACAAACAGCAGGTCCAAGCTGATCCCACAGGAAACTCATGGGACTGAAGTCAGGACCGCAGGCTGGCCTTTCCATCTGCTCCTTTTGTTAATGTTTCATACACGAGCAGAAACATGTCGACCCTGTTGGATGGTTACCTCTATCTCGACTCTCAGAAATCCATAATTTTCACAAAAAAAAAAAATTATAGTACTCTTACACTTTACAAGAGGGGGGTCGGATTGGACAAGCATCGGCAGCCTATAGCCTTACAACCTACTAGCTCTGAGACTTAAATAAAGTTGAAGCAAAGCTTTTAAAAAAAACATCGTAACATTATGCCTGAATACATGCAAAATGAGGGAAAATCTGTGTAATTTATCAACAATCTGTCCAACTTGACAAACGTACACACACTGAAACATAAAGTGGTTACAACACATTCAATTATACACAAACTGTATGCTCCTTTACATTGAAACTTTGCTTTTTTTAGGAAAATGTCTTATCTTCATGGTGACCACTTACTACAATTAAATGCCCAAATGAAAGGAATGTTTATTGTCCACTGTTGTTAATTTCAGAGTTTTAAGCTTCAGGCTTTTTCACAGGACACCTCTGGTTTGAGACTTAGACGTATTCTGGCCTCTTCTGTGTGAGTTCTGAATGTTACGAGAGAGATTAAAGCCAACCCTCAGCTGATGTTCTTTTGTACCTCGAAGAGAGGTAGTAACAGAGCCAAAACAGACAACATGTGGAAAGATAAGGTGCTGCAACTCAATATTGTGACAAAAGATTAAAAAAAAAAAAAAATGGTTTACTAAGGGAAACGACGATGACCCACAGAAGCTTTGTATTTAGTAAAAAAACATGAGGAAGATGTCCATCACTCATTGAATTTGATGTGCTCCACATTAACCCAGCTGAGTTCTGCTCCACGCTTCTGTTCAATCGCTGCTTTTCTGAAAGCTCACGCCTCTGCGGGTTGTAGCCACATTCATCTGTGATTACAGCCAGAGGGAGCTTAAAGATTGACCGGTCTGAGCGCCTGTTTCACCAAACTGTTTCATGAAAAAGCTTTAAAATTATGTCAGGCTGAGAAATAAATGAGTTACGGCCATTTTGGTGAAACCTAACGTGCATTAATGTGTCCAGTGATCTGTTAGATGTGTCGTGAATGACTGTCAGCTACTACCACACCGAATTCTAGTCAAGGAATGCAAAGCCTGCATTTTAGCTGTTATTCTCTCCTGCTTCTGTTTTTCTTCCCTCCTTAGGGCTGTCACAGTTCATAAAATTTAACTTTAATTGACTTTAATCCAATTCCAGTCTCCCTGAGAGTCTCTCTGTCTCATCCTCTCTGGCAGACCTCGGTGTTCTCGTCATGAGCAAACAGTTTCTGTAAACCGCTGAATAAATCCGCAGTGGAAGCAAATGTCCACAAACATACACCACAAATCTCTCAATGTCACATAAAGAGGGGGGGGGTGAAATAACAGATAACAGATACCCAAACAGGATGGCATCGCCAGAGATTATCTTTTGCATGTGTGTGTGTGTAAAATAATATATGTGTTGGAAGCCACCTGTGGGGCACTGTAACAAAAACAAACTGCAGTTCTAAAACCTGGGAGGATTGCTCTCCCTGCAGGGTGCAGAGGTGTCTGTCTGGCTTTCTGGAACTGTCTGCTGTGCTGTCAGCGTGCATGTTGGTGTGTTGTTTTTTCTGCAGCAGTTTTATCTGCAGCACAGATGACAGTTTGGTGGCAGGAGTTCAGCCTCTGCATTCAGCTCCACTGACATTCAGATTTAATGTCCTGCTGACAGACACATACTTCAAACTGCAGCTTCAAACCACACAGAGACGTGATAAATAACAGAGAGACTGCGTCACTTTTCTACTGAAGGCTTTTAGTGCTCATTATTCACCTTATCATCATATATCACCAAACTATGCTGCTGGAATTATTGACTCGGCATTCTCAGACATGTTTGCATTCAAGACAAATGTTGGCGGTTAGAGCGGCGTATCTTAAAGTGATAGTTCAACCAGAACTAATATAGAATTAACACAAAACAGAAAATAATTTATAGAAACAAAAGACATCTATTTTAACAGTAATAGAGTTCCTGACAAGACTGATGAGCTAATGGCTAGTCCAAATATTTAAAAACCTAAACACAGTCATTTTAACATGTTTTATTTAAACAACAAAAATTAAAACCTATGTGCTTTGAGAGCTAACAAACAAGACTGAAGTCTTCTTATATTTTAAAGCTTAGCAGTACATGACTCATGTTTATGTTAAATTTCATCCCATTTTGAAAACAAATTTATTATATTGACATAATGGAAACCTAAATGGGATACTTAACCTTCAATTTTCCTTTTATATAGAGTACATGTCAGACTAATGGCCTGCAGGCCAAATGTGGCCTGTTGCAGCATTTTATGTGGCCCGCGAGAACTTCAACGATGCGTAAATGTCTGAAAAAACGTTTTCTGCTTTAAAGCCAGCTTGGACCAGAAACTACATCTCCCACAATGCATCTTGATTATTTTACTTGCAAAATCTGACTACCTCAGTTCAGAAATTAAGATGGCAGCTATTCACCACAACTCATCAATAAGTCAAACTATCTTACTTTTACTTTTAATAGCCTTTCTGAATTATTTACTTCACATTTAGTGAGTTGTACACATAGTACTTTTCAGTGTTTATAAGAGGATGTGTTTAAACACTGTTTCTATGCAGCAAATACCAGGTAGAGCTCAGTTATTGTTTGTTAGCGGTGCTCAGTCGGAGCAATGAAATGAAGAAGGAGATGTTTTGTGGTTAGTTGAAGTTAAACACGAAACGATGAAGTTATTTACAACTGGCCCTCATGAAAATGAGTTTGACACCCCTGATCAACTACAACTTCTGTGTGGATGTTTAAATTTACAGGTTGTACTTGAAGGCACCATTAGGATTTTGCACTGTGTTGCAATAAAAAGTTGTGTAGAAGTGCAAATTCTCTTTTAAAAAATCAGAAATGCAGATTGCATGACTGCTGAATAAAGCCAAGCTGAAGCCTCAGATCTGATAAAAGCTGCAAATGCTTGAGAAAAGCCATTAGCCTAGTCTGGATGAAGGCTTTTGCCCTTTTCTCTATATTTTGTGCTTTATTTCTGACGCCATGGCTGACTAACTACTGATAACTATTAGAACTATCCCTTTAAAAGAAGTCAAATCTCCAAAGGTTGTAGTGTTTTATGCAAATGTTAAACTTGTAACTTAATGTTGTAATTCTGGCAGAAATATATTACTCCTAGCTAGCTGCTGCTGCCTCTATTTACACAAATATAGAAAAATAAATAACCATGTAATCAAATAAACAGTGAATAAAGGTTTATAAAACATCGTTCACATGATGAAATTCTGAAGATTTGAGTTGTTTTAAGATGGCAGCAGTCCATTTTGATTTTGAGCCTACCAGGACAAGCCATTAAGCTCATCCATCTCGTTAGAATTAAGCTCTGTTTCTGTAATTGGAAGTCATTCTAATAGCCATGTACTGCAAGTGAGATGTTGTTTATTCATAACTCTTCCACAGAATCCCACTACAAGAGATCTGAAGTTAATGCAATCAGTTTTCATGTAAATTATTATCAGATGAATCCTTAGAAAATGTTGCATTTGGTAAAATAATTACAGTTTCACATTGTTTACACCTGGTCCTTGTACAGTCCATAGTCTTCTGCATGGTTTAAATTCAGCTGGAGGAGAATTTAGCCTGAAATCAGCCCATCAGTGTCAGCCTCCTGTCGACCGCTGACACACACAACTGCAGAGTCATCTGGGTCTTTCTGTTGGCAGGTCTCTGCGATGTACAAAGTAAAGGGAAAACTGCGAAAGCAAAAAGTCCCGAGTGGTGCAGAGCTCGATAAAGAACCTTTTCAGTGTTTGCAAAAATGTCACTTTTAAGGCAAATGGAGCAACAACCCTGATGTTCCTGAACTCAGTGGTCCTGGTGAAAATGTTCTTGTATTGCTCTTGACAAATGTTAACAAAACACTACTAATAAGCTGGTATAAATTCCTAATAAAGATCTTGTTAATGATCTGCTTCATGCAGTAAGTTGCTTCAGTTAAAAGCTGCATTGAGAGGAAATCCACAACTAAGAGGCTTTGCTTGATCTTCCCCTGCTACTCGTCCCAACTCTGATTTTATTGTCATTTTGTGTGTTATTATGAATGAAAACTAGATTATTTTGTAGCAGTGGTTTAGTGCTTTTAAAGCACAGAGACAAGATAATCTGTCTGCTGCTGTTACTGTAGATTATTTCTCTTTTTCCAATCTAATCCTCTGCAAAAGAAAATAACAATTCAAGAGTATTTATTTTATCAAATAAATGAAAGAACTAAAGCAGTTTTGTTGTTTTTTTGAATGATTGAAGGTGGTTGACAGCACGTGACCCTGAGCGTTCATGACATCTTCTTCCTGACCCACTACCCCTCATCACCCATTCACAGCTCCAAACCCACATGACATATTTGTCACCTGCGCATTTGTGAGTCTGTAATCCCACGTGGTTTATGCACTCATGCTTATTTGGGTGTTGTGATTGCACTTGGCATCATGTGTTTGCCTGTGAACAAATGTGTGGGTGTGTGTGTGTGTTTGTGTGTGTATAAGCCTGCGGCTCATATGAGTTCAGGCGGCGACCCGAGAGTTCATCTGGCCTGATCTGATTTCCTCTCAGCTGGCTGATGTGGAGCAGTGGCCCAGATGTTGGAGAGATTACAGGGGAAAAAACAAAAACACACACAACAAAAAAAAAACGTGTTTTTGTTGACAGGATGGCTTGTGATTCCAGTGTTAACAGAACTGGGAACGTTTTTTTTTAAATATTTTTCATAGAAACTGTTTTATTTGGGATTTTTGACAGAACAAATCTTTTGAACACATTCTGGTCTTATAAGCTTCAACAGCTCTGAAATGTTCTTCAACAACCATGCTGTGAAAGATCTTTGGACTGTAAAGACATAAGTGTTCAGAGATCATAAAACCCCTGTTCTCTAACTCGTGTCAAACTCAAAGCCCGTGGGCCAAATGTGGCCCGTCACTGCATTTTATGTGGCCCGCGAGAGCTTCAAATGAGCTGCTTTAAAGCCAACAATGACCATAAACTACATCTCCCATGATGCATTGTAAGATATTTTATGGTTATTTTACAGGCTTTGAGACGTAAAATAAATGTGTATAATTGGGACTTTTAAATGAACACGTTTCTTTTAGCACGTTGATTATTTTACTTGTGAGATGATTTAAATACCATTATTGCAGGTGCGGAGCCAGAGAAATGGCCGGGGTGGCAGTTGCCACACCTGGAACGTGATTGGCCACCTCAAATGCTACCCCTGTTGATTGACAAGTCACTACCCCGCCCCTGCATCTTTAACATTCACCAACTTCTGCCATGGCAGTTTCAGAAGACACACCATTCAGAGTTCATCATCTTCATTCACATTATTTTATTGTAATAGGTCTCTATCATATACATACAGTACAATATGCTCAAGACAAATTTTATGGCACATCCATAGTTGTACATTTTGCAGTCGCTGGTATTGCTGTGATCTTACAGTAAAGTGACCGTTTGAATCTGTTATTAGGTGGAGACAACAGGTGGTTTGACCTCGTGAGTTAGGAGTTAAGGTTGCTACAGCAAAACACATGCACGGTCATGTTAGATATTCCACTAGGGGGGTGGGTCACACATCCAGTTACAAACACTTGAAGGGTGGAGGTGTTATTTTCTGCCGAAACCCTTGTCTTGTTTTGGAATACGCTACAGCAGTGGCTACTGTGATCCTAGAAAACCAGTTAGGATCCACCCATTCTTTGATTATGTTTTTTTCTCCACAACATGAATGGATTGGCCACTGTGAATTTAAAGGGCTGCCCGCTGCGTGCCTATGTGCCAGTGGTGGTTTGGATTGAACCTGTCGAATGTTCTTGCTCAACCATCAGAAACTGTCTAACTCTGCGTCCGACCCTGACTTTCCAGTGGGAATAAAGAAGAATGGTGTCGAAGGATCTAGCATTCTCTACTGCAATACAACTCTACTGATAAATACTACGGGTACAGTGTACTGTTAAACTATTCACATATGTACAACCTCCACCGTCCGAGCGCAGAGGTCAGACAGGAGGTTCGTTCCGCCTGTTTGAGATAAATAAAATGTCAAACCCCAGGAAATATTGTGCCACCATCACGCTCGTCTGTTTTCAATACATTTGTCCTCATATGGATGAAAACAGTGTGGTCAGTTTACATGCACACATTAAAGACATGAATGTTATATTGGTTTTGAAGCTTTTAATGATTGATTTGAACTGTTCTTCTTTTAAAGTGGAATGAACTGAAACTGGCTGCACAAGTTGGATTTTATTCAAGAATTTCTCTAATCCACACAGAGTAAATTAGTCCGACTCAAACGTTCACACATTTTCATCTAAAGCTTTTAAAAGGTGGTGGTTATTCAGCAAAGATTTAAAACAATTTTCATACAACCATTTGAACAGATTAACCATTTTGTCAGTATGGTAGAAGATCTAAACCAGGTGTCTGCACCCTTTACAATCTAAAGAGACCAAACCTTTGAAACATGCTACAACTGTGATAAACAACGGGTGGTCCGTGGGCCACTTTGAGTTTGTTGAAGATAGGCCTTTCCGGGTAATGGAGGCGACATTAAAAAACTCAATTTATAGTGAATTTAAACGTTCATTATCAAGTTTATACTTTAGAACCAAAGACAAGACTATGTTCATGTACACAAGAAAAAAATTGTTTATACCAAATTGAATAAAAACTAAAGCACTAAACTGTGCAGGGATGTTTTTTTTCTCTCTCTCATTTTTATTGTTATATAATCAATTCAACTTATTTTGTTTCAGCAATATGTCTTAAAGGTATTCCATAAAACTTCCTGATGGATTTGAGAGAAAGATCATACTTTAAAGCAGGAAGTTAGGTTATTAAAGTGGCTAACAGGCTACTAGCATGATCTAATCAACATATTTACCTCTTGTATTCAAAGGATTGATCACATATTTTCAAACAAATTGACAGAAAACTGCTAAAGCTAGTCTTTTCTGTTGTGGGGATTAAAAATAATAAAGAATTCAATCTCATTACTTTTGGTTAAAGCTTCAGCGAGCTGCAGGTTGCAGACCCCTGACCTAAACTGACCTGAGGACAGTTTCTACCAACATGGGCACAGACTAAATTGTCAGCAGCTCAAATATTAAAGGTTGATGTTGGTTGTTGTCGTTGTTTTTGACAGGAAGTATGTATGGAGGAGTCAAGTTCCAACTGCCCAAAACAGTGGTGGGTGCATCATGGTGTGGGGTTGTTTTGTTACCATGGTAACGGTGCATTACACAAACGCGCATCATAACTGGTTTCTGATTTGATGACATTAGGCATCTGAAATGACCTCAACTTTAGCTCTACTGTAAATTTGTGGAATGTGTTTAGAGACCAGCCAGTTTTAACAAACTCTAGCATTTATGCTAAAGGAAACAGTCAAATATCAGCCACAGTTATACCAGAAGCTTGATGATGGCTATAAAAAATGTGTGGTTCAGGTGCAACTTGCTAAAAAAACATGTAACCAAATATTTGAGGCAGTACATATCATTCTGACCTTGTGTGGATTAGAGAAAATCTTCAATTAATTCAAACTTGTGGGCTAAATTCTTGCTCACAAACCATTAAAGATCCACATTCTTTGATCATTCTAAATCATTAAAAGCTCTAAATTAATTTAATATTCATGCCCACAATGAGCGAATGCCAACCTTTAACCACATATTCCACTTAAATATTTCAATTTGAATAAAAAAAGCTAAAACGATTGTTTATTTAAAAAATATGATATTAAAAATATCAGTGTAGAACAAAAGAGAGACGTAACGAGATTCTAAAACGTTCATTCTTTCAGCTTATTATCAGGCATGAACTTTAGCTGCGAGTGAGCAGACTGTCAGGTATCTGCTGTCCTTTTTAAAGTCTCTTATTTAAAAACACACCTGAAAGTCCCTAAAGTCGTTTATTTTCAAAAGTGCTTCACATATGTACACCTGACCTCCGCGGTGGTGTCGCTAAATGTGCAATTTTGGCATTTGGATTTTCTCCCAGCTTTCCAACAAAACCAAACCAACCAACCAACCAACGAAAAAGAACATAAAATACAAAAAACTGTGCAAATTTATGACAGCCCACTGAAAACAAAAGCAGGGAGTAAAGGTATGTGTGGATGTAGGAGGTGGGGTGTGCGCCACGCCCTGCTGCTGTGGCTCTATATGACCTGACAGCAGCTGTGTGGGGTGGGGGTGCAGAGCAGACCCTCTTTGGGGCCTCGGTGGATGTTGACGGACAGAGTCTTCTCATTCAGAGGCATCTGCAGCGCGTGGTTCTTCATGTTCCTGTGGTTCTCCCTGGCCAGGTCCAGCTCCCCCAGCCTCAAGGTTCCTGAGCATGGACCCTCCAGCAGCGGGTCTCCCAGCATGTCTCCCAGGGGGGGCTGGTGGTAAAGGTTACCTCGTGGCGAGGGCCCACCCAGGAGAGACACTTTGTCCAAACTGCCCGTGGAGCCGCCCATGCACATCCTCCACATGGGACGGTCCTGAGGGTCTACGCCAACACTGCCACCACCACCAGCGACTCCACCGCCTCCCCCTCCGCCCCCCCCTCCAGTCAGGTTGTGGAACTGAGAACTCAGGCACAGACTCATCAGCTTGAGGCTTTCCACCAGGCCGCTGGCTGCTTTGGCGGTGCCCTTACCCTGACCTGACCCCGATCCTGGACTGGCACAGTTAGAGGGACTGTTCTGCTCTGACCCGCGTTTCCCTCCACCCTCCTTCCTCTCTGTGCTCTCGTCCTCTGGTTCAGCTGCAGTCAGTGGGTCTGGTTTGAAGTGGTGCTCCCTCAGATCCTCGCTCGTCTCTGAGCTGGGAGATACCGTAGAGTCCAGCGCTGTTACGCTGCCAGCCTGAGGGGACAGCATTAGTGTCAAAGGGGACGGTATTCTGGAGTTCAAATTGAGGCTAAGACTAGGTTTCGGCAGACCCAGTCCGTGCAGCTCTCTCCCCTCCTCCTCTTCCTCGTCCTCTTGGTCTTCCTCGTGGATCTGGTTAAGAATTGGGGCGCTCATACGAGACGTCATGCGGTTACTGTTAGAGGATGAGGAAGAGCAGGAGGCTTTGCAGCGAAGCACCACTTGAGAAGGCAGTGTAGAGGGGGGCAGACACTTATCCTCTGCCCCTTCTTCTTCCTCATCCTCTTCCACGCTAAAAAGACTCGGACTACGTGGTTTGCAGGGCCCCACTGACGCCAAGGAGCCAAGCCTGAGAGGGTTGGAGTGTGGCTTTGCAAGAGGCCTCAGACCCCTCTCCTGGTCTTGTCGTACAGGTTGCTGTTGGCAGCTGTTGCTTTCCGGCCGCTGGTTGAGGTCTAGCAGAGCGGTTTTGGGTCTGGGACCTTTGTGGAGGCTTTCGGCACTACGTGCAGGGGACTGTGGACCCCCAGGATGGGATATAGTAGGACCTCCTAACCCATCACTGACATCCTGGTGAACATCTACCCTGGTGGGCCAAGATTGCCTGTGAAGGGTTACAAACAGTTTTATTACCACTTCAGACATAACTGATAATGTTCAAATAGAAAAAAGGTAAAGTAAATTTTATTTACATAGCACTTTTCAGCAGCAGGGCAATACAAAGAAATACTACTTTGAAACTTTGTTATATGAATCTCTATGTTCCACAGACACCTATGTTCCACAGATCCCCATGTTCTCCCCAGGTTAATAACGGATGTCAACAAAGATGCTTGGCTCTCCTTCAAATGTATTTTAATGCAAGTGAAAAAATGCTGAGTTACAATGCAGGTATGTTAATGTTTAAGTTGCTTTTAGACAGGAGGGAAGCCTGAGGGATGATTGGGGGAGCAACCCCTGACACCTGATTGGCCACCCCCGGTGCCACCCTTAAATTTACAGTTCATCTGCACTAATATGTTGGTGATTGCAGCTTGCACCACACCAAATTTCAGCTCAATATGTCTTAAATTAGCTGAGTTATAGCTACTTGAATTTAGTAGTGGCAGCCTTCTTAAATGCTCAAATCCAGATTAGTTTTCTTTTGTATGTACTCCCTTAAAAAAACAGTGGTCACCCCTGTGCCACCTTTCGCAAAGAATCTAGCTCCGCCCCTGATTTCAGGCCTAATTTCCTGACAGTCATCTTTTATTGCTTGTCCAACAAAAAGGTACAGTTTGTTCACCTTCTGTTTGATTTTTCTGAGAACTGCTAACACAACAGAAGCTGCTTCCTGTCCGTCACAAAAAGTGAATGTGTGTGATATGTCAGGATCTTGTTCACCTGAACTGGGCTTTGCTGGGACTGGGCGATCGTGTCTGGTTGTGTTGCTCCTTCTCTTGTCTCTCTCTCAGCATCCGCTCTGCCAGCAGGAAGTAGGTGGCCGTGATGTGGTTGTACTGGTTCGACTCCAGAGCCCTGGGAACACGGTATCAGAAAACTATTTTAAATCTCACTCACATGTCAGCTGCTACTTTAGACAACAGCTAGATCCCCTCTACGAGCAGGAAATAATGACCTCAACATGGCAACAGCTCAGGATTGACCACCATCTGGTTGTTTAACTGCTGATAACTGTCAATTAGGCTTTAGGAGGATGAGTGATCTGTGACAAATCTTTGGAAATTAAGGCCAGAACACATACTCTGTAATGGTGTCTCTGTCTGCGATGCTCCCCAGCACCATGCGTTGGATGATAGAACCGTGCTCCTCCTCAGATAAACTGCGATGAGATACCAGAGGGGTGGACAGCTTGGTGGCCGGGGAGGGGTCAACACCTTGGAGCCACTGGTGGCTCTCGATCTGCTCTAGTGTCGCTCGTTGCTTTGGGTCTCTCTGCAGCATGTGGCCTATAAGGCTGGAGGGAGTCAGAGAGGAGATTAGTGTCGTTAATAAACTAAATAAACATCTGGCTGTGGCTTTAGGAATACTTAGATACATACCACAATTACATTACATATAATAACATGTTTATAAGCTGTCAAAGTCTTATTAGCAGCACTCTGTTAAAGTAGACATATGTTTTAAAATCCTTACTTTTCTAATGAAATCATTCACTTGTGGTCTATATAAAGAGGAACTGCAATGCTTTGCTTCCACCTTATTGTAACTCCACAAGCCCCTCTTTCACTTCTGTTCTGGGGTGTGTTGATAAAACCCAGTGCTGTGCACAGTTCCACTTATCTGCTAACCCGCTAATAGCGGAACTAATATTTTGCTGAGTGGTTTAGCATCTGCATTAATTTCATAACGTATAAACGGACTTTACTCCCACTACAATATTTTCTGTAATTTCCCAACTGCCAAAAATCACAACATTCACATCACCACGTTCTAACTAAAATCAATTAAATTTCCTTTTTCATGCACCAGAGACATGTTTAGCATAAACAATTTAACAATTTATTACCATGTTGTAAAAAATACAAGCAATGGCCAAAAAGAATTCAACAAAGCTTCATTATTGTTTTGTCCCTGCTGTGCTCACAAGTCGCCTCAAAACGGGAAATTAATGATCTGTGCTATATTTGCTGTTAGTAATCAGCTGATGCAAGTGTGATTTTAGTGCCACCGTTCTATTTTAATAGCCAAAACAATAAAACTAACACTAAAATCTGACAATATTTTGTGTTTTTCTAATAAATTAAAAGATTCTCTTCAGAGAAATGAGTTGAACAGAAAGCCAAACGTTTGTCATCTCTACATCAAAGATGTGAAATTGTTGCTATCAAACCAGAACTGTTCGCGGATGTTCTCTGTTCGATATGTTCACATGAAAAGGGGGGAAAATGATGTTTCTTTAGGCCCACGTGGGAAAATAAACAACACACGAACCGGGACTTCTGCAAACATTTGAAGTATTGTGTGAAAATCAACAAAAACTAATGAAGTCATGACAATTACAAAGTAGGTTGTTCCTGGTTTCATCGTTAAACCATTGTTTAAAAAAATAAAAATTGGACTTTAGAGGAGACACTTTCATGCAGCACTGCATCTCTGCCGGAGCAGCTGACTGCAGCACGGAGCCAAAGCAAGACAACGGAGAGGCCGCACCCTCACTCTTTGCTCTCCTCTCCGTGTACACATCTACAGGCATGAAATATGCAGCACCTGCAGGACCGTCGGTCCAATTGCGTGGTTTTTTTTTTTTGTGTGCTGATGTCATTACTCACTCTCTGCATGCACTGGATACATGTGCAGGCACCGTGTATCTACAGTCCATGATCATGGTGAGGGTCTCGCTGTCGTTGGCCTCCTGGAACGGGGGCTGACCGCAGACCAACATGAACAGAATCACCCCCAGACTCCAGATATCTGCACACACAGAGAGAAAATGATCAGAATCAAGGAAGGAAGGTGACAACTGCTGGTTATAGTGAGCCGTGTGAGTCCTCGCTGCTTGGTGACCCAGATTTGAAAATAATAATAATAAAAAAAAGAAAAAGCACACAAATAAATCGTCTCCTCCCCGAGTTCCATTGAAGCATGGATTGCATTCGATCAGAGTCATTTCCATAAATATGTGCGAGCTCAGGACTCGTCTGTCTCAGCAGAGTCGAGGCTTTGCACGGCTGCCTGCAGCTGCACGCTCACACACACACACACACACACCGCCACAGCAAAGTGGGTTAACGTGTTCACTGCTCAAAGCGTCATGCAAATGCTAATTTCATGCTACAGTTCTTTTGGTCTGATTATTTCAAAAGAGCAAGTTTTTTTTTCTTTTGGCTCCAAGCTGTCACTGCCGCTGTGGTCAGCACGATGCTCCACTGACACACATTCTGCTCTCAGACACAATCAGGGTCATATTAGTCAGCAGAGGCCCTCTGATTCCCTGTGTCCTTTCTGCTTCCATGAACCACACTTCCTGTACGAACTGTTTCCTCTCAGCTTAAGTGTAATTTTGTGGCTAAAAAGCTCGTTTGGTTTGCTATGAATAAGTTTGATGTTTGTGAATGAGGGTCATTTTTGCTCTTGATGTTTGATACAACTGATTTCCTTTCTAATTCTGATACCAAATTAAACTCAGGCTGTTATCGCCAGTTGATTCGAGAAACACACCTAATGTGTGGTCAAACTAAAAACAGTAGTGTATTTAAATCACCGCTTCATAAAAAATACAAGACATCAGAGTAATTTATTTATTCATTTTCAACTCAAGTATATTGATGTAGCTTCCTCATTTATACTATAGCCGAGCCAATACAAGAGAAAAACCAAACAGACACAATCATACAAAATATGCAAAAATGGTGTTTTAAATAAGAAAAGATGAGGTAAAATACTAAAACTGTTAAAATAAATGGTTCTTTAATTTTCAAGAACTACCGGTACTATAAATATGAAAACTTTAGAGGGAAAACTGAAAATACTGAACATGTACAGACTGACCACATGCTGCCGCTCTTACACATTACCCAGGCGGAACAAAAAGTAGTTCCTACCAACGGCAGAAGATTTAGACAAGATTTTAATAGTTTAGTTTGTTTCTACTGTGTTCAAGTTAATGATATACATGACCTGAAACGACTGAAGTGTCAAAGTATCAATATTTTGATTTTAGAATTGATTCAGTAGCATAAAGATCTGGTATCTGTGGTATTGATATTTAAGTTTGATCCACACATCACTAATGTTTGCCTCATCTGCCTGCTGGTTTTACAGGTGAGTCAGAAAAACTAATTTAAAGAAAGAAACTGTATTTTCTGTAAAAATTCTGTATATGCATCAGAGGATGAACCGTCTGAGTAAACATGTTGGTTTTCTGTGTTTTATTGCTCTGACTCTTCCAGGCGGAGCTTCGTTCTGCTGATGGAGGGAGCAAAATGCTGCTGCAGTCCCCACATCCACTTTACCCCTTCGCCAACGTATCCTAGCAACCACGACCCTGCTCCCTCATTACTTGCGTCAGCTATCCACCAAACTTCCTTCCTCGATAACTTTATTTATAAACCAGATGGTTGACACATCTCGGTGGATGACACGGCTCACGTCACTGCAGGGAAGCGTCGCTTTCTTCGACAACAAAAAGGCTGTTTAGTGTTGACATCTGAGTGGACACCGTACTGCAGCACGCTTGTTCCAAACCCATAAACAGTCCCGTGTGTCCTGACGTTGTTAACCCTGCACCTGAGAGCTCTGCGTCCTGTCCTGCTGCTTATTATGCAACACCGTTTTTCCTAAAAAGATGAAACAATCTTCTGTTTTTGAGCAACTGTAAATTGATACGTTTTAAATGATGCATGCACCCGGGATCTTAAATGCTGTTAGGTAAGTTATTATTTTTGAGTGCGGCTTCTTGAAACGGAGGAGGAGGGAGAAGTCTATATTTAACTTTCCATTTATGGAAAACAAAAAGGAAGCAGCCCAGCAGTGAAAAAACATGACCAGGAAAGAAAAAAAAAAGAAAGCACTTATTATTTTGGCATCATCTGCCTCGAAACACACACAAAATGCTCATTTGTGACTTCCTTAAGAATTTGACAAAGAATGAAGCTGTTTGCTTTTGTTTCGTGTCAACATCTCTTTAATTTGTAATTTGTTTCTGTTGAAACAGACAGATCAGGCACTAAATATGATAAATATAGTACAAGGTACAGTTAAAGGCATCTAGAGAATCACTGGACAAACAAATATTCTGAGGAGGCTTTGAACACAGCATTGGTCCCTGATCATCAAGCACCACTGATTATTATAATTGTGTTATTTTTAGACACTGTGCTGTCCAAACCAGATGGCTTTAACCAGTCTGTGCATTCTGCCACTGATGACAATAATATTGTCTGGTTTCAGATTAGTTTTGGCCACGTTTGTGAGCTGAATGTACAGCTAAATGAGAGGAACCCACAGCTGTAGGAAAAATATAACGCTTAAAAACAATGCTGTTAAATCATGTCGAGATAAATGTTGCTCCCTGACTCTGCTGTTGAACAAGAGTTAAAATAAAATAAAATAAAATAAGGTGGTTACACCAAATAGTCACAAGTTAGTCAGGATGCTTAATGCATCGTTAACACCCACCAAATAGAGTGAGTCCAAGTTTAGGAACATTTCGTTGCAAATTTTTCACCCTAAAATTTCAAAATAAATTAAAATAGCGTGCTTCTATGAAAGCCTTTAGGGTTTACATGTTCTCTCTGTGCATGTATGAGTTTTCTCCAGGTACTCTGGTTTTCTCCCACAGACTAAAAACATGCATGTTAGGTTCACTGTAGCTCTAAATTGTACCTAGGTGTGAAAGAGTGAATGGTTTTTTTGTCTCATTTGTCTCTATGTGTCCCTCTGATGGACTTGTGACCTGTCCAGGATATACCCCGCCCCTTGCTCAGTGACTGCTGGATATGGGCACCAGCTTCTTGCGACTCAAATAGGAGAAGCGGGTACAGAAAATGGATGGATGGATCATTATGAAGCTCCATTCATTCATCATCTTTACATGCTTCTTCCTTTCAGGGACATAATATAGATTTGCAATAATAACACTGGTGTCCAGGTGCAGCAGGTGTTGTGTTTAGTTTGGTTCTCAGTGTGGACGGGAAGTCAGAATTAAACACAACACCAGAAGTGAAACTTGAGTGTAGGGCCTGTCTCCAAAATTTAAATAACCTTTTTTAAACAGAAGTGTCAAACTCTGGTCCTCGAGGGCAGCTATCCTGCAGTCTTTTACAGGAATCCCTGCTCCAACACACCTGATTCGCTGATTGAATTAACTCTTCAAGTTGTGCAGACGCCTGTTAATCACCTATCCATACAAACCAAGTGTGTTGGAGCAGGAAAACCTTTAAAGCATGCAGAATAGCGGCCGTTGAGGACCAGTTTATAATACTCAGAACGATCAATAGAATTTGCTGCACATTGCGACCTAAAATATGTCAAACATTTACAAACCCGACTTAAAATCTCATTTTAAGGTCATTCTAAACAACAACTCAATAATCTGTTTAGAGATGCCTGTTGGCAAAATATAACCTTCATCTTATTCATGTAAAGTTCCTCAAACCGAGGGACTGAATTCTTAATGTCTCCTGTGCTCTACGAAGACCTGATTCGCTTCGCGTTTTATCTTGAGCACTTGCTTACAAGAAAGTGCTTACAGGTCCGGCTCGATAAAAGAGAGTGCCGACAGCCTCTTTATCTCTGCAACAAACTGCGCGCGTCATCAGAAAAACCTCTGAACCCTACAGACTGCCAGGAAAATGGTTGTAAAGCAAGGCCAGGTAACCTCGAGCCTCCCGAGGGTCAGGAAAGGACCTGTTTTGTCAGGTTTTCCCAGTTTAGCCCCCTTCTGCAGCGGACAGCAACCCGCTGCCGCTGATACCACCGTACAATGTTACATCCCGGCTGGGTGGATAATCCCAGCAATCAAAACATCATCATCTCAGCTGAATGAACAATAACGGGAGCTGTGCAGCTGCTGCTCGAGAGAACACACACTGAAAATGTCCAACAAACAAGACGGACCTCAGACAAGAAACACACATGCAACAAAACAGGACAATGATTATTCCACTTTTGGGATAGAAGTTGCTTGATATGAAAGATGGAGAAAGAGAGAGAGGAGGACAGATGGAAATGGCCACTGCAAATCCACTCAGTCAGAAAAAAACAACACTTCTCTCTTGCTGCTCTCTTTTCCCCCTCCTGTTTCTGCTCTGACGCAGTGGCCTCTGGGTAGACAGAGGGACTGCTGATGCCTTTTCTCGCTCTGTCAATTTTCCTCTTGTTTCTTACGCTTCTCCTCTCCTCTCCCTGCCCCTCGCTTCTGCTTCGATCTCTCTTCCCATTACAATTTAATCCGATATCTGAGTGCTGCTATCTCTGGGAGAGATGCGGCGGTAGTGGTGGAAACGGCGCTGGTGACGCCGCTTCAGGTGTGTGTGAGCTCCAGTTACGGAGGTACAGGCTGCTGAGGAAACCAATTTCAGCCTGATCAGATATCAGATTTTTACTAAGAAAGGCCACGACTGACAGGAAAATTAAACTGCAAACAAAAATAAACTGCAGGTGTAAGCACTGCAGTGCTGTAGATCTCTTTATTTCCAGTCTAACTATGGCTATCTGACATATTTTGGACATTGAACAGCGCCACTCCTTTTATCAGCAGGCTGATAAAGCTGCCAACGGGTCAAGTTGTCTGCAGAGCCCATAAATTAAATGGAGTAGGTCAGACAGTATAGTTAAAGCAAACACAATAAACAGATTGAGACCAAATCTGTAACAACAACCAATAATAAACTAGCATTGACATCTACCCACTCATTCCAGAGATTCTTTTAAGACTTACCCACTGCGGGAGCATCATACTCGTCCCCCAGCAGTATTTCAGGAGCTGAGTAAGCCAGGGAGCCGCAGGAGGTATTCAGCTTCTTCCCAGGTTGGAAGCGGTTGCTAAAACCAAAATCTGTGAGCTTGACTACGCCCTGCTTCTCGAAGAACACCACGTTTTCGGGCTTCAGGTCCCTGTGCACCACATGGAGCTGGTGGCAGTAGGAAATGGCGTGGACGATTTGGGCAAAGTAACACTTGGCCACCTTGGAGAAGAGAGACAGAAATAGTATGAGGCAACGGGAAATTTATGTCCTATTATTTGGATGTGAACCAACACAATTTGAGAGAGAAAACAAAACATCAACAACGACAAAAACTAGCTTAAATGGGGGAACTGGCTGAAATGGTTGTTAGAATCAGTTTCTTCCATTCCATGCTCTCCGCCATCATGTGTAAGACCAAAGAGCTGTCAAAGGATGTCTGGAACAAGATAGTAGATCTACACAAAATCAGAATGGACTACAAAACTGGAAAGTGCCATTATTTGGAAGTAGAAGAAACACAAGGGAACTAGCAATCACCCTCAGTCTGGGGCTACATACTGTATGTCTCATGGAAAGAGGATGATCATGACTGCAGTCATCAAGAACACATTGGTAAGACTACACCGCAATCAACTGAAATTATCCGGTGCCTGCAAGGTCTTCCTGCTCAAGAAAGCACATGTTCAGGCCTGTCTTAAGTCTACCTGAAAACATCTGAATGTTTCAGAGAACTCAAGAGAAAGAGAAAATACTTTGGTCAAATGAGATGAAAATTGAGGTCTTTAAATTAATTCAGTCTAGTGTGTTTGGAGGCAAAGAATTGAGACATATGACCTGAAGAACACCATGCTTAAAGTGAACCACAGAAGTGGAAATACCATGCTTTGGAGCTGTTTTCTGCTATGAGTATCCAGTAAACGTCATTGTACTGAAGAACCAATAAATGATCATATAGCATTAAATAATGACTAAACCAGATTAAGCCTCAACCAAATTACTGAAGATGGTTCTTGCATGGGTCTTCCAACTGGAAACTGGACAATGACACAAAGCATGCCACCACAGCAACAAAGGAGTGGCTAAGAATGAACATATTAAAGTCATGGAGAAGTCCATCTATTGTCACAGGTCCCAAGAAACTTAGTCATCCCTATGTTCCCCAGTACCTACCTACGTTCCTCAGTACCTATGTTTTCAGGACCTATGTACCACAGGATTACATTCCCCAGGACCTACTATGTTTCTCAGTACCTATATGTTGCCCAGGACCTATGTACTTCAGGACCTATGTTACCCAGTACACATGTACCCTAGTACCTATGTTTCTCAGTACCCATTTTCCACCAGTACCTATGTTCCCCAGTATCCATGTTACCCAGTACCTATGTTCCCCAGTATCCATGTTACCCAGTACCTATGTTCCCCAGTACCCATGTTCCCCAGTACCAATGTTCCCCAGTATCCATGTTACCCAGTACCTATGTTCCCCAGTATCTATGTTCCCCAGTATCCATGTTACCCAGTACCTATGTTCCCCAGTATCCATGTTACCCAGTACCTATGTTCCCCAG
>JARVJO010000155.1:1511403-1522764 GCA_031762555.1 Cynodonichthys magdalenae
CCTATGTTCCCCAGTATCTATGTTCCCCAGTATCCATGGTACCCAGTACCCATGTTCCCCAGGACCCCTGTTCCCCAGTACCCATGTTCCCCAGTACCCATGTTCCCCAGTATATGTTCCCCAGTACTTGTATGCCAGTACCCATGTTCACCATTACATATGTTCCCCAGTACCCATGTTCACCATTACATATGTTCCCCAGTACCCATGTTCCCCAGTACCCATGTTCCTCAATACCTATGTTCCCCAATACCTATGTTCCCCAGTACCTTTGTTCCCCAGTACATGTTCCCCAGTATCCATGTTCTCGAGTACCTAGTGTTTCCCAGTACAATGCATGCACTGTAATTCGGTGTTTATTTAATTTGAAGGGTAAGCCAAGTATCTTTCATGACTTTCATTATGAACCCCAGAAAAACAGGGATGCCTCCTGCTATGTTACTTATAGAGAATATGTTGTGTTTATGCTTTTTTGCCTGACAGGAAAATGTACCGGATGAGGTCTGAACTGATTAGCCCTGATGGTTTGAAGGCAACTTAGGAGAAGTTTGGTGAAAGTTTCAAATAACTATTAAAATGTGAGTAAATGGAATCACTGTTAGCCGTAAGCCCATTTGAAACCACTTTAATAACTAGGTTACCAGGCAGTATTTTTTCCCCTCCAGCTTCAAGTCAAGATGATATCAACTAATAATAACATTCTATATTTGGTCCCAACAAGCTTCAGATACAACAAACAAGGTACAGGGTGTACAGCAAACAGTAGTCTGTGTAAAGTCAGAACAGACTCTTGGAAGTTAGCCAGTCAGACAAAAGTGGGTTTAGAAAGAATTGGCATTTAAAGAGAGTTTATTTAACTCTGACCAAGAAAAAATTAGGTTCTTCTTTTTTATATTGCCTGCATTTTCACAAAAGAACCAGAATTACTGAAAAACTCACATAACTTCAAAGTTCAATATCACCAAGAGACTTTTGAGGACATTTATTACCTCCCTTTTAGTTGCAGTTTAACAACTTTCAATGTCACACTTTTACCCCCTGGTGTCTGGAATTGGTTTATTTCAATGCACTGGTGGGTCAACTACCATTGAGCTGTCCTATAATGTTTCCTCAATTTTATTTTTTCCAACCAATTTAACAAATAAAATGGATATTCTGTTCCAAAAAACGATTCTCATCTGCTTTCACTATGGCTTTTATTACTATCTGTGATGTAACCTTATCTTGAGTCAAGTTCAGGGTCAGGTTGTTTTATAACAGAATAGTCTTGCAGTGCTGGTAATGTGCACTTTTACCTACTGACTGAAACCCTCACAGGTTTTTGACGACCTAATGTCAGCCCGGTTGCCCACACCCCTCCCACCTCCTCGCTGAGGCCTCCGTCATGCTTCATGATGCAGTCGTACATGTCTCCTCCGTCGCCCAGCTCCAGAATGAGGTAGAGCTTGGTGGCTGTGTCGATGACCTCGTAAAGGCGTACCACGTTGGGGTGCTGCACCATTTTCATGCATCGTACCTCCTGGAAAAGGTGGCTCCTTGCCACTGGGTCCAGCTTGGTCTTATCAATCACCTTTACAGCAACCTGGACGAGAGACAGGAGTAGAAGTTACAACTATCAGCTGCTAAAGTGGACTAAAACAAAACTTCAAGTACTTAGTCTTTATAGAGTCTGGATCAACCCTAGCAACAATTTTAAAGGCATTAGATCCCTTCACAAAAGCCAACACTAATGCAATCTGTTTTGAAATCCCACTTCATTGACATTTCTGTTTATAAAAGTGAGTTCTTACTCAAACTGTATATTTGGTTATGAAGCCCCCCTGGTTTAGTATCAAAACATTTGACTCTTTATGCACAAATATGGACAAGCTCACCTTTTCCCCAGTGAATACATGACGAGCCAGCTTGACCACAGCAAAGTGACCACGACCCAGCGTCTTGTCAAGATCGTACAGTCCAGCAATCTTCCCATCGTGATGACGTTTGAGCCCTGACATGTCTGCTGAAGACGCCTCTGATCGGGGGGCTTTTTGTTGCCTGCTGGGCTTCGGTTGTCAGTTCACCATCTCATCATCTGAGTGAGTTCAAGTCCGATGAAATTTGCGGCGCAGTTTGTAGTTGCGTAACGCCTTGAGGTGGCTTCGAGAAACTCCTGGCTGTTGTGGGAAAACAGATTTATCCAGTTCTACTCAATTAGGCCCCATTTTGTTGTGATCTGTAGATGAGAAAGGAGAAGAAATCAGAATCATATTCATATTGAAACACAGTTTTACAAGAAAGCTTCAAAGATCTTTGAGTCGTGATTCAGTTCTATGAGTGTTGAAATCCAGATCCTATTACTGTTTCATTTCTAACAGAAAGTGAAAGAAAACCAAATTTGCTGTCAGAGCGGCTTTACAATCACAGCAACCAGGAACATTTGAACTTATTTTTAGTGCCAAGAACATTTTCTGACTCGAACCACAAAAGAATCTACAACCATAAGTACTGCATCTGTTCTGTCAGGTCATGTGCTTATCAAAATGAGCCTTTTGTATCTGACAGATTTAAAGTTCTGCAGTCTCTTCATCCTCGCTTGCATTCACAGATATGCTGATGACTCTGTACTGTACGTGAGTTTTCGAGGACTAGCCTCGACATTTGATTGTACTTTTATTTGACTCGAGTCACTTTTACACAAAACTGACAACATTAAAGAATCAAAGTGTTTTTCTTCTTCATTTTCTGATACTGACTTAATCTAGTTCTAGTTAAGACTCCATTGTGTTTAACGCCTACAGCCTTGTAAGAAAATTTGCAGGTATTAAAATGCAAAGATCCTCAATATGTTTTGTTTTCATGTTACATTGATTGAAAAGCTCAAGAGAACACCTTCAGTTGTGTTGTTCTTAAACCAATAGTACAAAAACAGGAAAAATCCAGTTTATATAATGAAATATTACTTGAAGTGTGTGTCACCTTCTGCTTTTCTGTACCAAAACTCAGCTCAGTGTCTGTAAAATCAACAGTTATCAGCATTTTGTGTTTGATAGGGTCAATTAGCTGTGGCCGCCATCTTGAATTGTGTTGACTCCAAAAGTTAGTTAGTTGTAGATGTTCATCCTATAAGAGTTTTATTAAGAAAAATCATATACTAGTTAATGAGATATTTTGCTAACAGACAAACAAACAGGAGCATGATTGCTCACTTTTTATGGCAGCAGGTGGCAATAATATGAAATAATCTTTACACGTGAAGACCTGAAACCAGTGAAACACATCATTAATACCAAATGTGGAACAAATAAAGAAACTGTATAACAGTTAATGAGAATCTGTGTTACATTTTGAGCAGACACACAAATATTTGGTCTTTTTTTCTCCTTCAGATAACCTGAATTCTGATTTATCCCTGTGCATACTGTCCCCTCACTCGGTTCATTCGTGTGCTCTCGTCATTCGATACGTTGCTCCACAGAGTTGATTGTGAAACGGTGCCTGCAGGGGAGAAATGCCTTTTACCACTTTTAAGAATCTACCTGCGTGCCAACAGTACACCTACGACACAAAGCACGCAAAGTACTGGTAGAGAACATTCCTGAGAAGTGATTCTCACCTAGGCGTTGCCTCTCTCACCTGATCTTACAAAGACAGCATAAAAACTAATTAATAGTTGTGAAGGAGCACACCTTCATGTGTAGAAATACAGATGGGGAAAAAAATGTTTTTAATATTCTGCTGTTTGTCTAAATGAAACCAGTTTCAGGGCCTCAGTTGGAGATTTGCAACTTTTTAGAGTGGGTCTTATCATGAGGCTGACATTTGTGCCTCTCAACACACAAAACTCAAACTGATACACATAAATCCTGTCAACTGTGCTGAACGCTGCAGGTGTGGCCGTTTCCAGAATCTGAAGCAGGAACAGGAGAAAGTCACACTCCGGTCCCTGATTTGACACACGGCTCTGACGGCAGAGCAGGTTAGGAAGGATCAATGTTCAACGCCGGCCTCAGTCAAACCAGATAATCATCTGTGAACGGCTGATCTGCCAGTCTAAATCTAGACGTCTTATTCACCCCAACAGGGAGCGTTAAATCACTTGACATGTTTAAAGTTGACTACAGGTGAAACCACAAGTTGAGGAGGAAGTTTGCAACCCTAATCCCAGCGTTGGCCCTCCCTCTCGTCTTTGTGACTTGTCTTGCTTCCAGAGAATTCATTTACAAGTCATGAATGCCCTGACGTTGGTTGCATAACCATTCCAAGGAGCTAGCGGTGTATTGATTGACCAGGTAATTGTGTGCGTGCATGCACTAAGACACGCTCATCCTACGGTCAAGGACCTGTTTTCACACGAATCACTCTGGTGATTCATTTGAGATAAGAATTGGTCGTTAAAATCAGTTTCCTGGTGCAATTTGCTCAGTAACCAAGCAAACACTGTAACACGCAGATTGCGAAACGTCCCAGATTTGTCATCTCACTACTAAAGATGATTTAAAATGTTAGCATTAGCGCCTCTTTTCCCCTTTAGCAGAATCCCAACACCTGAAAATATAATTATACTACATTTGTATTACCTTCATAGTTGTGTTTACTCAAAGAAAAAAGGTTATACCTAGATATAATAAATGATAAATTAAATCATTTGATACAATATAATTTATTATGCTATATGACATGATATGGTATATTCATTGACATGCAGTATATTATAACTAGACACTGGACTGGAAGCAGGAAGTTGAAGCAGACACCCCTTATTGACTGGCTGCAGTAGATTTAATTTAATTTATTTATTTAAAAAGGACAATGCACATTGTTCAAATTCCATAAATTTAAATGCAACAGAATTAGCACAACAGCAATATTTTATCCATTTTTAAGTCCCGCCCCTTCATGTAAACAATTAGGACCATTGTTTTACAAAAAAAATAAAAGTTAACTTTAGATATTTTTTTGTAGGTGTTGATTTTCATTGATTCATACAGCTCTTACCTTGCTGTTTGAAATTGCATTTTTTAAAAGTAAGTTTAGTTTCAACAAATATTTTAAGCTCAAACAATCGCTGTGATTGACAGCGTTGACACCCTGTTAGGAGATTGTGGCAGGACTTTTGTAAAGCGCTGCACAATGTTAGACAAACTCGCCATGTTTGATCTTTTTATTTAAAATTGCAATAAACCCATATTTTCCTTACTCGTATCTTTCTCCTCTGTCATCAGGATCATCTAAACCAGATAGGGGCATCAAGGCCAGTGAAAGTATGTTTAACCAAAAATAATAGCAGCAGAACCTGAAGGCATGAAATATAACGTTCTATGATTTATTACAAGCCAAGAAATCCTTTGTGATATTTATATTACCATCTCTAATAATGATGTTAAATTTTGGATATATTGTGCAGCCTGGTGTGATCTTGATATATGATAGGACACAATACATTGTGATATTAAATAAAATATGATGTGATGGAAAATTATTAATTTCAATACAATATGAAAGAAAATAACTTAAATTAAATGAAATATTAAATACTATACGAGAGGCAACACAAAGTGGTTCATTCAGATGCAATTGTTTAAACACAAATCTTTCAATAAAAATGCAAATATACAGTGCACACCAACATCATTTTCTTTCAGCCATCTAAGATAAACAGCATCATCCTGTCTGTATCATAATGCTGGAAACAGATGAACCAGAGGAGCATCGTTAGGATGATGGATATCTAACTTATCAATAACAAGATCAACCGAAGATGTGTTTGTGGTTTAAAGAGAAGAGCAATGTGCGATTTTCCATAAGGGACCCCCCTGTTAAAGCCCCCCTTCTCTGTTGTCAATATGCTTGCTGGCTGCATTCCTGATAACATGACCGCACAGAGCACCACCACCACCACCATCAGCAGCAGCAGCAGCAGCTGCGATGCATTAAAGAAATCCAACAGATCTCCAATCAATTTAACGAAACCTGGGCCCTCACCTCTCCAGTCTGCACGCATGCCCTAACACGAGTCCTGTGCTGACTTACCAAAGACAGAGACCTGAAATCTGAAGCGGTGCCAGGCGTCCAATCTGCTCCATTTAACGCTGCGGGAGCGCGCGGGGGCTCCAGGCTCCGGACCGAGGCTGATACCTGCCTCAGCTCAGCTCAGCTCAGCTCGGCTCGGCTCACACCCTGATTGCAAAGCAACCCCACCGATCCGCGGGTTCATTTGTCACGCTGTCAAACCCGCTCTCGTTCGCGTTCGCTCTGGCGCTATCAGCTGCGCCAAGTAAACACACGGAGAGCTGGAGATGCGGCTCTCCGAGATTTCAAAATAAAAGCTTTACGTGGATGGTTTAAAAACAGATCTCGGTAAGCTGCTTTGTTCGGTTTCCTAATGTAATTTACCACTAAACAATCACGTATCCATTTGCTTTAAATTATATTATCGCACAATTTATTTATGTATTTCATTTGAAGAATGAAACAAAACTAAATGTACAAATAATTAATTTAAAAAAGGTTTATCAAACATTGGGTGCACTAAGAAGAAAAATCTGATGTCTGCCCCTTATTCAAAAACAGCTCTAAACATTCCATAGTCTATATTTAATTGCCACCATGTCCAGACTTTTATTGTAAAATATATAACATTTTACTGATTAATGTTAAGTTTGAAGACAGCTGCACATGGGAAAAATACTTAAACTTGTGACTATAAGCAGTACTTGTTTTGTTTTTATATGTACTACTGGGAGTACACCTTAAAGTAACTCAATTACCACAGTACAAGATTGAGAATAAGAGAAAAAGAAGAGCGTGCAGGCAGGGTGAAGAGGATGGAGATGAGTGTAAGGGGGGTTTAGACAAGAGGGAAATTTTTTTTAAATGTCCAATTGGCCTTTTAAAATTTTAAGATTACTGGATAAATCAAAGTATGTTAAAAGTACCAAAGATCTGTGCTAAAATAATTATAGAATGAAATTACATGAATAAATAAGTTAATACAATCATATCACTTTATATTAAAGTTTTCTAAAAACCGATGGACCAGCTTTCCTTCAGGTTTGAAAATAATATAAGCCATGCTTTTATTTTGAACGTGTTTGTTCCAGCTTCCGGTGTGTGGCTTCCATGAATGACAGCTTCGTGATCTCTGACGTCAGAGTTACGCTCAAAACAACAGATTATCTTCTTTACCTGGTCTGTGTTCACATGTCAGGGCCTGCTACATAGGCAGACAATGATGATACATCAAATTTTACTCGCGCTAAGCAAAGAATGTGCTAATTAGCGTCATTTTATTTGTGCCCACAGACCTCTGAACACTCGGCCATGTTTCTCTGGCTGAAGTGGAGCTGAACGCCTGGTGGATGGAGGTGACAAAGGCTGTAAATGTGAACCAGCTGGGTTAACGTTCAAGTGTGCTGTTATGTAATATTTATAAATGAACTTAGCAAATGTATTTCATGCAACAGAACACCTTTCTTTGTGGGTCTTTAAAGAGGGTTCAGATGCTGCGAGCAGCTGAGGCCATCTAGTGGTCATTTTACGAACTAGTTGGGTTAAAATAAACCTTTTCCGCCCGTGTCCCTTTTTCCCCCCCAAATAAAATTAAAAACGAAGAACTAAAACAAACTATATTTATGTTTTTACATGTTAGGACAAAGGAAACGCATAAACATAGCGACATTCTGCTATTCTCCACTCAGCAACTTCCTGTTAATTTTTCTAATGGATTAAGCTGAAGTTAACCACCCCAGCTGCCCCTGGCTTTAAATGACCCAAACGTAGCAAAAGGGTTGAATTAAAAAAAATTACTATAGGACAGATGACTGTATTTGTTAACGGGATGTCTGATAAAGTTTAACATATTGTAGAAAATACAAAAAAAAAAAAAAGCTGTCATTTTATTTTGCTCTAAGTTGGCATTTTTCAAGATGGCTTCATCTGCTTGTATTTGCCTAAAAAATGTCATTTGTAAATTTTGTGCTCAGGTACTAAACTTAAATGAGATTTATTACCAAGTTAAATGCTTGTAGTTCATCAAGTTATTCCAATATATAATTTCTGCTGCATAAATAATTTAGTGAAGACGCAGGAGGACAATTAAACACAGAATTTATTTTGTGAAAAACGTTCACTTCTTTGCCGCCGCAGCTGCCTGCTTCTGGAGTTTCTTCACCTCCAGCTTGATGATCTTGTTCCTCTGCACAAATAAAATGTGTTCATTAGAAATATGTTCAATAAATGCTGCAGCTTTATTAAAACAAACTGCACACACGACAGCTGATCATTAATAACCATCACACTTGTGTTTTTGTTTTACTCACCATCCTCTTGGCCTTCATCAGCTTGAAGCGGTCAAAGTCAGACATCTTGGCTCTCTGGAGAAACACACCCAAAAGTCAGGGAGACATGTTAGGTTTGCCTTTTGCTTCATTCAACTTAAATTCTATACTAATGTGATTATTTACAGGATTAACTGCAGCTGAAATCTCTAACTACTACAATTTCCCTTTGGAAACTAAATGCAGAGCAGCTCATAGTGAATACTTCACACATCATGATCTTGTGTGGAACGTCCCAAGAGGATCAGTTTAGCTGGCTGCATTAATAAAGTCTTTATTAAGAATGTCTCCACATTTTGAAGTTGTAAAAACAAATATATGCTAATTATGATTCTTAATATTTTTGACACAGAAGCAGGTGCAAAGATGGAAGTTTAAAATTGAAATTTAAACATTTTCTTTTTACTCTTCATAAAGTGCAGACGAGTTTAAACATGAGCTGCCTGCTTCACGTACCTTTGTTACAAATACTTCAGGTAACAAAGTGTAATGTACTTCACGTACTTAAACTTAGTTTAAATAAATAACCTTTTAACACTTTATGTAGTTTTATAACAAATGTGTTAAAATTGTATTTTAGAAATCAACTGAATCGCTGAACTTAATTCCCAGCAGCAGAAATGAAAGTTTGAAGTTGTTGGAAACAGGAAATGAAGAGTTTTACCTTCTGTCTGGCCTCGATCTTCTTGGCCCAGCTGCTCTGGGACCACTTCTCGTTGACTTCAGCCTTCTCCCAGGCTTTCCTGACAAACTTCTGGCGGGCGCTGTGGACGTCACATACAGTCAGTACAGGTACTAAAAGTCATCACCCTGTCTGTTTTACCTCTTTACAAACAAGAAGAAACAGCACAGACAGACAGTAAAGCTTACAGTTTGTGACAGAGCTGTGTGTTTTATTGATCTTCATTAAATGGAGGCTAACTTTTTATGTAATAATCTGCCTCTGGCTATAAAAAATAACTAAAGTCTCTGAAACTTTGTGCTTCAATCAAAAGGACAACAGATGTGGTTTGGAGGTACCAGATCTGTAGAATAATGTCAAGTCTTTTGACCCCAGAAGAGGGGTGTTCAATCCTGGTCCTCGAGGGCCACGATCCTGCAGGTTTTAGAGGTTTCTCTGCTGCAACACAGGCTTTTTCAGAACAGTCACTGAATCAGGCGTGTTGGACGCAAGTAAAACATGCAGGATAGAGACCCTGGAGGACCAGGACAAGCCACTCTTGTCCCAGAACCAGAAATAATAAACCCGTGTGAAAATGAAAACATCTCAAACGATCATGTACCGAAGCCTGGAGGGAAAGAACTGACAAGTTTGACCCCTTCAGATCATAATCAGCTGCTTCATAACAAACATTATTTATGTTTGACAATAGAAGGTAAAACAAATGTCTACATCAGTTTTCATGAACTAATAATTAGCTGGCCTATTGTTTACACCTTTAACCTTTTATTCCTTATCTTAGTACTTATTTCATATAAAACGAGCACAAAAGCGATTTAAGTCATATTTTAACATTTTCCAGAACTTTACTATCCTGACAGTCCTATATGCATTTACAGATGCTAAGATGTATATCGCACATATTTCAGGATCTCTTCAAAATTGCTTCTCATTAAAACCTCACTGTGTTTACACTGACACAAAAATTCAAAAACTTTAGATGTCAAGGCATGAAATATAAATATCCACCTGTGTCAGGTCATGTGGTCACAGATCTACTAGTCTGATTTATTCCGTGTAATACCAAAAAGGAAAAACCATAAGAGTCATTCTAAATGTCCAAACTTTTAATATTTATGTTTCTCTCAGCAGCGATTTTGATTACTAACTACTAAATGTGATTTTCCTACGTTGCATTGTCATCCTCTAAAATAAATTAAAATAAACATCTATATTTTTTGGCTACTAGGCTGGAGTAATGAAAATCTGCATTGATCATATATCATTGTTCACCACATATGACACGCAATAGTAGCATAACTTTGAACTTTAACTCCAACAAAAGCTGTTGGATTTTCCTGAGGGACCAAAAGAGACTTTTCAACAACCCAGCAGACTTCATTAATCCAAAACTCTTTATGTCCGCAGTTTTTATACCACAGTAAAAATTAGGAAATGCTAACAAAACTAATTTTATGTAGTAAAGTCTCATTCTTTAGAGTGAATAAAGGCTTATTCTGATTAACTATTAGATGACATTCAAATAGCTGAAAAAGCTTAGTTAATAAACACTTGCTGAAGGTTTTATAGCAAGCCCTATAAATATGTAGAAATTGTGACAATTTGTGTCATATGTTGTTTATATAATCTTTTAAAGCTAAATCAGTCCTTTTAAAGAATTTTAAAAACATGCCTGCTTTACACAGCACAGATGTAATTGATGTCAACACTCACCTGTGAGGTACTTTGATAACGTAGTCAGTGAGCTGCATGCGTTTGAATGGCATGGCTTGCCTCTTCACTCCTGTGCAGGGACCATCAACAAGAGCCTGGGGGGTACAAAGTAATGATCTACATTCACCAAGTTTAAAGACAACTCCACCACACGTCAGTTCTCTCAGACACTTACTCTGTTTTGGTCAATGACGTCTACGATGGCCACCAGCTTGCCAGCATAGGGTCCAAAGGAGATGTAGGCAACACGGCCGATCTCAACAAAGCGTTTGAACACCTTAAGAAAAAAACAAGATGTGTAAAATTGCAAGAGTAACTGTCAGGATTGGGGACTGCTGGTCAATGATATTTACCATGCTTTAATCTACATTATACTGCTACTTGGCAGATCATGCTAAGTAATCACTTGATCAACAGAGAAGCTAACTCTTATAATCAATGTCTACACATCAGAGAAATTAATCAATGCACGATAAATACCACAACTAGAATGATAGTGTGACTGCGTGTGCGGTTTATAAACCCCATTTAATAGAACCTAAAACTAGTTCTGGATGTAGTTCATCCGGCAGCTTTTCGGCCTCCACAACCAGTCAGACCACGTTGCGTTGCGGCTAGTAACCGACGATATATTATTTGCTTCTTAAA
>JARVJO010000155.1:1551739-1613495 GCA_031762555.1 Cynodonichthys magdalenae
AATTTATTTAATTTAAACCAAGTTTGTATTTTAACAAATTCTGTTTGCATCATTTCCAGCAGCTGTTCTATATTTTTTCCCAAATAAAACACATTTAAACAGTCCAGACACATTAACCAAATCATTCACATATAATATAAACAATTTTGGTCCAAGTACGTTCTTTAGTGGTCCAGAAACTTTTTATTCACAGTTCAATTAAAAGACGTCTGCAACAGAAGACTTGTCCATCCAGCCTCACATGTTGGAGCCAGATTCTGACTCAGAACCAGAGGAGAATAAGACGAGGAAATTGTAGTTTGTAGGTACAGACATTTCGTCAGAAATAATTTGACTTACCGGGTAATAGTTCAGAAAAGTCATAAAAATAGAGAAAAATATGACCCAAACAGAATATAAAGCTATCTCTGCAACATCAAGAGAGACTAAAATCAACTTTTCTGCTCTCCTAGAGACTCCAAGTACACAACAAAATGTATTTAACTGCTAAAAAAGTGGATTTTGCATGATATGTGCCCTTTAAGTCAATTCTCAAATCAACAACTACTGAACAATTCCAACTTAATTTTCTACTTAAAAACTGTCCATCTGTCATGAGATGAACACAGCAAACACAGCGACACGATGAGGAACCATAAAACTGTTCCACGTTTAAAGTATTACCTCTGGATAAAATGTTAGCAAGGGCCAGATTTGGCCCGCAGGCCTTGAGTTTGACACATGATTTAGGGTGTCCATCACTAGAGTTATGGGCGTAGACTGAAACGTACATAATCGTTCTCCAACAACTCAAATGTCCTAAACAAACCCCACATCGTAACCTCATCAGCCAAATTGGCCCTGGAAACACAGTTAAGATCATCCTAATTCCTCCTCCGGGAAACACGAATGAACAAAACCCAACCAGAGGACCTCAGCCCAGATCAAAGTGGTGGAGGTCCAGACCACAGCTGCCATCTCTAGAAAGAACTAATTATCTCTCCAGCCTCATGTTGTGTAGATCTTTGCTCCAACAACCACATTTTCCACTTGCCTGCACCAAAACTCCACCTCTGTGCCATGTTCTGCTCGCAGCATTCCAGCTCGGAGGTGAGCGTCAATAAAAACCAATAAGTTGTCAACAACAGCTTCTCGGACCACCCAGCCGCAGACACGTTGTCCACGCTGACACACCCGCAAACACACACACAATGAATCACTGGCAAAAAATGCACAGAACAAGCACACACGCTGTACTCTGGAGCAAACACACACACACAGTGTTGTAATGACCTGGTTCCCTGTGGCTGGACACAGTTTTGTTTACTCTGTGATGCTCACAACACAGTGTTTGTGACTCAACCATCTCTGGAATCTTAATTGTCACACACATGAAAATACTCACCAAAACGGGGGCAGAGCTTTGATGTTACTTTTTTTTCACATTTACAAGCGAATCGTACCGACCGCTTGGCTCGTGGTGAAAGGGTGAGCAGTGGTGTGGAAGGGACTGAGAGGGCCTTCCCAGAAGGACTTATTCCACAACATCTGGAATGTCCGACTATTTCCCAATGAGGGTCCAGTTTTTATGTAACAAGCCCGCTTCTCGTCGTGTTTTCAAAACACCATGCTCGTCTGTGTGTCCATGTGGCTGACCCATTTCAGTGGGGAAGCGTCCAGCTGCTTCATGGCTGCTTGTGTAACTCCGTTACACTTTTACCTTTGAATGTAAACAGAACGAGAGGCAGGAGTAACCGGCCAAGCCAGGCCTCGACCTTTAGAGCTTGTTGGCTTTCCTAGAAGGCCTGGGTTATTTAAAGTGATTGATGTTCTCCTCGTCTAAACCGTTAGTTTTACCAATGCTCGCTGTTTGAATCAATACATCAAAGACTTTTATGTTTACCCAAACATACTTAAAGGTGTGTGTATGTGTGAGGGGTGCAAAACCACTTTTTTGAGCTTTATATCATGTTGAAATGTCAGTCCCTCATCAAAAACACACCCAGAGTGTTGCTTTGACTCATTCATGCATGTTTGAGAAATCCTTAGCAGTGTGGAGCTGCCTAAACACTTGCTGGTACAAAGCTCCGCCTATTTACTCAAAGCTCCTCCCTGGAGCTCAGTTTGCAGCTAAGCTCCCACCCCACAGTGTACTGCTCCCCCAAAGCATTGTTGTGAAGTTGTGCTGAAGTGGGAGTGTCAGAAACGGTAGGAGGTTCTCATTTTTAGAACAACTGAAGGTAAAATAGTTACTTGATTGTGGTATAGAATTGAACTGTGCCTGGAAAATACACAATACTCCCCCTCAACACAACACACTGCTCAAAAAGAAAAAGAACGCCTAAACAAAACAATGTAATTCCAATTTATTCACACCTTTGTAGAATCAATGTCACAAGTTAAGTACTAACACTTATTGTGAATCAATTGTCCCTGCTGTGCAAATGGAAAATACAACATGTGGAAATGAGAGGCAATTAGCAATAGCACCCCTATTAAAGAGTGATTGTACAGGTGGTGACCACAGATCATTTCTGGGTTTGTTTGTTTTTTGTCTTTCTGGTTGAACCTTTAGTCACCTTTCCATTTTGTCAGTGCTGTCACGCATAGAAGCATCTTGAGGTGTTTTTTTTTACAGCCCACTGAAGCTGCTCAGCTAATCCAAAACAAAACATCAATGCGAAAGTTGGCAAGATTTTCTGTGTCACTCAGCACAGTGTCCAGAGCATGCAATCTGTACCAGGAGACATGGAGGGGGCCTTAAGGAGGGCTACAACCCAGCAGCAGGACCACCACCTTGTTCTTTGTGCAAGGAGGAACAGGAGGTCCACTGCCAGGGCCCTACAAAATGACTTCCAGCAGGCCACTAATGTGCATGTTTCTACTCAAACTGTCAGAAACACTGACTCCATGAGGGTGGTATGAGGGCTTTGCTTGCTGGTACAAAGCTCCGCCCATTTACACAAAGCTCCTCTCTGGAGCTCAGTCTGCAGCCGAGCTCCCACTCCACAGAGCCCCCCTCTTCCAGAGCATTGTTGTGAAGATGTACTGAAGTGGGAGTGTCAGAAATGGTAGGAGGTTCTTAAATAGACCGAGGCCAATTTCAAGGTGTTTAGATAGACTATGATGTAAAATGAAATTTATTTTTGATATATACAGCTTTTTCAAAACAACTGAAGGTAACATAATAACTTGATTGTGATATAGATTTGAACTATGTGCCTGGAAAATACATAAAACTCCCCTTTAAATGTGAAACAGAAGGATTTAAAAGCATAATATATCTACTTTAATGGCAGGAAAGAGAAGTAATAATGTAATCACCTGTGTTTGACTTTCTGTTTGCAAAATATCTCATGAAGCAGTGGACACATTTTAACAGAACTATAAGACAGTAGATGGCAGCCAGAGCTAAGTGACCTCAGCAAAACACAAGAATCTAACTCAGTCACTTTTACAGACATGGAGCTATAATTTGACGCAGTCGTAGCTGAGAGACGTGGACAGGATCTTTGTTTAAAACTTTACTATGTGATGAGAAAGCTTTGAATTATTTAACACATCCAGTCAAGATATTAACAATCTTTAAAAAGAGTTTCCAATCAGATGCTTTTTTTGTGAAGCACTATCAGCTCGTCGGGGGAATAAGCGTCCTTGAGAGCCATTGAAAACCTAAGACTTAGTTATCCAGTTGACTGCCTAACCTCTTTCACAAATGTTGCGACATGTGTGTCTGTGTGTGTCTGTGGGCATGTGGTCAGCAGTTTCATGTTACTGATTAGAGAGGTCAGACAGGTACAGGCTTTTGCTTAGGATTACTGAGCCGTGAGGAGTGTGAAGTAAAACCAGCTTTGGTTTGATCAAATCCTAAAAGTGCTTTAAATTAGAAAGAAAGAGTCCAACTGTGTTTTTTATGCCTCAACTAAGAACCACTGGTGTCGTTTTTGATAAAACATTGACAGTATCTAATATTTTAGATGTCCAGCATTGATTTGTTTTTATTTTTTTTTTGTGTGTGTGTTAGAAATAACTCCTAGCAAGGATATCATGGCTCTGCTTTTGCTCAGTTAATATACAGTAAATGCTTGAAAAACACAATAAATCTTTTATCTAAAATGCCATAAATAACGCCACATTGATCCAGTTTCTATTTATTAATAAAGTTTTCACTGCTTGGAGAACACACTCCAGGCTGCCAAATTGTTAAGAAGATGTGTTGCAATCATCACAATGATGTCACATGTGAGGAATGGCCAACTTGTGAAAATAAATCTTTTTTATATTTAAATACAAAACAAAATATCCACATAACACTTTATGCACTATTTCTTTTACACCTGCCCATCTTTACGTCCAACATGTTCTGACACAGAACTGACACCGTGTGATGACAAGCGGGACAATGAATGACCTTTGACCTGGTGAGCCTGTTCATTAAACCCCTTCATTAAACTCCGCTGTGGGTTGTGGTGGTTGATCAGGCTGCCGAACGTTACTCTGCTTCAGCTGCAGCGCACGCATGGCCACAAGAACAGTTTCACCTAAAAATATAACAGACCGCTTTAAACGCTCAATCTGATAAGAAACAACAATCTGCACTTAAACGAGTGCAACTGCCAGAGAGCTGCCACAGATGTCAGAGATGTTCAGCCAGCATCTAGAGTATGAACACTACCATGTGGTTTTGAAGTCCATGTGTTTTTCCAGTGAACCTCCTGGTGTTGATTCATAAACAAAAGTGATGCTTGATGTTTTTGGTACGTTTGATCTAGACTCCACCGTGCTATTATTTATTAAACAAGAACTAAACCAAAATGGAAAAGATGTGTGTAAAAAATTGAGTCCACCTTTATTGTTTCTATAGGATTTCAGAGGTTCAGTATCAGCCTGGAGCTGCTGATCACATATTAAGTTTAACTGATTATCATCTCTATTAAAGCAGGAGTTTTGTCAGTTTGCTGCTCTGGAGCATGAAGGTGTGTAAACATAACGACATAAGCAATGATCTAATTATTGCTGCTTGTCAGACTGGAACAGGTTTAAGGTAATTTTCAAACTATTTAAAGAGGAAGATTATTTGCAACTGGAGAATATTTAGGACAGACAATCTTGTCAAGAGTAGAAAAAAATTCCAAACATTTCAAGCTATTCAAGCCTCGCTGTGCAGGTTAAAGGATAAAGCTCAGGAGAGTTACAAACGAGTGGCTTGTTTGAAGGGTTGCAGGAGAGCGACTCTTCTCTCTCAGCAGAATATGACAGCATGACTTGATGTGCATTTTTCAGATGCGTTAAAGGTTGCATCTGAAAAATGACTTTAAGACCTCTGGAACAAGAAGACTCCTCAGCTGTGGGTCGTGTGGAGTCTCTGTCTCAAGTGGAGTTAAAAGGGCCCAGCAGGGATTGCTTGTGGCAATAAAAGATGGTCCGTTAGAGCAAAGAGCTGCTGTAAAGGGAAATCAGTGTGTGAAGAAAAACAATACTAACTTTTCTAAATAACTGAATTATTATAACACAATTGTGTGCTCTGGGATTAAAAGTTATTGAAAATTGGGCAACATCTAGAGGCAAGTAACAGCAAGAGCAACTAGAAAAGTTCTTTGACAAACTTTGATAGATAAAGCCATTTGACCACCGTTTTAAATTTGTTTTAACTGTACTGTATTTTGGTGATCAGCATGTTTTCTAGATAATTCTAAGCTAAAATCACACAAGATTCCAGCTCATTATTTCTTAAAACAGCTGAATTAGAAACATTTGAAACAGTCTGTGGTGGCCATTTTGAATTTTCAAATCCAGGACAGTGTACTTTATTTATATGTTCTCCCCTAAATAAGACATTGGCCACCCCGTTCCATCCCTTGCAAAAAAGTCTAGTGCCGCACCAGGACATTTGTTTTTCGCACACACCTTTCATAGCCCCGAGACACACGACACTGAGCTCCTGGGAAATCGCTCCAGCTGCAGTATTCATCACTGCAATGGGTTTTCTTCCAGCTGGAGTCTGCACTCCAGAAAAAAACAAACTCCAATTTCTATCGTTCATTTGTCTACAAACCTGTCCAGGCAATTTTTATCATGCAACTGTGATAACAAGAGCCGATTTAGGCACTTCAGATGGAGCATGTGGAGGCATTAAGTATCTGGGTGTCTTGTTCATGAGTGATGGTAGGATGGAGCAGGAGTTAGGTTGATAGATTGGAGCCTCGTCCTCAGTAATGAGGGCGTTGTTTCAGTCAGTTGTGGTGAAGAAAGAGCTGAGGTGAAAGGCAAAGCTCTCGATTTACAGGTCTGTCTTCGTTCAAACCCTCACCTATAGTCATGAGACGTGGATCATGACCCAATGAATGAGATACAATCGGCCAAAATGAGCTTCCTTCATAGGGTGGCCTATGGACTTGGAGGGTGAAGAGCTCCGTCTTCTGGGTGGAGCTCGGAGTAGAGCTGCAGGACCAGGACCCTCGTCTCAGAGTCCCCCAGAACGAGCTGGAAAGTGTCGCTGGGGAGAGGAATGTCGGGATTTCTCTCCTAGACCTGTTTATTTCCCAACACAAACTCCTTACAACTAACAGCATGGTGGTGGAGGGGTTATGATTGGAGACCGTTGACGTCATAGAGTCGACCTGACTCGACCATGAACTCCTCTGTAGACCAAAGAATTCTGGAGTCAAATGTGAGTCCATCTGTTTGACAGCTGAAGTTTGGACCAAACTGGGTTCAACAGAATAATGATCCCAAACACAGCAGCTAATCTACTGCAGAAAATAAATTGTATTGTGTTCTGTTTTGTAAAACACTACGATTAAAAGAGGGACAATTTATTTCCTGACTGAACGTGTAGCCTTTAGATCATACATGAGCAGGAACATGTTGGATTTCTGGCAGACTTGCTTATCTTGCACTGGAGGAAGATGAAAGCATTTTACTGCCCTATCAGAGCTTTCCCTCTGTCGTCTGTGTGCTGAAGGCCTCATTATATGACCATAAATGTCTAACCTAGAGAAACAAATGAATTATGTGATAAGCTACTTTTAATCTGCATCTTTGCTGTCAACTCAAACATGTGTTCCAGGTTTGAGAACAGATAAGGTGAAGGGTTTTGGTAATTTGTGAGGAAAAATCTCTGTTTTATTAATGCCTTCTGGCTGATGAATGGCTGAAAAGGGGGACGTCTAAAGGATTATGTAACACTGTATAGCTTGTTAAAAAGGCTAAACTGTGTTTATGCCAGTATCTGAAGCATCTGTTGTTGGCTACCCTGCTCTAATAGTTTTATTGTGTGGTGGTTCACTTGTAAGGATTGATCTTAGTTGGGAAGTATGCTTAGTAATAAAGATGATAAATGGCTTAGTTGCAGTGTTTCTTTGAGCCAAAAGGTAATAACAGAAGGCTAACCTGTTTACATTTTCCAAACTAAAGAAGTGGTTGCCATGCTAGTTAAAGTTCTAAGCTGCACACTTAAATCTGAAATACAGATGAACTGCAGGCAAAACTGAGGTAATCCTACATTAAAGAAGTCTTAAACAGCATTGGCTCTGATAATGAAGCCTTGTTAACTTGATGGACCTGGTGATTTGTCACACAGGACCCCTGAGGATGCCGTCCACAAAAACCCTAAGGTGAAGTAGTGGAGCGTTCCATTTGTCAAACGATTGTTGTAAATTAGAATGAGTTTTTAATTAACCAGTCTGGATAAATTAGGGTTAAATAACCTAAAGTTCGTATTTCTAAGTTTCAAGCAAGAAAAAAACACAAATCTAAAACCCAAAGTCAGATTTTCAGATGGTAAAGTTGGAGATCAGCTCTGAAATATCCAATATGGCTGATTCCAATATACAAAATGGTGATAGCTTCAGCTTTGAACTTTGTATTTTATTTTCTGTAAGTTTGCAATTTATGCAATTACAAGTACTGATACTGGAGCTAAATTATTAAGGACTTTTGTGACCTTACATGAAATGTTTTAAAAATATATAGAATTTTGTGACGTTATATTTCCTGTGAAAAGACATGTGGATACATGTTCCAACACATTTTAAGTTTTAGGCTTTTATGGGTGATGGGATATAAAACGTAACACTATTTTATTGTTTTTTTAATTTTGGTTATGCGTTTTTTTAAATGTTTTTTGATTTTACATGTACGGCACTTTGTTGCAGCTGTGCTTGTTTTAAAGTGCTTTATAAATAAAGTAGTAGTAGTGGTAGTATGGTAACAGGGTAGTCTGTGGTCATGCAAACATTTGTCATCCAAAGACTAGACAGTCTCATATTTAGCCTAACTGTGTTTTGAAGGGTGTGTCCTTCATGGGCTTTGGTCTATAGGCTGCATTGGTGCAACTCCTGAATAAAGACTAGTGATGTTTGATACTGCCAATTTTCTTTCCGATACTGATACCGAGTAAAATTTGGCTGGTATCGGCAATACTGATCTGATACTGATACTTTGTGATAACACACGTGTCTGGTAAATCTTAAAAAGTAGCGTTTTTCAAGTAACCGCTTTATAAATAATACACAACAGAGTAATTCATTTATTAATTTAAAAGTCTTTCTAACCCTAACCCTATATTTGTTTAGCACAATTTAAAATTCATACTCTAAAGAAATATAAGAATTTTTGAATAGTGAGTAAAAGTGAGAAAAAAAACATTCTAAAAGTTGTTACTTTGTATATTTTGTAGCATTGTTTGTAGGTTTGCAAGAAGGTCCCTGGCCAAAGCTAATGCTGTTTGGTGGGCCATGGCATGAAAAAGTTTGGGAACCCCTCATCTAGAATGTAATTACAGAGAGTCAGACGAAGCAGATTTTATGTTAAAATGACTTGCCATACATTTCAGACTGAGTGACTGAGCATGTGCCACTGTGCTTATGCATTACCCAAGCTGAAGAAAAAGTAGTTTCCTCCAACCACATATGATTTAGACAAGATTTGAATAGTTTAGATATTTTCCACTATTTTCCTGTTAATGATATACATTATGTGAAATAACTGAAGTATCAAAGTATCGATGTTTTGATTTTAGAATCGATTCTACAGCATAAAGTTCTGGTATTGGTAGTATGAATATTTCAGTATCGATCTGCACATCACTAATTGAGACAGTGATAGTCTCTCTAGCTTGTCCTGGGTCTTCAACAAGGTTCTCCTCCCAGTTGGAGATGCCTGGAACACCTTCTTAAGGAGGAGTGTAGGGAGCATCCTTACCAGAGGCCCAAACACACCACCTCAACTGGCCCCTCTTGATGTGGAGGTGCAGTGTCTCTCCCTCATCTGATCGGAGGGTCCAGTAGCTACCCTGTGGAGAAAACACATTTCCTGTATTTGTGAACTTGTTCTTTCAGTCATAGTGAAGAGGACCCATGGAGAGCTTTGCCTTGCAGCTCAGCTCCACCATAACGCACAAAGTTTGAAATACTGAAGAAGCTGCACCGATAAGTTGTTGATTTAATGTCCCTTCCTTGTTCTTTTTTCATTCCATTTTTTATGAAGAAGCAATTAAGCAAAATAGAAATTACTTGTTTGCCAAGACACTAGAATGATCACTAGAAAAACATTACAGTCATCCATCAAATACATTATTTTATCAGTTGCAATTATTTAAATTCTACGAATTGGTTGATTATAATATTTTACAGGTACACTGCCATTGGTTTCAATATGTATCTTGCACTTTTACAGTATCTGTTTGAAAGAAAAACAATCAATGTTATTATTTTTTAGTAATAATACTTAAATGACAATTGAAAACTAGTGTAAAATATCAACAATACTGTTTAAATTATTATTTAATTAATATTTAATTGTGTTGGACACATACGGAGGGGGCGGGGCTTCAGAGATTAGCGTTTTCAGCTCCTCCCAGAGGGTGAAAGCGCGCGTTCGTTCGAGCACGTTCGCCCCCAGCGTGAGCGCGCGCGTGCGAGTGAGTGTCGAGCCCGAGCAGAGTCAGCTGGTCGGAGAGTGTAGGGAGGGAGACTTCGGGGGCGGCGGTGGTTGGGGGGGGGGACAAGGTGAGGACGGCTCGGTAGCGGACAGAGTATTTTTTTTTGTTTTTTGCGCGGGGAGAAAACAGTTCGTCCCGAAACTCAACCGCGGACAGTCGAGCCCGAACCCGGTGCAGATACGGTCGAGCGTCCTGGACTCAAGTCTTGGTGCCTCGTCGTCCTCTTTCAGAACAGTAAGCACTTTGAGTTTTTGTTTAGAAACTAGTCTCCATATGGCTGCGTACTGCTGGACGCTCATTGGGCGTGTAGAAGTCGGTGGATTTACCAGTTTAACTCTCAGAAATATATAAATAGGCTTATTATAGTTGTCTGTTTTAATTATCTGTCACTATTTGACCCTGTCAGAATGTGTAGGTCTTCACTGCAAACATAAAGGACCACCATTTTAAACAGAAACTTATTTTCCTAATCAGCTACCTGACTCTGGTCACGTGCTTTGGTCCTGGTGAGGAAAGTCAACACATGAGTCAGCCTTCATGCTCCATCACTGGTGGTCAATAAATACTGAAGTCACTATTTATCCTCTAACTTTGAGCTAGAAAAAGGCAGAGTTATTTGGACCAGAGAGCATGAGGAGCTGCTGCACCATGGAGTGTGTGTTAGCTGGTCTCTCCCCCCATTTAGTACCCTCATACAGAAGATTTATTTGGGGATCAAATAACATACAGAGGATTTTTACGACTAGTATTACTCCAGTGTTTCTGACAAATGTCTACTTCAGGAATCACAAAAAAGTAAAGTAAGTATTTTTCTAATGAAAAGGTCTTAAATTATTTTATGTTGAGACAATGGAGTTGTAGCTGGTTTGATTGTGCAGTCTCATTTGAGCTCTTGTGCTCCAAGTTGTGAATGACTCTCAGCTACTACCACATCCAGTTTTAGCTCAATATTTGCAAAATTCATTGAGTTATAGCCCCAACACAGAAGTGGCTATAAACCAATGAATATTGGTTAGCTGTGGTGACCGTCTTGAATAAGACTGACTCCACCAGGTTGTGCATCTAATGATCACTTTCTAAAAGTCACATTAATGTCCAACAGTTAATGCTAGTTGAGTTTTAAGCAAAGATCTTTAACGATGTGTAGTAATGGGGATGTGTTGTGAGTGGCTCTCTGCAACAATCAGCATAACGTCATTGAAATTAGGCAATTAAAGCCGTATTTTGTTTACTGAAGTCAGTGGGCTGTGGCAGCCATCTTGAATTTGGCTGCCTCCTAAAAGTTCTCAGTTGTAGATGTCTGTCCAGGGATTTGTTTCTGAAAATTTAATCAAATCTGTCCAGTGCTTCATCGGATAATCTACTAAAAGCCTGAATGGACTCGAATAGTTAACAGCAACATTTTAAACTAAATATCTTAAACTCAGATTTTGTGTTGGGGATCAGTCTTGGCTACTACCACACCAGACTTTAGGTTAGTCTCTATAAAACTGACCGAGTCATTATTATGTTGTAACTGGACTTTGGTGGCCATCTTAAATTATCCTGCTCATTAAATTAAGCAGTTGAAGATGTACTAATATTATAAACACTGCAAGTTTCAATAAATTTATTCAGTGGTTTGGGATATTAACAGACCAGTTTTAAGACAGATGCATGCACATGCAGACACATTATTGCTCTGCCTTTACCATTCTGCCATAAAGATGCAGTTGTTGGTGTGTTGTGTGGACAAACACAATCATACGTGTGGCATTATTAAAGTTGCTCCAAAGCCCATTTAATTTCCTCTAGATCTGCAGCGTTTGACTAGTTAAGCTGAATTATTCTGTCTCTGCAGGAGGAAGCACAAATGTCACTAAATGTCAAGCACTTGGAGCTTTGGCTTCACTTTCAGGCTTATTAGCTGCACAGACAATCAGCAGGGCCTTGCCCTTTTGGCCATCACTTTGATTGGTGTGAGTAACCTAAGCCTCGAATGCAGAAATTAAAATTACAAATTGAAAAGAAATTAAAAACACCACTCCTAATAATTGCATGTTTTTTAATGTGTGTCCAACTCTATTTACACATTTAGACAAGCATTCCCAGTCAGCAGTGCGACCTAAAGATAGCAGAGCCCCAGTGGAAACAGTAATTAGTGGGGTGAAAGGAGAAGAGGAGAAGGAGGAGGAGGAGGAAGAGTTATTGTTTGAATCATCTGATATCTGTTATATAATGACCTGACCTGTACAATGGAGACACACTGAGAGAGAAAGTGGATTTATGATTTAGAGTGCATGTGTAGGTTTCTGTGTGCTGACCCTGTGCTGCAGGAACTGCAGGCGGGACGTCGACCGAACAAACATGAAGTATGCATGAAGTCAGCTCTTCCTCTGAAAGAGTTGTTCTTGTTTCTGGGCAGTATGTATTGTAACTTATTATCAAACTAGAGATGAAGCTTTTAGCTGAAAACTAAAAGAAGAAAAGTGCTACTTAAAATCTAACAAGAACAAAACACTAGCTAAATGCTAAAGATAACTAATTTGAGCTAAAAGTAGCAGTCTCTTATCCAAAAGTTAAAAAAAGGAAAATCTTAGCTCAAAGCAGCAAAACATTAAAAGTAGTAAAATGATATGTAATAATTAAAAGTAGCAGACTGCTACCAATAATCTTAAAGGGCCAGCTACAATTTAAAAGTAGTGAAATGGTTGCTAGAAGTAACAAAAAGCTAGCTCACATCTAAAATATACAGAAACACATGTCAAAAGTAACAGATGCTAGCCTAGAATAAGCAAAAGGCTAGCTAATAGTAGCTGAATGGTAGCTAAAAGGAGTGTTGTGTAATGTTTTTAAAAAATGTGAATACCCCTTAATTTGCAAAAGAAAGTTGCGAATAGTAAACGTTGACATACTGTTCCAGAATGAGCCGACTGTTCTGGTGCATGAACAGCTAAAATAGCACAAAGTTTTTAGAAGTACGGTAGTTTGTTTTGCTAAAAAACAAAGAAACTGAAAACAGGAAAACAACAGTGTGAGCGCTGACTCAGCATTTCCACAAACAGTGACAACGTGAGAGACCACTTTTAATACACACGTGCACAATTCGCAGCAGATAAAGTTATAACTGAATCCTGGTTAAGTTGCTTAAAGACAGACCCCCCACCCCCACCCCACTCTTTGTTGGTCCTCGTCAGGCTGCAGGTGGTGAGGGGTCATGAGAGGGTTGCTCCTTTTAGTTTTAAGCCCTAGGCTTTTGTTTAGGACTTGACTCTGTGTGGGTGTGTGTTTTAGTGTTATACACAATGACTGTGTTTACACTGGAATCAATGCGTACATGTTCATCCCTGCATCCCCGTTCGTTTGCACATGTAGGCTTTTTTTATCTTGTTTAAATAAGAGACCGGTGTTGAGTTTTTGTTTTTTTATTTCTTAATTGAATAGTTTTTACACAGTTTAGTTGGTAGCAAGTCAGACAAACATATTATAGGAATTGTAACTTTTTTATATTAGACAAAATAGGTTGCATTTCCCCTATAGCGGGGGGCACCTTGCTCCCCCAACAGCCCCCCAATAAAGGTCACGATGTGTAATAAGTTAATACACTTTTTTTTACATGTTTGTACATTACCAAATTACTGCAACCTGGGAAGATGTAAAAGCGTTTACATCATCACCTGTTCTCATACCCCCACCCCCCACAGAACTTTTGTGTTTTAATATTTAACAACATATTAAATGTGCGCAAAACAAAGTGCTGCGTATGCTAGTACCTCTGGGACGGTAATGTTAGCGTACAGAAACGTCCGACATGTGCATGGCCAAACTCCCACCAGCAGTTGGAGAGCGCTGGTAACAGTGTTGCAAACCACACACAAGCAAAAATGCATATCTGTGTTTTTTTGCTTTTTTTTAATGACCTCACAGTGAACGTGGCAACATAAGAATCCAGATTCTGCTATGAGTTTGAGTAAAGAGCATGACAGCCAAAGACCAGCCACCATCAGTCGACTGTCATCAACTTAGCTTGGTTGTCAGTGGGGAAATACTCCCCCTGGCTGTACATGACTGAACCTGAGTGGCTTTGCAAGAAGACAACCTTGCAGCCTGAATGTGGTTGTCGATAATTGGGCCAGATGTTTGAGACTTTTCAAGCCAAGAAGTTCTTGAAATGTTCTTTTAAGAAACCCTGAAAAATACATGTTTAAATGTACTGTTGCTGCTACTATTTAAATGTTAAGTTTAATTCTGGTGTTAAAAGAAAAACGTAAAGTCAAATACTTTCTCGTCTGTCTCGTCAGTCTGTTTAGTGATTTAGGTCTTCCTGTTTGTTTTGTTTTCCTCTGTGCAGGGTGCTGGAGAGACCAGGGGGTTCCCTGTGAGAGGGAACACTAAACAAACATCATGGCCTTAGCAGGATGTCCTGATTACTTCTTACGTCACTCAAACTACCAGGTGAGCATTTTTTTTTTACGTATTGTGTTTGTGTTCATGTTAGTTTTGTGGTGTATGAAACAGGATTATGCTTATTGTTGCTCTAAATCTTAGTTTACATGAAATAATCCTGTGAGCACCAAACTGGCTGGAAACTACCTCATTTGTTGTTTTAATGTGATTATTAGGTGGCAACACCAAGTTCAAAATATGTGAGTTTAAAGAGAGAGAATATTTTAATAACATTTTAAATGTAGCGTCATCAGTGGACCAGTGTTTGTCTTTATTAAGACATAATGCTTTTTTTATACAGTAGGAATAGAGCCTTGAAACAATGTACCCTTCAGTTTACTGTATCAGCATTATGGTGCTGTTAGGTCTGAGTGTTTTACAGTAGTACAGTATCCATCGGTATCTAAAAATAGCAGTTTTGCTATAAACACTTATTAAAACCTCAGCTGGCCCCTCAGATATGAAGTGGTTTGTGCGCTGCTCGCAGCAGGGTGGGATGCAGAGCAGGTGAGAAGGTGCAGGAATCAAGCCGATGTTTGGTGCCGGTTGCTGGGAGACCCAAAGTAGCTTGAGTGCAGCACGTCTGTGTCACACCATCAGTGAAACACATTAAGTTTAGTTGTACAGAGGAAGAGAGGAACATCATTACAATGTCCTTGGATTTTCTATAAGTTTGTTTGCTCAGGATCTGCACCTGTGTGACGACACATCAACTTTAATTGAGTAAGACCCTGTCACATAAGGATTTAGACAACTTATAAAGTTTGTCCAACACGACAGATGTCTAAGCTGAAGATGGATTTCAAAAACATCTACTGGAAGCCTCTTTTGGATGTATACATACTGCTCTATTAAAACTGAATTTCAAGGTAGATCTGTCGTTAGCTCCTACAGTATCAATTTGTAGCATTTTTTCAAGTTTAGCTTTCAAAAATGAAATCAAAGCTCCTTAATGCTCACCTCCAGTGTTGTTATTGTTGTGATGAGTGTTGTGGCTGTGCACACCGTCAGCTGAGTGTTGCACAACCAGCGTTCTACCGATTGTGGGAACATATAGGTTCTCATAACTGATCCTAAGTGTCCCCATAACTCCTAGAAAATCCTTAGAACTGTTTGACTTTAGTAATTTTTAAAACAAAATGTCTCCTTCACTGTGTATCAAGCTGCTGTATATTTCAAACTAAAACGAATTAACAAAGTTTCAGGCCACTTTGGATGTTGGAACATTGACTTACTTTTTCCCATTTTTTTTATTTAGTCTGGTGTTTGTACCATACCATTTTCAGGAGAACGTTTCTTTTGTTTGTTCCTTAAGCCACTAATCTTTTAGGTATGAAAAAGCTTCTAAACTCAAGAGATGAACCAGAGTTGTTGACACATTACAGACAATTAGGCAAAAACCCATTTCAAAAATGGGTCTTTTAGATATTTGTTTCCAGGAGCCTTTCTTAAAGACACGGCTTGTTCCACTTTTTTTAAATGAATCTATACCACAGGTGAGTTTGACAGATTAAAATGGTGTTTTTGGCACCAAGAGCTAAAAACTTATTGTACATTTGATGATCAGTTGAAGGATGACTCATTGTCTCAGGGTTTTGCTGGATTTTTGAAATTGTTTTCTAAAGATGTGACTTTCAGATGCAGTTTATAAATGTTTCAAGCACACAAAATGTATGTTTTTGTCCTTTTACTTGTCCATATTTTCTGTCATTACATGAAAATATGCTGACATGACACAAGGATTAGAGTGAAAAAAAGCAGCCCAAGTCCAAAGAGAAACTGAAAGACCTTCAGAGAGCCTGAAGAAGTATTTTAAGACTACTTTATGAGATTGTCTGCGTAGTTTAAATCTTTTACACGTTGCTGTATGTATTTAGGTGTTTCAGTTGCATAAAATTTAGACTTTTCAAACTTATAAAATCAGTGATAAAATATTTAATGTTTTGCAGTGGTTCAAGAACTTATTATATTGTCTATTTTTTGTGGTAAATAAGAAAATGGTATGTTAAAAGAGGATGCTAATAAAAAGAATAAGTCTGGGTGCTTTTTGACTTAATACATGCTTTAAGTTATAAAACATTAATATAAAATCTTTGAATTGCTCAAGCTGTGAAGATGTTTTATTGTTTTTGGCTAGAAACGTTTTTAAACTACAACTGTCATTAGAAGGTAGGCATGGGTGTAGATGTAGCAAACCTTTTTGTGTATCAATGTGTCTTGCTTCACAGTCAGTGGTCCGCAGCCCTTTTAGGTGAAAAATGCCATTTCTGGAACCCAACAAACCCACTTCCAGTGTCCAACTCCTGCAGAATGAGCCCTTTGTTTGTCAGCCTGGATTTCCTCCCCTTCAGCTCTCCAGAAACCTAAAGAATTTGGCTAAAGAGCATTGTGAAAGTCTATAAATAGAGCGCTAAACAAACAACAATAAGAAGCTGTGGACTTTGTTGTGTGACAGGCATGAAAGCGTGGAATTGATGTCATGACGTCTTACTAGGACCGACGGGACGGTGGAGGTGACGTAACCTCAGCTGCTTTATTCATGTTCTTAGTGGAGGTGCAAACACGAAGCTCCCTGCTAACCCAAACCGTGGGACCGCTGAGCCCCTGTTGAGCTGACATTAAGTTGGATTTGTTCACATTAGCTTCCAGTAAAGGGTTTTGCACCAGTAAGACTGGACTGAATAGTGAATTGAATCTCCATAGAAAACAACATTCCTCCACCCTGCATTTTGTGGAGAAAAAAAACTAAACAGAGTTTTATAGTTGGACGGAGAAAAGCAGGTTACAGCATAACTATTTGTTCTTACATAAAGTTGATGTTAGAATTTGTGGCACTCTCACCCAGAAGAGTTTCTCTCGAGGTACATCTTTGTGTAAAGAAGGAGCAAATGAGCCGCTCCTCTGTGTACTTACATAATGTTATACATAATGCTGGGCATGTTTGGGAATGTGGGCGCCCTTCCAGCCCCGTCTCCCATGTATGCCTGTGTCTGTCTTTCTCTGTGAGAACTTTGGGTCTGTGCCAGAGATGTGTCTGGTTAGGCCAAAACGAACTCTTTATTTTCTGTTTACTTGTTTATAGATTTGCATTAGTAAGTGTGTAAAAATGCATTACACAGTTCTGAGAGACCTTCAGAGACTTGTTGCCTAATTGAGTTGTGGCTAGCCTCAAAAATGACAACCAAAACATAAGAAAAGAAAGTTTCTTCCCCAAAGTCAGTATTTGTCTTATTTTGTACTTTAATGTGTCTAATGCAAAAACATGGGCTGCTGTTCCTCCCATACATGTCTGCAAATGTTAGTAACTCAATTCAGAGGTAGCAGATTGTTCTGCTTTCGAGGAAAGGGAAACCATCAGGGTCACAGAACAAAAGGTAGGATGTTTGCCAATTGAGGAAGAGAGGTCAAGAACAATAACCCAATTATTCAAGATGATCAAAATCCCAAACTATAAATTGGCTCAAGCTTCTGTTGAGTCTAGAAAGAATCACAATGATCCAGCCAGATCTTACTTTTGAATGCTAGATAAAAAGTAGAAAACCACTGCTTTGAAGTGGCTTCCTTACTCTCAACTATGTTCACAAATTCTGGTTAGCGACAAAGTGCCCGGATGTGTTAACGTCACAGGAGAACTTTGTATATATGCTGCTACCTCAATGATGATGCTCAATCATGTCTAAGAGGAGGCCTACTACAATCTTAATGTGTGTCTGAACACCCTGCCAAGACCTTACAAAGACCATCAAGGTCTAACTTGTTGGATTTATTTATTTTGGGTCTTTATGATGTAGCAGGGTCATCGTCAATCTGAAGGGGATCTAATGGGAGAATATGCTTCATTTGAAAGTAAACCATGGACCAAATGCCAGGGGAGATTTTTTATTTTTATAGATAATGGGAAATTTCCATTTAATTAAGGATATAAATCCAAATTGTTTAAAGAAATTCACAAACAATAAAAAACATTTTTCAAAATTGGGAAGGACACATTTTTCTGTTTGACTTGCCGGAGACCTGGCTGTATGCATTGTAGCATTCATTATAACCACTGACATTAAAATAAGAACAAATATTTCACATTAAATATTCCCATTGTCAGAATTTTATAATTGTGATGGAGCAGATGGCAGCTACAGTCCTCAGTTTTAATCTAATTCTCATTGTTTGTTCAGTTACTGGTTCTCAGGTGAGATTTGGGTCGAGACGGATCTCCAAACCACTTGAACGTTAAATTAGATTTGATGGAGACTTTCAGACTGTAGAGCCAGGGAAAGTGCATTACAATTTATAGTGAGGTTTTATGAGGGATAGCAGCCATTAAAACCAACTCTTTTACTGGAAGAATGCTTTGAGTAGAGGAGTCACTTTTTATGTAGGTATACGTTAACAGCGCTTTTACTGATAACTCTTAGTGGACCCAGGACTCCGGTCCTCCTCGAACCCCACACAGCTAAACCTTTCTGCTTTGTGAAAAGTGAGTCCAGAAGCCAAGCTGATGGGTGAGTGGTCAGTTTTAAGCTGTTCGGTTTGTTTTTGGATTGTTTTATCCACATCTTATTATAAAGACGTTTCTCTTGACTCAGACATTTGGAAAAACACTAAAACTTAAGTGAAGCTATTCAGGAATTTAGTTTAGTATCCAAGCAGTTGTACCACAGCCCTAGCTGAAGCCTGCAGTCAGCTCACAGGCCCCGCAGCCAAGCTATCTTCCTTAGAAAACTTTTGGCTGCTTCTTCTCAGAGCTATAAATCTTACTCCTGGCATTTATGGATGTTTTCGAAGTGCAGAGGGGAGATGCGAGTGGGTGTGTATGTATGTGCATGCACAGCAGGACTTCTGGCCACGAGCAGTTCCTGGAAGCGAAGCTTCCGCGTTCTTCTTTTTCCAGGAAAAGGGAAGATTTAAAATTTGGCTTTCTCCTCCTTTTTTCTCCTCCTGCAGCTATTTTTTTATTTTTGTTTTTGCCTTGAGGCTGTTTTAATTAAGACAATGTGTGAGGAACAGGACGCAATGTCTCCAGATGTATTAGAGTTTTTAAGCATTAAGGATGTTGTCTCTTTGCTTTTTAAAGTGTTTTGCACAAGACGGCGTGTGAGAAAATAAAATAAATTAGTATTTTGTGTATCTGAACGTGTGAAGTGTTGTTACTCGAGAGCAGAGACATGAACCTTATTTGACCATTTCAACTCTTAAAAAGTTTTTACAAACACGCTTTTTACTCGTTTACTTTTTTCATTTAGCATAACTCTGTTTTGTTTTTTTGACAGAAAAAGATAGAGCACACTTCCTCTCGCCGGCCTGAGGAGCTGATTGTTTCGGGCTATCAACGCTCAGCCAACCAAGCTTCGCCACATCACCATGGTAACCTATTTGTTGAAATCTCATCACCTTGCTCTAGAATTTTTGTGAAATTTTATAAAAACTATATGAATAAACCTTCATCATCACTGTTGTGCATTATGGAAGAACCAAGAAACACATCTAAATGCTGATTAATGTGTTTCGGCCTCCTTCACTCCGCGCCGTTGTCTAACTACGTCTTAAAAAAAAAAAAACAGAATGTTGATGGTCTTTGCAGGTTTTTGGCGAGGTCTTCAAGTGCATGGAAAGATATCTGTGGGCTTCCAGTTACACATGATAGAGTAAAAGTGGCAGCATTGTGGTGGTAGAGAACAGGTCTTCAAGAATTTGGAGAAGGACTTGTACCAAACTAGGCTAAAACTGGAGCTGCATGATTGTTTGAGCATCATCGCATAGCAAAGCTGCATCCTGGTGTATGTGAAGAAGAACAGCTGGTGATGTGGAAAGTAGCAAGACACACTGAAGGAGGTTTTCCAAATTTGCTGTGATCCAACCATGTTCAAACAGATATAGTGCGTAGTGTGGTTGTCTTTAAATGTGAAATCGTCATTATACATGACTCACACATAAGTGTCAAATAAAGCAATAAAGGTGGTCCTATTTATCATAATTTAGTTCAATTCAAGGGTTTTTAGATAACCAACAGCACCACAAGAGGGAATTAATGACCTCTTTGTATTGAAAGATCCGGCCCAGCTTGGCCACAGTCAGCCCTTTTATTACCTCGGCCTCGATGTGGGCGGGGATCATAATATCAAAAACGAGCAAATCTTATTTCATTTTATTTGTGACACAACATGGACTACATCAAGCCCAAAGGAAAAGTGCCGAAGGCTGAACCGGACCTTCCAGCAAACAAGCAGAACTTGGGTTTAAACCCAGGCTGGGCCTTACAGTGCAAAGAGGCCAAAGGTTTTGTTTCCAGACCCTGAAAAAACAAGTTCTCAGAGCCCGTTCTGATGTTCCCACATCTCTTTAACATTTTGAGTCCTTTGCTGTAGTCAGGTCAGGAAAAGGCAGATGGGTCAGTTATCACCGTGTTTAGTTGCACCTTCCTCTCTGCAACAATTTGATAAAATGTTGACACAGGTCACTTCTGCAGAATTGTATTTCTTCTCCAGTGTTTGGTGCAATTCAAATGATCGTGAAGCTGAAGAAATAGTAAAAAGATGCAGATGCACAAAGAGGGACCAATCTGTATCACATTTATTTCACCAAACGTACAGAAATCTGTACACAGGAATTTATGGTTGCGGTGCAGGAGAAAGGAAAGTTAAGAAGTGAGACAGTACTGGAACTGTTCAGATCCATCATCAGCTGTTTTCCAGTCAGTTTACTGCACAGGTTGATGATAGGTTCAGGTTGATGTAAAACACTGAAATTCTAATAAATCAGGTTGGTTTGGGGATGGTAGTCATCCACCTTTAGTTTTATTAGAATATCCTTATAATGTCCAACATAGTGAAAATGTTCCTCTGCCTCACCAGACGTGTAGTAAACTAAATATACAAAACAGTTCAAGCACAACACTAAAAACGTACAAGTTCATAAAAACACAGTCCCACGATACATCAGTAATACTCCCAGCAGCTCAGTCAGATCACTAGGAATCACTAGGTTTGATTGAGTATAGTGATGGAACTCTGAAGCACCTCCCAGACTTCAGAGGCTCAAACGGACCAAAAAGGGTGTGTAAGTTATCTACAATAATTCTGATAGGGCAGGGTTCTAGACTAACTCTTTGCACTGGTTGCACCGGTGTGCCTAACATTTTTTTTAGGCGCACCAGCACAAAAGTTAGGTGCACCTAAATTTTCAACCACATCGCACTGAACATCAGAGTTTTACAGGTTCATTTTTTAAATCACTGTTCATTAAGGCAATGTTAACTTGCAAATAATTAGTTAACAATATAGTAAACAAAGTTCTGTATTTGAACCAGAACTGTACAAGACCTATAACTTACTGAAGTATTTAAAGTTATTCTATGAAAATCTTAAGTGCAAATATTTAAAGGCTGAACATCTTATAAACATGTCAAGAACCTTTCATGGCTAAATGTATTTTAGACCACACCTGCCCCTCAGATGGACAACTCCTGTAGTTTGGTCTTCTGGATCTTTGGCCTTGGCTAAACCAGAATGATGAACAGATAATATTGAATAATAGCAAAAATACTATTAATATTATTTATTAAAAGGTTGTGCAGCTTTTTTTAAATAAAAATAACAGAACATATAAAAGTCTGCAATTTCATTAGCATTAGTTGAGTCTTATGTATCTTTCACTTAAATAACTTCTATGTCTAGTCATAAAACCAATTTCAGATACCTGGAATGTAATTGTGGTGAAACCGATTAAGTGTAAAAGCGGCCTGCCATACCTGTGAACTTCCTCATGCTGCTGAAATGATCTGTAGCGCTCCTAGAGCAGAACCCAACTGTTAAATTAGCAAGATAGACTTAAGAGCAAGCAACCGTCCACATCTTTTGTTCATCTACACAGTTGACAAGAAAAAAAGGTTTTCAGACTTTGGTTTTAAAAAAAATCTACGGTTGTTTTGCTATACGTGTTTTTGCTTCATGGTGGGGACAATTATTGACCATTTCCCTGGTACACATTCTGGTGAGATTCAGGTGTGGGTGAGGTTTGTAGCCTACCTGTGAGGTTAGGTTTGGCTATAGAAATGAGCGGGAAATTGAATTGAATTGAATTATACTTTATTGATCCCAAGGGGAAATTACAATTACAGAAATGAATGGAAGTCAATGCAAAGTCTCCATGAGAATAGAACAACAAACGTGTGTGTGCGCACGCGAGTTGTAGAGTGAACACTGGAGCGGAGGAGCGCAGTGTTGATGCTGCGAGAGACATGGAGACTTTTTGTGCCGGCGGGTGACAGTTGATACTGCTGGATTGATTTTTTTTTATGGGACATGGAGACTTTTTGTTTCGGCGGGTGACTGCTCCCCCAACCCCCCTCGAAGGACTGGTTGCACCAGTGCAACTGGACATTTTTTTTAGTCGTACTATTAGGAAATCTGGTTGCACTCTAGAGCCATGTAGGGCCTTCACATACTCGATCCATCTTGTGGTTGGTCGACATTTATTTCCACACACACCTTTCATAGCCTATGAGACACACCAAGCTCATGGGAAACCCCTCTTACTGAGGTACACGTCACTGCACGGGGTTTCTTCCCACTGGAGTCTACACTCTGAAAAAAGAAAAAATTAATCTGATATCTGATGTTTTGTTCACAAATCTGACTTGGTTAAAGGTCTTGATTTTTCTCAGACAGATTCCTCCGTCCACAACGTCTGTTTTATCTCCATCCATGAGTTTTGGCCGTTTGTCTATCTTTATAAAAGTCTGCTTCTAGGTACAACAATCAGATTCTAGAAGTGAGTAGTTAAAGCAAAATGCAGCATCCGGGCACTTTCAGCATTAACAAACATGCCTACAAACTACCGACCAATCACACAATAATTTCTTATGCAGAGGGGGATGAAAAGTTATCTCTGTGGACTATGGCAAGAAGGTGTGGAAGATTCAAAGCTGCAAACAAAATTACACAATTTTCTGTCATGAAACTCAACAATGAGAGCTGATTTCTGTAGTTCAGAGGATGTGGAGGCCTTTCACTTTCCTCCTTGTCCTGTCAGTATAGAGGTGGATCAAAGACTTTAGAGGTGTTCCCACTGTTTTACTTGCCATTGTCACAATTCATATTTCACCTTTTCATATCTGTCTTTACTGGATTTTCTCGTAGCCAAAAGTTTACTTTTCGGCCCGCCTAACTGACTTTCTAGGAATTTCTTCCTCTACTATTTCTGTCATCCACTCCATCTAGGAAACTGTCAGCAGATGCTCTAGTCTTTAGAAGGAGAGGTCTTTAACGAGTATTAAATTTCCTCCTACCCTGCTTCACACAAACAAACACACACACCCCATAAATCCCTTCAGCCATTGTGGAAAATCCTTAAAGAACCCAGCCTGAGCCCAGAGCTGGTTTTATTGTTTTTGTGGTTTATTGGATTGCACCTTGTGCTCATGTGGCAGGATTGTAAATATGGCATTACATGAATGGAAATATGGGACGGGGTTTTTACAGAGGCCTGTTGGTCTACCAGTGCAGGGGAGAAACGAGTTTATAGTAAACATGTCATAGGTCATTGAGGCGGGGGAAGAGATTATTGAAGGTAAAGCAGGTCCATACTCTTAACACAAGCAGTGACGTGACCGGAGTCACACCAGGTTTCCTGCAATCCTGTGAGATTGATTTTATTTCACTTACCTTCTCCATGCAGATAACTAATGAATTTTATCTGACAGGTTGATTTATTTTAATTGCTGCTGCAGTTAGTGTTTAAGTGATGTAAACCTAAAGGAGTAAGTTAGTCAGCCTTTCTTAAATCAAAAATATGGAACCATTTTAAAATTTAACTAGTCATGTAGATATTATTATTAACTTCTCTAAAAGAGCTGCAGGTGAAGAGATTTTAATCTGCTTTTTCTGAGGCTGGAAAATTCAAGCACCAATACTGTCCTCCTGAGCTTATTCAGGTTTGCAGTAATAAATGCAATTTTGTCTAATGTTCAAAAAATTAAAAAAATAATGGAAGATAATGAGTCAGGAACAAAAAAAATAGTATTACTCTTTCTAATTTAAAATGTTTTTTGAGGTGAGGTGGTTTTAGATTTAAAGAGCTCTGTATTAAACAATAACATCACACGTTTTTCTCTTTGCCCCCCTCTCCACATCACATAACAAAGACAGTTACTTTATGCACACAGTTTGCATAAAATCTCTTTAAAAAGTTGGCTCATCTAAACTTTTTATGTAAAAAGAACTGTTGACTTCAGCACATTAAAGGAGACATATGCTTTTAAAACCTTTATTTTCACATTTAGATCATTCAGTTGGGGTCTATATAAAGTGGAACTGCAATGCTTTAGTCTAAATTCCTCCTTATTGTAGCTCAACAAACCCCTCTCTTACTCCATTTCTGAGGTTTCATCTGAGAGCAACTCGTTTTGGTGCTGTCTCTTTAAATGTAAAAGAGGCGCTTCACACCTCACCCCCTCCAGGTCTCTCCCAGTGATCATTGTCCACTCCTCTGTTCTGCCATTTCTGTAGTTTGTTACCAGAGATATGATTATCAGGTGGCACATAAACGTTTTATTCACAAACAAAATTAAACGATGTCAACAAATGAAGACTTGTCCGTCCAGCCTTACATTATTCTGACCCAGAACCAGAGGAGAATGAAGACGACGAACCTGCAGAAATGAAGAATTCGCAAAATTGTTAAGCTGGAGATCTATGACTTTTGTTTAGCAGCAAATACTGTTGTTCAAAAAATGTAATGGGGAATAGAGAGAACTGAGCGGGTTGAAAAAGATGACCCAAACAGAATATAAAGATATCTATGCAGCACAGGAAGAGACTAAATTCAAACTTTCTACAGTCCTAGAGACTCCAAGTACACAACAAAATACATTTAATAGCTAAAAGTGTAAATTTTACATGAGTCCTCTTTAAGGTGCAGCCATCAGTTAAAAGTTTCTCAGATAAAGTTTTGTACAGAAGAAGACAGCAGAAGTCAAAGTCACTTGGCTACAGTTTCATTTGGCTTTACATGACAGAGGGAACGTTTACATCAGCCTCACTAATGGACGGGCTTATATTTAGATCATGTTAGCTCAGGTTGCATGCCCTTCATTTATGCTGGCCCACTTCGACAGACTGATCGCATGTTGTTGTCTGCATGGCAGCCAGCCACCGTTCTCTACCAGATTCAGTGTTTTGGTTTCTCTTTTTATTTCACGTGCACCTTAAATCTGACTAGAGTCGTGGTTTCCTTCAGGGACAGTGAGAACTGGAGGCATAACAGTTCAGTAGCTCGTGTGTCACCAAACATTGGAAAATGAAAATGGAATACCAATTTACTGTATACAATTACACGTCACACCAGCTGAATTCTGTTTTATAAACCAAAATAAGACCGGTGCTTCCTTCAGTGCATAAATTCATTGTAAATACACGGTAAAACTTTCAAATTGCTTTTTACTAATTTTCTTTTAAAATGCAAAAAATGTAAACAATTTTTTTTCATTGAAGAGAATTTTATATCCCCTGCGAGCGTGAACCTCCAGCTTTTTGCCCTGACCTCCAGACGGTCGTCAGAAATCAATAATTGCTGGTTTTTGTGTCTGGGGACGTTCATGCAGTGTATTTTGGGGATCTTGGGGGAATGATCTGGCTGCTGTTCAGTGGCATGTTTTGTTGTCAGATGCTAACCAGACGGCTGCAGTGAGTCCTTCACATTCCGAGTCAAACGTAATGGACGAGAGGGGTGTGGAAGACATTTTGCTTCTATATGTCCTCTGGTTTCCCCTGTCTGAAGCCAACAGTGTGGGCCAAACCAACCGCGGGAGGAGGGAGAGGAATGCCAATTAAACCATCGTTATCCCCTTAAAACTGCACAGGAACGCACTTTTATTTAAGACTTCAGTTGCCCGAGTGATGAAGTGATGCAGCAGTCAAAAAAAAAAAAAAGATCAAAAGCCTTCAAACTTGGAAACATTTGCTTGGATCTGAGTAGATCTGAGTAGTTTATGTGCTTTGTCAAGACACTGATGAATGCAGATTGGCTGCACATCCATAGAAACCTTGACAGCCAGTTCTAGCAGCTGTTTTTGTTTTTTGTTCATATCAGTCTTGAATGAGAACGTTTTGCTATTTACAACCAGTTGATAAAGATCTTCCAGTACTTTCTGTAGAATAAATGACCTTTAATTATGGCTTTTTAGAGATGCAGGTTGGACTAGTTGGTATGGTGCCAGATGTTTTTTGCTCTCAAATGTGCTTATTCTTGGAGATGACCACTTGACGGTATTTAACTACATTGTGTAGATGTTTTACATGAATGGATTAGTCCTCAATGTCTCTCCTTCACCAAAGAAGCTCAACCTGTTGACCCAAGGTGTGACCATGCAACTAAAGAAAAGAAAATAGATGAGCCTCGTTTCCATAGACATTCAGATTACACCGTTACTCACAAAGAAGTCAGCAGCAGCAGTTATCTGTAGAACATCTGGGACGTTTCTGGCAGGAAGTTCTGAATATTTCTGCAGGAATAAACATGCAATACAAAATAAATGTCACTGTAAAGGTTTAAACATTAACTTCACACAAGCCTCTGAAGTTTGGACGACTAGAGTTGTTTCATAATGGCTCTGATGGTTTGAGTCTATTAAAAAAACACTTTTTCTCCAAGCTAAGGTGGTTCAAAGATCTGGTGAGGGAGTCATTATTTTTAACTTCTGCACAGAATCCCTTTAAAGCCCTAAAATGTCAAACAAATAGACTATTGGTAATAAAAGTGTGAAAACTCTTTTTAAGGTTTTGAGAGTAAATGGCATTGAAACTATACCTAAGAAGTGTCCTAATGTGCTCCTGTTTTTTTCTCTCTGAGTATTCGCCCCCTCCATTGTGGCCCTCTAACACACCCATCTCATGTCCCACTAATGAACCTGAACATCACTTGACCTGATGTCAAGACTGTGTTTGGATCAGCAGCAGCTTTTCTGTTCTCAGCGTTCACGCTGTGTGTTTACGTCAAGCACGATGCTTTCTTTAAGTTGTATAATCCGATGCACATGTTCATGTGCACATCATGTCCCATCTTTGTTTGAAAAGTGTGTGTGTGTGTGTGTGTGCGTGTGTGTGTGTGTGTGTGTGTGTGTGTGTGTTGTGCTGATTTGTCCTGAGCACTCTGGTCACCATGTGCCACGAACAGGCTGGCTAACGTTCCCAGAGTGCTGTAATTTCTTCCTACAGGAATGTTTGGAATTCTGAGAGTGGTGTTGGGGTGGGACTTATAGAGGACCAAAGAGCTTCTCACACACACACACACACACACACACACTGAGGGTCCAATTGTAAAGCCATTTAAAGAGCTTACTCCTTTCTAAATGTTAGGCTGGCTTTATTAAAAAGATTTCATTCTGCTTTTCCCATAAACTGATTAACTTGTTAGAAATTAAAAAAAAAAAAAACATGGATTGATATTGGTGTAAAAGAACCCCAGGGTTTTTAAAAGCTTATTAAAAATATTAAATAAATACATCAAAGCAGTCTACAAATTTGTCTCCATTTTTACCAAAGGGATGAAAATATTTGAAAATGAAAGTGCTGCTGAAATATTAAACTAATAAGTGAAACAAGCAAATGAACTCTTAGCTCTAGTATTTGTTCAGTCTTTGAATGACTAATTAATGATGGACTGGTTCAAACGGAGAGATGAGCTATAGCTGTGACCTTGCAGGTCATAGTCCTTTGGTCACGTTGGTCTGGTTTGATTGGTTATTGTCTGCAGGTGACTGTTAGCTCTGATCACCAACACCTGATTCACAAATCAGTCCTGTAACTAACTGTCCAAAGGCAGTGCAGACAGGTGGTGTACTAAACAGAAAGAAGACATCCAATCCAGGGTAAAATTCACAAAGTGATGAGCTGAGACTCTCACTGAGCTCATGCTGAATAGTTAGTCCCATTTATGTTTTGCATTTCTCCGTTTAATTACAACTGAAATGTGCCATTAAAAATGTTGAATATGGTAAAGTTGAGATAAACCTTTACAACAAACTTTTGACACCCTGAAATGCAAAATAAGTTATTTACTTCAGCTAATTGTAGGAGATACAAAATATTAAAGTATAGAAAAATAAAAACTCGTGTCTGCTGGCTGATTATACATCAGTGTGCTACAGCTGAAGTTTAGTCAAATGAAGCTAAATGTATCAAGTGCAACTTTACTCTACTGCCCAGCAGGGTGAGTGGGTGCCCTCAGGTCACAGACAAAGTTGGGGTAAAATTGCAACAGAACCTTTATTTACAACTCAGAACATTTCAAAATGATGTTTTCTCATGAGTTAATCTTAAACTTTATTGGTAATATTTTAAATTCCCACCACACTTCATAAGGTCTGCTCACTTTTAGTTGTTTTGCATGACTAGTTGTTTCCCTGAACTTTTAGCCCCCAGCTAACGGTGTTTGGGGTGTAACTAAAATGCAGTTTTCCATTTTCTTGTGGCTGTTTTAGCTTTAATCTGCATTTATTTTCTTAGAGTACATTTTCAGGTGCTCTTTGTTCAGAGTCAGAACGAGTAGTGGTTAAAATGTTCCAGTGTGAAATGGGACACTCCTTCAATAAGCTCATATGCCATCAATTGTCATTGATACCTTTAGTGTAAAAGATACTAAAGTATTGTCTGACTTTTTGTAACTACAGAAGCAGATAGAAAACATGCTTAGAAAATTATTTGGTTGGTGACTGAAGTTGTGTTGGCAGCTGATAAAAGCTGAAAATACACTGCCTGGCCAAAAAAAAAGTTGCCACCAAAAAAAAGGGTCACACTCTAATATTTTGTTGGACCACTGTTAGCTTTGATTACGGTGCTCATTCTCTGTGACATTGTTGGGATAAGCTTCTGCAATGTCACAAGATTTATTTGCATCCAGTGTTGAATTATATTTTTCACTAAGATCTTGCATTGATGATGGTAGAGTCTGACCTTCTCCAACACATCCCAAAGATTCTCAATGGACTCTGTGGAGCCAGTCCATGTGTGAAAATGGTGGACACTTTTTACTTATTTTGGTCGGGCAGTGTATTTCTTGGAGCGTTAATTGATTTCCAAGTGTTTTCATAACAACACTGAATAACACCGAGTGTAGAAAAGAAAACAATATTTTTAATTTTGATGATAAAACTAGTTTCATTATCACGATTACAGGAAAATCACATAAAAGGCTGTTCTTCTACCAAAGGCAACAATGTAGTTTTTTATACTTGAAGAGGAAAATTGACAGTAATCTCAAAAGCAAAACAATAAAAGCATCAAAGTACAAATTACAGTGTGAATGATGGTTTGTCTCTACATGTCCCTGTGATGGACTTATGATCTGTCCAGGGTGTCCACCGTCTCTCGCACAGCTTCTGCTGGATGTGGGCTTTAGCGACTCTGAGAGGGAAAAGTGGGTAAAGAAAATGAATGTTCTGACAATAAGATACTTTTGACTGAGAAAATACTAATTTTTGTTTTTGCAGCCCCTGAAGAATCTTCTGATCAGATAGCGTTACCTCTTCACCTCATTAGAAATGACATCACCTCAGAGCTGCATAATGCTGTATAAAATTGCTTTAAATTGACTCGTTTTTTTTAACCAGTGCAAAAAAGTGATCAAATGTTCTGTGCAGTCACATTCATTAATTTTCTGTGATTTAGTTAGTTTTTCCCTAAAGCTGGTGTAAAAAGTTTACTTTAAATGTAAGTCATGGCGAAGGTGTTTACGATCACCTCTTCCTCCATCTTTTCTGCTTCCTCAGACGATGACGTGGACCTGGAGCAGCTGGTGAACGACATGAACTCGTCTGTGGAGAGCATTCAGTCCACGCAGGAAGACTCCGCGCTTCTCCTGAACAACGGCCACGTGCACGCTTCACACCACCATCACGGAAATCCCGCCATCCTGGGTCAGAGCCAGGTTCACCGCCGCCACACCCCGGCCCCGCCCCTCTCTTCCCCCTCCAGGCTGAAGCAGTCCCAGCCGATGCACATCCAGGCTGTCAGGTAAACAACAACCTGGTTTATATTCGGGGCTAAAACAGCTCAGAGTTACAGAAACGATGCCTAAAAATGTTTTTTTTTTTTTTTTTTTTTTACTAATTTGTGATTAAGAAAATCTTCAGCCCGCCCTTTTCTTCTGCTTTTTCCTCACCTTTTTCCTTCTTTTAAAGACCCTCACTTCATTGACTTTACTTAAAAGACAATTTAACACATCTGTAGCATAAAGTCAGAAAAACAAGTTATAACACATTTTTTGTTTAATAACTTGAATTATTTTCAGCCATGAGGTTTTTTCTTTGACCATCTCTCCCACTTTGATTTGAACCTTTAACAGGTTTGAGTCTTTCACACATCTTTAAGTGAGTATTGCTCACCTTTAACAGAAATACTCACTGCGTGGTAAAAGATCCTTTTATTTTTATTTAACCTTTTATTTAACCAAACCAATCCCATTAAGATGAGATGTTTTTCAGTGACCTGAAGGCAATATTTTAAAAAGGCTAAAAAACCTGAAAACTTTATTTATGCTCTTTGTTGTTAGTACTTTTTATTTTATTTTGTTAATTTTTACCCATTCTACAAGTTTAAACTGTCCTGATTTCTTTTAAAAGGGTAACTCTAAACTGGATTGAGGTTTATGTTTTGACTAGGCTAATAAAACCAGTGGCAGATTTAGGATTTTTCTGAGTAAAGGACCCTCAAGGGTCATGAAATCCATAAAGGGACCAAGTATTTGTTCAACATCTTTGCACACAAATCCCTGGTTTTAGTAAGGTGTGTACATTTAACTGCTCACACTTGTAATGTCATAAGAAATGCTTGCACCGTAAATTTTCCTCACCAATTTTACAAGCATTTTTACTGAACAGAGATAAAATACTCTCAAACACACAGCGTGTGGAAAAATTCAGCCATCGGTTGTCAGTTGAAAGACCTTCTGCAGGATTGTTGAAATAATTAATGCTGGACTTTCCTATTTGACTCATCAGCACCTCTAGTGTTTGAACATGGAACTGCATCTTGGGCTAAAGAAAGATGAGTGACAGGACAGGGATACTTCAAAGGGCCAATCAGATTTCAGCTGGGGACAGTGCCCCTGTGGCCCCACCCCTGGAACTGCCCCGGATTAAAACATTTTTAAATGTTTCCAAACAAAGCACTTAATGGTCTTTAATAGTCATTGCCATCAAACAGTTGTACTTTCTCCCAAGTCCTAAATCACTGAGAGACAAAAACAGACTCTCTGCTGCTATTTTGCTGTATTTTTTGCCATTTATCAATTCCCAAACTTTCACAAGTAAACAGAAAACCACTCGCTCCACAGCATAATGCTGCCTCCACCGTGCTTCACTGTAGGATTGGTGTTATTGGGGGGGGGGGATGAAGAGTGACAAAGAAAATGTTATTTTCTAAACATGTCTGTAAGGTTTTCTGTTTTCTTTGTTTTTTTCCTTTTAGAGAAATTATCTTTGCATACAAACGTGTTCAACTAATGTTTTTCTTGTATTTAAACAGTCTAGAACTGCTTTTTGTTATAGTCTTAAAATAATTTGTCACAATGACGAGTCTAAAACAGCATGCAGACCCCAAATTTGACTTTTTTATATATTTACATCTGCAGCCTCTCTTGTTTAGATATTTTTTCTTATTTTGATGTGATTTGTCAGCTTTTATTTTCGCATTCAGTCAAGTTTTATAGCAACTTGTTTTAGTTTTCCTCTGGCCAGTGGTCAGTCAGTATTAAAGCTGTGGTTTTAGTTCAAAATGATCCGTCTTGTGTTCTGTGCTGAAACAACACCCAGAGTTGTGTGTGCACTCGGAGGCTGTAACATTGTGTGTTTGTCTCCCTCTGCAGGTGCTTAAAGGAAGAGCATCAGCTGCGTCCAGCCTCTCTGCCGGCCATCCCCAACCCATTCCCAGAGCTCTGCAGCCCAGCAGGGTCTCCTGTTCTCAGCCCCATCCAGACCTCCGACAGCCATGCAAGTACACCCAGCACCACATCACCATTCGATTAAAATAATACAACCCTGATTACAATGAAGTCTGAACAGAATATGGTGATATGCGTATCTTTTTCAACCTTTTATTCTTTTGAAAACACTACAAAGAGAAGATATTTAATGTTTAAATGGATAAACTTTATTAGTTTTTTGCAAATATTCACTCATTTGGAAGTTGATGCCAGGTTCCAAAAGAAGCTGGGACAGGTGCAACAAAAGACTGGGAAAGTTGAGGAATGTTAAAAAAAACACCTGTTTGCAGCGTTCCACAGGTGAACAGGTTTATTGTCAGGATTGGGTCTGTTTTACACAACGTTAATGGAAGTGGGGTTGAAGTAAGAGAAAACTGGTAGAAAACTTTTTTTTTTTTTCATAATTTTGTGTTTGTATTTGAATCATCACAAAGAGGTGTGGTTTGTGGTCATACTGTGTGTGTGTGTGTGTGTGTGTTGTGATGAGATCAGAAGAGTATGTGATGACTTTGTCTACATCTAACTTTTCCTCCCATCACACCACAGCTCAGGGTTATCTGCTCTGGTGCGTGCTCACTATCAATCACATGCACACACACTCATGTCGACGTGTTTTGCTGTGGAAAAAGGTGAGCGGTGTCACCAGGATGCTGCAGATGAAGTGCAGACTTCCTCAGCGGAGCGGGAATACGGCTGGGAACGTCTTCAGGTCGGATCTCTCTGAACACTCCGAATCCGTCCGCCGCCTCCGGCAGGACATGCGTCTATTTCCGGTTCACACGCTTCAAACCGGGCTGTTAAGTGTGTGTGTGTGTGTGTGTGTGTGTGTGTGGGTGTGTGTGTGCGTGCGTGTGTGTGTGAGTCACAGTCTTGCCCTTCCTTTCCCCCTGTTGAGCCTCCTGTTTCAAGAATGTTCCATCCTTCTCAAAGATGTTTTCAAAATGCCAACCCTGAACAAAAAAACAGATTTAGGATGGTCACTCACTTTCTGTTTTTACTTCTACACACACACACACACACACACACACACAACTTATTGTGGTATTATTTGCTCATCACGCACACATAGACATGCAATAAGGCAAAGCATTATTTTCATCTCACAAGGTCTGCAAGTTTGAACAAAGGATCTGTTGTGTTCCCTTAAATCTATGAGAACCAACTAAATGTTGCCTCATGTCTGTTTCTCAGACTATCTTCATCATGTTCACTGTTTTGTCCATTTAACTGTTGTCATGTGTAGCCAAACAGGAACTTAATTCATTACTGGTCTGTTGAGTATTTTATTTTGACACCATCCTAAAATAATCACCTGAGTCATTTCTTTTTCCTAAGTTTGTCAGGAATCTCAATAAATGTTGCTTGGTACATTTTTGTATTTCCTAAACTTGATTATAGTATGAAGATGATTTGTACTGTGCAGCATTTTTTCTTCATTTTATTACAAACACAAACTCCCTCAGTTAAAGCAGACAGGTTTTTATTCATCACTGATCATTGGCACAGAAGTCCACATTTTTTTGTCTTTTTTTTTAGCCTGAGCAGTGATGATGTTGATGCTGGGAGGAGTTACAGGATTTAAGTGGGGCGTAGGGAATATTCTGGTTTAAAAAGCAGAAAAGATGGCGGCTAAACGTGTTAGTAAAGGTGAAAGGGATCATGGGAACTAGAAACCATGTGATGAAACATTTCAAATATCATGGTTAACAGTGATATCAGAGTAACATTACAGTGGGACATAATCGCACTGTACAGTATATTCATTATCTTTTCTCATAACATAATACCACAGTTAGGTTCATATTTGTCATTTTTGTAAAAAAATTAAAATAAAAAATAGAATTCTGTTTAGGAGTTAAAGACATTAACCGCCCACTTTTTTAAATTGGAAACTGTTTAGATGGAAAAAAATCGGCCAAATCTTTATTCTACATAGTCATATCGTTAAAGAGATCAAATATGAACCTATTAATTTGCTGTTTATTCTGTAGAACAGCTACTGACTAAGTAATTTTTACATTTTAACAAGATAATGATATGAAAGTGTTTGAAATGAGTTTTATTTTCTGATCATGTCAGCCTGAATAAGGAAGTGAAGTAGACAATGATGCAAAATCTGCTGATCTTTGTCATTATGTTGATATGACTGAACCTAATTTCACTAATATGTCCTATTAAGAGTATTCATGGCCTGAGGAGGACACACACTGATGCTTTGATTGGGCTGTGTTGCATCCAGATAGAAAAAAATAAAATAAAATTTGGTTACACGTTTCTGTCTCGAGATCTGGTTGGTGCAGAACAAGAACACCAGGAAAAGATGCACTAATTAGGAGAAATGTAAAAACGAGTTAATGATTCCAAAGACATAGATTGACTGAAACACAAACTTTGCATTGGAAGTTAGTAACACAACACGCATTAAAAGACGAGGTGATGCAACATGGTGCCCCTGGTGCAGGTATTTTAAGTTAAATATGGGTTTTTAAATCATATTTGTCTTCTAAATGCAGAACAAGTGTCAGTAACATTATGGGGCATCTTCTGAAAGACCCTTGAATGTTTATGTCCCAGTTTTCATTGCTGCCTTGTGTAAGTTTGGCGCTTCAACACGTGACTCATACAGTCATCATTTTTACATACCATCACCATATTTTAATACCGCGGTATAACAAAATACCTTCATGCCACCAATATAGTGCTGAGAATGTCCACTCGGCATTTATCTTGTAAGATATTACAGAACTGCAGTTTCCTGGTTCTGACTGTTGTGCTCTCTGATCAACCAATCAAACCACATGAAAATGCTGACTTTGTTTTGGGCCAACTAGAAGGCCCTGATATCACCAACTCAACACCTGATTGGTCAAAGCAACAGTATCATTACCATTTGTTCTAACCTCCAGATGCCTTCACTGTTTGTTCTGAAAGCCTTGAGGCAGATTTCTTTCACCCTAGCAACAGATGATGCTCGAAATATGATTGGATAAAAGCTGTTTATAAACGTATGCTACTGAAAGCTGCCCAACCAGGAGAAAAGCTATGAAAAGAAGACGGCAGACATTTCAAATAAATAATAATAATATAAAATATGCACTAAAATGTAATCTAGTGATTCTGATTGTGTTTAGGCCAACAGAGAAGTCTTTGCTGATCCTGACGGTCCACCTCTGGGCAATAGCATTTAGCATCACAACTGTATGTTTTGACCCATCAAACCAGCTTTATACAAGGGTAACTTCAATAAGTGGATACTTTAAGTGAGCTGAGTTTAATTAAATAAAATCACTGATCGAATCACTTGAGTACAGCAGGACTGTTAGACTCTCTGAAATGTTCTTTTTACTGCAGCCACACTCTGTTTAGAGATAACAGTTGGTGGCAAGAACCCGTGTAGGTGTTTGAGCACATGCATGTATGAATATATGCAGATTTGTGAATTACGCACTCAGAACATATTAATGCTGACGGGACAGTCATGCTGTGTGAGTGGGGATCAGCAGGCAGCTCTGTTAGGTTTGTCTCCTGATATGATAGAGCTAATTATAAAAAAGTCTTCCTTCAAGTGGCACACAGCCCTGTGAAACAGTATATTTAACATGAAGAGTCTTATTTAAAACTGTACATTGACTTTAAAAGCTGCTACAAAGCTATGTTCTCAGTCAAACTTGTTATTCTTGGTCTTGTTGGGTCTATTTCCCACGCATGTCGTGGCACTCTTACACCATTCAGCTCTGCCGTGTTGCTTTGGCTTTCACAAGCGTTTGGTCAGGTCCTGTCTGTCACTGCTGCGCAAATGTGTTTGTTTTGGCACCAGGACCGTGGCTGTAATGCAACTCCAGCTTTTATTTGTGGTCAGACGCAGCATTATGAACATCAGGGACAGCGGGGGAGCCCCAGTAGTTAAAGATAGTCCGTCTCAGTCTCAAGCAAAGAGCCCGGATTGACCCCCGGTATCTTGGCCAGCCTTCACTCTGCTGAAGTAGCGCAGGTTTGAGCAATACGCCGAACCACTTCCAGCTTCGGTTTCACTGCTCTGCAGCTGACCCTGAACTCTGACCCCCTTGGGGATGGATGTGATGGAATGTGATAAAGTCAGTTTCCCACAGTTTGCATTGTTTGGTCTTGTGATTGAAGTGATCACAGCTTGTGAAAGTTGGAGCTAGTGTTTGTAAAAGATAATGACCTAATACTTGGACCTACAGTACCAACTGCTCTGCTCTGAGGGTGGGGAAAGAGGCTCTGTTCATGTTGGTCCACCACTTTGGTCCAAACTCAAGAACTTGATCAGCTAATGCTTGAACTCGTATGATTTTTAAAGTGTTTGTCTGTTAGCAAAATATTTCATGAACCACAGAACGAATCTTAATGAAAGATTTGAAAAGCATTGAACTTTAAAGATGGCTGCCACAACCAATCAAAAAACAGATTTGGCTGCAGCTCAGTCAGTTTTACAGATGTTGAGATAAAATGAGGTTTGGTAGTACTGAGAGTCATCCTCTGCCATCTTTGTTTAAACTTCTTATGCAAGGTGGTGGGGGTGATAATTAATCGCTCCTTTCATTAATGTCTTTGGACTGAACTGTATGTTGATGCTAATAAGCAGGGATTCATCATGTTTCCATACAATTATTCCAAATTTATGCTGACTTTTCTTTTCCTCTTTTATTTTTTAAATTTCTTTTGCAGAAGAGTAGTAACACAAACACTTAGAATACTTGAGATGAATTGTTTATTTTAGTTTCCATCACTTTGTAGGTAGAAGTATTTGGTTCATTTGTCTGAAAATAACTGATTAAACTGATGGGTGGAGGGTCTACGAGGTTCAGTTTGTGTACAATAAATGGGACCACATCAAACTGAGGATTAGGTTTTAGGTAGTGCAGTGAGATAATAAGTATCTGTAGTGCATTAGTAGAAAAATTAGTGATGAATGGTTTTTGTCGAAATAGGATAAGAAAATACTTTATCTATGGGTGTGTTGAAGGAAATGTCTTAAATATGATCGAAGATATGATTCAAGATATGAGGATCATTAGGTATCAAAATGTAGAGCTTTTTCTAATGTTTTATTTTTTAAAAGAACATTTTAGTTTTCTTTTGCTCATGCAGACAGTAATTTGTATATTTTTTATTTGAGAACTGGTGCTTTTCGTGTTTTATCTTTTAAAGTTGTGTTAATAAAGAAGTTATTTTACTGTAAAAATAGATTCTGATTTAAAAGTCGATTGAGAACCTGATATTTATTTATCTGTACTAACTATGAGTACATATAAGTTTTTAGAGGAAGCCCTCCATTATGTAAAAGAAAAAGTATTATCTTCTACCTTTAAAATTTAATTTGCTGCATTGAATAATTAATTAAAAATTTTAAACTGATTTAAAATCTATTTTTTATATTAAATGAAGAAAAAAATATTAGTATTTTTTTACTTCCAAGATACCTGAGGTACAACTGACTGCTCTTATTGGAAGCATTAACATGACTGAAGCTGATGTCAAAACAGTTGTTTATATTGTTGTTGTCCACTTTTCCTAACTGAAATAATCAGATTCTTCCTGACGTAACTAAAAACATTAAATGCAGCACATTCCAGTCAAACCAGCCAAGACAAAAATATTCTTACAGCAGTTTCTCTTAATAACAGGTTTGTAATTTGTATTTATAGAAGAGATAAAAGGTATTAAAAGCCTTCTTAGAAGTAGTTTGAAGTGTTGATTATTCTGTAGCTATTAAAAAAAAAAGAGATCCAAGTCACACAGACTCCTGCCTCCCCTTTGAGTCGAGGTCAGCTGATGTGTTTCTGCACGCAACGGTCTGCTGACCCGCTGCAGTCAGCCGAGGTGCACGGAGGTGTTCGTGTCTGCGCAGAGATGGCAGCGAAGCCTGTTTGATTCAGTACGTTTAAGATGAAAGGACAAATAAGCTCAGCTGTTTGATGGACACCAGATCACTGTATAATCTACTGTGGAAGGATTTAGCTTGAGTGTTTCTTCTTTTCTCCCTGTGTGTGTCGGCTTATTGAAGTTTAGTTGGAGTCTTTAAGTTTCTGCCAAGCACAAAATGTTTCTCATAGTGTTGCAATGTGATGATGCAATAAAAAAAATGTTTTTTCAAGATTTTAAGCATCATTACCATCAAAGTATGGAGTCAAAAACCTCAATAATCTCCGATGTCAACAGTGATGCTGGTTTTCAGCCTCGTTGTTATAAATGTTAGATTTGAAGTAGAACGTGTTGGTGTGTTCTTTCCTAACTAGGTACTACGTATTGTGTGCAATTAATCGTCAGTAAAACTGTCAACAGTTAGTATTTGCTACTTTGCAATTACTGCAGTTAGTGCCATATGATGTATTTTTGTGTGCAGCACACCATCACTATTAGGTGCGCCTGTGAGTCCATTGGTGGAAAGTGGCGTGGAGCAGCTTGTTTAATCACCTGAAACACCGACATATACCGTTCGTTATCAGCCAAATGCCACAAATAATCGTGATAACTTTTATGTCAATATTGCCAAATCCTACTTTCTAATATGGAGGAGCTGCACAACTGCTGAGGAAGCAGGCAAGAAATAATGCACAAGAAGAGGATTACTGGAAGACAGAATTAATGCTAAAGAAGCAAAAAACAAATCTTGAATCTAAATCAAACAGACTGAATATTGGTGTTTTTTGGTACAAATACACTGCTAATATTAGCTGTTTAAAGTAAAGTTAAAAGTACTAGATTAAAGTCTGGATCTTCTCAAATTAAGTGAAATAATCTGATTATATATTAAGACATTTGCACTTTGTAGGACATGTTGAAATAAGGAAACATTTCCAGGCTAACAAGATTAATAATCCAACACATTCTGCTCTTTTTTTTTATATATCAGACTCGTACATGTCAACCCCTCTGGACGTTTACCTGTTTAATGAGCCTAAAAATGCCATAAGTTTTGCAAAAAATCTGTACTACTTGGCCGCGGAGATGACAGCACTGCTGCAAAGCAGGAGGAAAGGAGAATGGAAGAAGTGGAGAACTTATTTCTAGTGGCAGAACAGGTTATTTTTATGTTGTTTTATTTATTTTTTTTTTTAACGTCCTACAGGCTCTGACATGTTAAATAAATTAGAAACTGAAGTTTTGAAAAAATCCGTGAGATTGCTCTATACATCCGTATACCTGCAAAATGATAGAAAATTTGTGTAAATTACGGATAATCCATACAACTTGACATGTACGCAGACTCAAAACAAGATCAAAAATACTTTTTGGCTGGATGAAGATTGTAAGACTTGATTAGATGGACAATTTGTGCAGCGCAGGTAAAAGGACTGTTGGTTTCACTATAGAGAGGTTATGAGACCATCGTGTACGACCAGGGTAACACTACGATCACCCAACACTCAGGCGACCTTCACCACAAACGATGGAGGGTGCCAAAGTTGGAACTGAGTGTTGCAAGACTTTGGTTAAATTTTAAAAGCCGAGTTTGAACAAAGCATCACAAAGTCATTAAAAGAAGAAAATGATTTAATTGGCTTCAAATGTACCGATACAGTTTTAATATCGCAGGTGCTGGATGCACCCATAACATCCACTTACATCACTCAGAAGACCCTATTGAGCTTAGAAAAAGCCTGCTTTAAAGCAAGAGAGAAAATAACCTTAAAAATAATTATGGCCATGAACGGCTACAGTCCTGTTGGTGCAAAAGCTAAAAAGGCCAACTACTTTTTAGATCAATCCTGGTCCACGAGGGCCGCTATCCTGCATGTTCCACTTGTTTCCCTTCTCCAACACACCTGACTCTGAATTATCATTTCAAGTTCTGCAGATGCCTGTTAATCATTTGTTCTGTCAAACCAGGCGTGTTGGAGCAGAAAAACCTCCAAAACATGCGGGATTATGGCTCACAAAAACCAGAACTGGACACCCTGTGGACTCCGGTGGTCTAAGGTCTCTTGCAGGTCAAAAGCACCCACTGCCATTGTTTTTTTTCCTCACCAATGTTGGTGTCTTGGAAAACAAGATGTACATTTATGGCTTTAACTGCACAGGCACTGTGAAGTTGTGTATTTACTTTGACTCAAACTGAGCTCCAGAGCAGTTTCTTAGGACAGAACATCTTTACAGATCTGTGTCACGTTGGTCTGTGATGTCTTTACTCCACCCACAGTCTTTACAGTCCTGCTGTATTTGGCCTAGACTGTTGTTATTGTTCCTTTTTAGGACAAAGGCTGAGTGAGCTGAGTTTCCAACATTTTCTCACAAGTTCTCTCATTGTTGAGCTCAGATGTGCTGCGGATCTGAAAATCTTGGGTTATACAGCAGATGTTGTCTAATCTCCTGACACTTCAGAAAAGACATCGCTCCATCCAATCTAAAACACCCAGACTGTGCCGTGGCTCCATAGCTGCAAAGATCTCATCTTAACAGGAGAAACTATTTTGTTTTAACATATTCTCATATGATAAATGAAATATTTTCAAACCTAATAGTTTAGTTGTAGTTACTTTAATCAGATGACTTGAATAACACTTGAGTTATTCTGCCATCTTGTTGAACCTGTATGTATTTTGTCTGGATTTGAGTTATTCTTATCTTTTATTGTGCTGGGACCTAAGTTCATGTTTTCTTATATCATTCGCAAACAAAAATTGGGTTTTACCATCATCTATCATAGCTTTTGTTTCAATCACGCCCATTTTGCCTCTTTTCCTCCAGTTCTCAGCAAATTTGCTGATTTTTCTCATTTTTGTTAAGATCCTCTTCATCTCACTTCACAGCTCAAAAATTCACAGATACTTCTCCAAAAAAACATTGACAATATTGTCCCAGAAGTTTCACAACAAAACAGGAAGCTGCCCACTTCAACCCGTCAAAATAAAAGTGTTGCACGTGAACGTTTAGTGCAATGACTTATGGTATATCGTGCAGCTTTACTTTCTAAGCTGCATTGTTGCCACTTGAATTTGTTTAATCAGAAGTAGACAGGTTTTTAGTTATATTTTTTCCAGTGCAACTTATTTTAGTTTAACCTACAAGGGTTCTTCGATAAAGAAGTTCCTTTATTTGAGTCAGTCAGTGACATAACTCAACTCAGTAAAGAGGACCTGTTCACACAAGAAAAAGACTGGTCTTAACTTTGAGGCCAAACTACAAGTATCTTTTGAAATTTAATGTAATTTAAATCATTTTAAAGTAAAACCATGATAGCTTGAGGTTACATGAAGGATAATAAATCTGTAATTATGTTTAAAGTTAAAATCTCTTGAAAGTTACATATGATGAACATGTGGTTGTATGAGCGTGCGGAGTCGGCTGCTGGGTCGTGTGGAGGCGAGCCTCTCACTGAGGTTTTTTGATGGTGCTCCGGTGAAGTGAAATTGAGTTTAGACTGTCTGCAGAGCTAATCAGCTCTGTCTGGCCTGAAATTTGAAGCCCTCTCACTGACATGAAAGACGGATGATGTTGTCAAAGACCAGGGTGGGAGTCTCCGCTAACCCACACTTAAACATGACGTTAGTTATGAACGCTTTAATCTATAAAGACAGCTTCCAACACACAGACAGCTGGGAAGACTCAAATACCTCCAAATCCTGAATACAGTTAGGTAAAAATGATGTGGACAATATTATTGGCTAAAATCAAAAGTAAGTATCAGGGGCCTCATTTATAAAGGATTGCATGGAAACCATATTAAAACTGAATGTACAGCCAAAAGGTGAAAATGGCGTGTGCCAAAAATAATTCAGATTTATAAAACCGTGCACACGCACACTTTCAAGCAATTTCCCTTTATAGATCACAGCTGGTTGGCAGACTTTGAGCACATGGTCCCTTCTCAGGTTCTGCCCTCTACACACCCAGACTGAACCATATGTAAAGTACCTCATGAATGTTAAGGTGTATTTAAATGAGTCAGCTGATCAATGTTAACTAAAGCGATTGGTCGGTTCAGACATGCGCTTGGTCCTGCATCTGGAGGATGACAGGTGCTGACAACTGCTCACGTGAACAAATTGTTCGTAATTGAGACAGATTTTCCCTCATTCTGCAGGTTTACAGACGTTTAGAGCGATCTCACTGTTTTTTTCAAAAACTCAGCTTCAAATATATTTTTTCTCGGAGCCTGCGGGATGATAAAAACAAATAAAATTAAGTAAGTCAGATAAAGTTAGAAATAAGTTCACTGCGTAGGATACTCAGATGCAGCCTACGTTTTTGGTGTTTTGTCGGCCACATGAGTAGGTGCCCACTAATTGGGACAGCCTACGGCGCGGGGAAGTGACGTAAGCGACCGACTAATGTGGCTGACGTCGGCTGCAACCCATGAATTGAGACACAGTCACAGAGACAAACGAGACAAACACAACTAGGGACAATTCAGAGTTACCAGTTAGCCTGACAGTCATGTTTTTAGTCTGTGGGAGGAAACCAGAGTACCTAGAGAAAACCCACGCATGCATGGAGAGAACATGCAAACTCTACCCAGAAAGGTCCCCAGGCCGGGATTTGATCTGACAACCTTCTTGCTGAGAGGCATCAGCTCTACCAACTGAGCCACCTACATGTTAAGACATCAAACAGAAATTTGCCCTGATAATAGCTTAAAAACTGGAATCCCTCAACTCATGATCAGAAGTGAAAACGTCTTTCAGATGAGAGAAGTCCACAGGGTTTCCCTTACCGTTGTATTAAGATTATACTAACAGAAAAAACCTCAATACTCAGTAAAATTGTCATGTCCTTGATGACTACATCAAACAATAAGAAATTAGGTACGATTGTGTCACTGCAAATATTGCTGAGGTCATTAAAATATAAAATTAAAGCCAGATGAACCATAATAACAGTGTTGGCATTTTAAGACAAGTTCACAGTAAGCATTTCTGACAGTCATGATAGTCTTTTCATAAAATAATCATATTATTAAAGTTGATTCTGTGGTCATTCAACGTGGCAGCCTCACTGATTCAACCAAAGATGATTTACACCAAAAATCAAGCGGTTTTACAAAATTTCAAGAAAAATTGTTTATTGTGACCACTGCTGAGACTGATATCTTTTCACAGCCACAGGAATCTCTTATTCCTTAATTATGTATCGTTGGACTGATGCATCTTCCATCATACAGTGGGACACTTTCAACAGTTTGTGTATTTATATGTATAATGTACACATGATGTTTATAGTAACACGTGTGTCCCAGTTTTTAGTTATCTTGTTTTATGAATCTCCTGAATGTTTGTTAAATTAGATTTGCTTTGTTTTTTATTAACTGTATAAAAAGATTAAAAACTGGTAAAACTATGCAGCGGCAGCAGAAACCTTACCTTTCCAAATTCTGCTGCTTATCAGAGGGATCTGAGAGGTTATCAGCTGAGTGACCTCAGTGTTTGTATGTGAAAACCCAGAACCGTCCACTGAGTAAAGACTGCTCTTATTCTGCAGCTCATGTTACTGTGGAAGAGACCGACTCGGGCTTAAAACAACCGGATCAATTGTGTGTGTGTGTGTGTGTGTGTGTGTGTGTGTGTGTGAGAGAGAGAGAGAGAGAGAGAGAGAGAGAGAGAGAGAGGGGAGGGGGGCACATAAACCTCCTGGTCAAGTGGCTCTGACCCAGGTGCAGATTATTATTTGATCTCTGACCCTGTTGGTACCATGTTTGTGTGTGTTTGGTTGTGCGTGTGCAGGTGTCTGCTCATGACCCTTCAGTCCAATATGTCAAGCCCTCCTTACACAGAACTGTGTGTGTGTGCTTGTTTTTGCTATCTGGTGGGGATGATTTTTGACTATTTTCCCAGTAAACACAGCCTGATGAGAACCAACTGTTCTTATTGGGGACTAAAACCTGGTCCCCATTGAGTTTAGGTTAGGTTTAGGATCAGGTATGTATTGAGGTGGTTAGGTTCAGGGTAAGGGGTCAGGGTTCGGCTGTAGAAATGACCAGTGAATGAATAGAAGTCAATGCAAAGGGGGTAAGGTTTAGGACTAAGGTGAATTGAGTTTAGGTTCAGGGCAGGGGTCTGCAACCTGCAGCTCTGGGGCCACATGTGGCTCTTTGGTTTCTCTGCAGTGGCTCTTTGAAAATGTGACTAAACATAACAGAATATATATATATATTTGTTTTTTGTACTCGCAACCGAAATAAATTTGTATGCAAATATGTGATCGATACTACTAATATAAAAAGTCAAACGTTAGCTCATGCTAGCCTGTTTACTTAAATAATCCAACTTCTTTCTATGATCTTTCTTTCAAATCCATCAGAATTACCTTTTAAAGAATTTGAAAAAAACACAAGAATTAGAAAAAAAAATATGCCTGAATAGTTCTGTTGAACTAGTTTTTATGAAATTCGGTAAAAACTATATACAGTATTTTTCTTGTTTACATGAATATGGACTTTTCATTTGTCCTGATGTGCAAAAACAATAATAAATAATGAAATTCACAATATATTTTTTAGTTTTATAATGTTACCTCCACTGGCCATAAAGTTTCCTGAAAAGGCCTCGAAAAAGACCCACGGACCACCAGTTGATAATCACAGTTGTAGCTTGTTTTGCGGCTCTAAATACATTTTATTAGTGAGCCAAGTAGCAGAAATGGCTTTTTTGATCGTAAAGGTTGCAGACCCCTGGTTTTGGGTCAGGTACCTGGGGTTAAGTTAGGCTGTAGAAATGACCGGTAAATTAAAGTCACCATGAGGATAGAAGAACAAATGTGTGTGTGTGTGTGTGTGTGTGTGCTGCTAAAAGCAACATAGGAAACAAACAACGCTGTACATTTTTACCCCTCACCCTCCTTTTATTGAAATAGAACAGAGGCAAGTGGGGGAAGGGAAAAGTGAAGCTGAGTTACATTTAGTCATCTAAAGACGAAGCTGACTTTGGTAGAATTATGGACCAGGGTTTCAAGACTGACAAAATCTTAAAGGGGGAGAGGACAGGTACAGAAGTACGTGACCCAACCAAGACAAAAAGAGGAGAAAGGAGGAAATCTAACAGATGGAGGACGAAGAATTGGCCTAGGTGTGACGCACAAAGTACGCTTGTCGCTTCCTACACATGCTCATCTCATGCATGTACATGTAAATCTCTAACACACACACACACACACACACACACACAGAAGGGCTGCTCAGATGTCTCCTGAGCTGTGGTGTGAGGCTGAAGGAAAAGATCAACAATATGGACAAAAAAGATAAAAAACTGCTGCAGATGGTCTTAATAGTTTACGTTTTATCTTCCTTCGAGAACGTGTGTGTGTGTGTGTGTGTGTGCGTGTGCATGCCTTGGCGCTCTCACGTGCACTATTAGGGGCCAGCTGGGTTGGCCTGTGTGCTACACATGAGCCTGATTATGACTCAGGATTGCATTACTGACATTCCTCTATAGATCTTTTCTTTTTCTCCAGTCCTCATTACTTCCCTCCTTTCTTTATTTTAATCTCAGTTTCCCTCCATAGCTCTTCCTTGACACCCCCTGCCCCTCAGGAGCCCCCCCCCCCTCAACATGTGGCATATAGCTCCAGATCCAATCAGTCTTTCAGTTTGTTTTATTCATTTCTTTCTTTTCTTTTCGCTGTCCGAGCAGTCGGAGTGCGGTACACATGTTGCTATGGTCCTAACACCCCTGCCCAGTATTTCACATGCAGCTGAGGTGGAGGAAGAGGAGGAGGAGGATAAGTGGGAGGGAGGGAACCGAAATTGAAACCGTCAGGGCAGCTCAAAGGAAATGTCAGAAGATGCAGAAGAATAAGGGATGGCTAACTCTGACCTGTGATTGGCTCAAGAGTTTCAGCTTGTTCGCTGTCTGGATGTGTGTTTGAGGAGTTGTGGGCGTGTTTTAGGTGGGTGGGAAAGATGGTGTGGCGCCGTCAGTAAAAGGATCTGAGATTTTTCTTGACTTTTTTTCCTGTAGAAGTAGGAGTGTGCGTGTGGATCAGGTAGATGAAACAAGCCTGAAGATAAGAGAGTACGTGACAGGTAGCAGCTCCCCGTTTTAAAAATCTCTCACCGTGTTAATCCAGAGTGAAGAGGAGGAGGAGGAGAGACTGCTCATGCCGCTCCTCGCAGCTCAGCAGCTTTTTTTTTTTTTCTTGCTGCCCAGCATGAGAAGACGGGGCAGGCTGCCTCTCCTTCGCTTCCTCTCTCCTTCGCTTCCTCTCTCCTTTGCTTTCGTCCTTCCTCTGTCACTTCCTTATCTCACACCCCCCTCGTTTCCCCTGCTACCTCTCTTACATTCGCCTCGCCAGTCTGTCCTTCCCTTCCTCCCCCCGTCCTCGCTCTCTCTCTCTCTCCCCCTCTGACTTCCTCTCCTCCTGCTCTATTTCCTCCCTCCCTCCCTCCCTCTCTGTCCCTCTGTGTCACTGGAGAGCGTCTCAGTGTGAAAATGCCATCCTGCTCTCCAGACTGTTGCCTCTTACAGGCTGTGGAGGTAAGGAACCTGTGTGTGTGTTCGTTCCTTTACCGGATGTCTGTCATGAGGCGTGTGTGTGTTCTTATCCGTGGGCGTCTGGGTTGTCAGTTTGGAGTGATGAGGACCTTTCCTTTGCTTAAGTTTCTGCTGAAACTTTTCTCAAACAAAACTAATGCGTCATAGATTAACTTTTTTCCCCCTCTCCCTCTCTTCCTGAGGGCATGTGGGAAGAGAGGAGGCAGTTCTTCGGGCTTTGCAGGGCAAAAAGAAAAGTGCAGTGACATTGTTTCTGGTTTCACTGGGAGTCTTCTGAGTCGTCGTTTTAGAGCTTTTTTGTTTCTTTTCCAAGACGGCGTCGCCGTCTTTCTTTTTTTTTTTTCGTGTGTGTGTTTTGATTCCCCTGCGTGTTTGGGTGCATATTTCTACTTTGCGGCGCCATTGTACGATTTAATTTTTCCATTCCCCCTCCCCGCCTCCCCTCCTTCTCTCCAGCCTCTCGGTCATCACCAGTTTTGTGTCTTGTTTCATGTAATTTTCAGCAGTTGCTCCCTGGTGGTTTTCTGTGCAGGGGATCCCTGCTGAGGACAGAAAGTATTTGGACGGGGGTGTGTGAGAGTGTACACACAAGCATACACACTTGTCCCATTTCTGTCTCGTGTTTTGTAGATGCTTGGAGTCGCTCTTGCGCTTCGCAGGCCATTTTTTTATGTTTTACTTGGGTTTCTGTGACAGCGAGTCTTCTGTGGTGCGTCTGTGAGAGTTTGCTGGTGAGGCAGCGTAAAGCAGCTGGTCTGTGGTTATCTGCGCAGCAACACACTCGATGAGGGCAAGATTACACTCGGTTTAAATGTCGCTTTGGGCACTTGGCTGGAATGGTTCAAAATGGCGCAACAATGGGAGGTACTCTGCTTGCTGCTCCCAGCGGTGACATTTTTTTTAATGACAAAAAGCAACACGTTTAAACGCACCGTGGTGTTTTCAGATGTCTTATTTTGTTTTATTTTTTACCCCCATCTACTCCAAACGTGGATGTTCCTAAGTGTGACGGAGAGCGTGCGGTTACGGGGTCAGATGTGTGATCTCAGGAGGACGTTGGAGTAAGTTTGGACAAAAGGGCTGAACTGGAGGGCAGGCCAGCGTTTCCTGGATGTCATCGTTCTTTTTTTTTTTTTAAACATCTTTCATGTTTAAGTAACAGAATTATGTGAACAGGACCTCTTTAGAGCGGACTTCTTGGCATCTGGTCATGGAGGTAAATGTAGGCGCCGTTTTATTTGTTTTTATTTCTTTCCGTATTAAAATTCCTGGGAGCGGCTCAGGACACGCCGCCCCGCTGGTGGTGGTGGGGGGGGGGAAACACGACCTCCGCTCATCGTAACTTCATCGATCCCGTGTGTGTCCTCAGATAGTGAAGGTGTGGAGCGAAGATGGAGCCGGGAAGGTGGTGGAGATCCCCGCAGACATGACGGCGAGGGATGTGTGTCAGCTGCTGGTCTACAAGAGCCACTGTGTGGACGACAACACCTGGACGCTGGTGGAGCACCACCCCATCCTCGGCCTCGGTGAGATTACACGTCTGAGTAGAATATTACCTGGAATATTCCCTTTTTTTTGTTTGTTGTTTTGCAAAAATAGCATCAGTGCTTTTTAAATTTTCTGTTTAAATAAGTATAAAAATGCAAACCGTTTAGAGGTGACGATACGCGAGTTTTAAAAGATTAACCCTTCTGCATCCATAACCGTGTCTTTTCCACTAGTGTGTATTCCCTCCTTGTGTGTGTAAAGGTGAAGCTGGTGGTTCACGAGCACGGCCTGTACGTTGCAGGCGAAGAGGTGTGGCGGTTGCGGAATTAAAATTTTCCATGTTCTACTTACGATGCTTGTTCCCTTCCAAATAATTTGCAGAAGGGGAAGAAAAGAGGAGAAGGGGGGACAAAAGAAAAGCACGAGACTTGCTCGGCTTTGCCTCTTCACTTTTTGTCGTGACTCCCTTTGAAGCTTTATTAATTTTGTCTCTTTTTCTCTCTTTTTTTTTTCTTATCTGGGTCTTTCTTTGTCCTCAGTGAGGCTTTCCTTCTACCCGAGTTGTATTTTTAGAGTCAAAGGATTGCTTTGTGCTTTCTTGCTTGATCTGCGTTTCTGAAAAAAAAAAAAAAAAAAGTGCACTGGAGAGATGGAATGTGAGGTGAGGAGATGGAGGGGAGGAAAGAGAGGGAAGGATGAAGGCAGAGAAAGACAGAAAGAGAAGGAGGAGGGGGAGGAGGTGAAGAGGCCTGGACTAAAGCGTCATGCCAGAGCAGCAAGGAGCCAATGGCGGGTCTCTGTCGGACGAGCCCCTAGCCTTCCTGACCAATCAATCTTTCTTTTAACCTTCCACAGGAAATTCCCCTGGTTGTAGCCAGCACACTCGCAGGCGCGCACACATACGGAGGCCAGACATTTTCACCCCTGAAGCGTGGCCAGAATGCTGTTTTTAGCACAAACAGGAACCGCAGTGTCACCAAAATAAAATGTGTTTTTACAGAGCGCATGTTGTTTGGCTTCGTCAAAATAAAACTTCAAAAAGTGGTCTGTAGGAAGAGGCTGGAACACGATGGAGCTCTAATCGGCTTCGTACGCCCTCAGAGTCCACTACGACTATAACACACACACACACACACACACACAGAAAGCTGATGGACCCCAGTGATCAGGTTAGGCCTTTGTGAGCTCCTAATGTGCACTCGTGTATTTGTCTGTGGCTTGGACTTTGCTTATGGCTTTGCTGCTCTCAGCAATCTGCCTAAACACATGACATCATCTTCCTGCAATGCCCCCCCTCCTCCTCCAGCTCCTCTCCACCTTCACCTCCTCCCTCTCCGCCTCACAGTGCCTCTTCTTTTTCTTCTTCGCCGCCCCTCCTCATTCACCATCTCACCCCCACCTCATGCTTTCCTCTCAGTAACAGGTGGGTTTTCTTGCTGTGTCATTCTATGCCGGGGCACAGCGATAAATATAGAAGCAAAAACCTCCAGTAGTGATCGGGACAAAGGAGGAGGACGGATAATCTGACCCCAAGTCAGTTCTGCTCCGAGAAGTGAATCATGTTAGCGTTTCTGATTTTTACTGTAAGATTAGAGAACAAAAGGAGCAACATTGTAACATGACTTAAGTTATTATGCTACAAGTTAGATTGAAATGTATTTTTTTTTATCAAAATCCAGCAAATACACATTTATGCTTCCTGCTGTTGAAGAACTTCAAATAATTTAATGTAAAAGAAGTTCTTCAGTAAACTTAGATGAGAGGTAGAATAGGAAAATAAAGGAAATGAATATTAAAAGCAGTTGTGAAGCATGCCTATCACATTGGTCCTCTAGGGTTGAAAATATTGACATAAAATTTTTCGTGATAATTAATAGATGATAATAGTACTTTCAGGTGATCAAAGGCCTCCACATACTCCATGAACCGATGAAATCAGCTCTCATTGTCACAGTTTCATTACGAAAATTGCATAATTTTGTTTGCAGCTTCGAGTCTTCCACCACTTCGTGTCACAGCCCGCCAGAACCTTTCACCTCCCTCTGAATAAGAACTTATTGTGTGATTGGTCAGAAGTTTGTGGGCGTGTTTGTTTATGCTGAAAGCACTCAGACGCTGCTTTTTGCTTCATCTACTCGCTTCCAGAATCCAACAGACATTTATAAAGATGATCAAACAGACAAAATCTGATGGATGGAGATAAAACGGACGTTGTGCACGGAGGAATCTGTCTGATAAAAACTGTGGAGCTTTAACCAGGACAGATTTGTGGACAAGTAACAACTGATATCAGAGTTGTATAATGGGCCCTCTAGCGTTAGCTTCTCCATGCCGCCTTCCACCATTGGTCTCACATACACACCTGATAGTGATGGTGTGTCACGCACAAAAATACCTCAGCATATAACTCCTGTAACTGCAAAGTGACAAATAGTTGTTGACAGTTTTACTGACGATTATTTGCATCCATCACCTCCTGGTCAGGTGCCTCTCTAGATGGAGTTTACATGTTCTCCCTGTGCAGCCATGGGTTTTCTCCCACAGACCAAAAACATGCAGGTTAGGTTCATTTGTTGCTCTAAATTGGCCCTAGTTGTGTGAGTTTTTTGTATTTATCTCTTGGTGTCTCTGTGATGGACTTGGGACCTGTCCAGGTTGTCCCCCACCTCTCTCACAGAGCCTGCTGGACATGGGCACCAGCTCCCATGACCTGGAAAGAAGAAGCGGAGTAAAGAAAATAGATTGTGGGACGTTTCTCTGGATAAAAAAAAAAGTATCAAAGAGTTTTCATAATGACTGTCCTGAGATGACCTCCTGTGTTTTCCTGTTTTCTGCAGTGTTTTAGTTGAGCTGAGGACAAACCTCCTAATTTATTTTTTTTTGCCAAGTTTTACCCACAGTTCCCTGTGGGGCAGTGCCTGAACCGGTCTGCACTAGTTGTGGACAGTTGACCAGGCTAGTTGGAACTCAAATCTGTGTGTGTGACAGAAACAGACCCGACCCCACCTCGGTCCTAGTCAGTCAAACAAATGTGTTTGAGGTTCTGGAGCCAAATCTGGACACAGTCATGTAGCGTAAACTGATTCCTGACAAGACTGCAAATTCTGCCAACAGATGATAAGAAAAAGAGGGCGGGACTAGAGATGCTCTGATCCACTTTTTTTTTTATTTCTGATCTGATAATTGAGTGTTGGATATTGGCTGATACTGATGCTATTCTGATGTCAAAGCTGTATTATTATTATTAATGTCAGGATCATAGTCATCATCATTTATGTTATTGTTATTATTGTTCACGAGTTTGACTCCTTCAGTTGGCTTTAGTTGGTTGGACATAAAGTCTGTGATCCATCAACAAGTGCAATAAAATGCGTGATCTTAAATCAGCTGAAACCAGTTTGTTGTTCTGTGTTCCTACAAAGTCCTTGGTCTCCAGATCCACTCGGCCTCATCTGTCCCAGTCCGAGTCCGTTGTTTCCAGTAAATATGAAGCAGACAGTGAGCAAAGTGAGGGTCGAAGGAGCTCCAAACGTTTGAGCCCCACCTTATCTTTTTTTTTAACATCATCTTATTGAACTGTCATCTCTCTTAATAATTATTTATCCAGATAATATCCACCTGTTATTTAAATGAGTCAGCAAATCGACTACAAAAACCAAATGAGTGGTTGGCCTCGGCTCCAATCTGACTGGTTGATCAAGTCATTTGTTAAAACATCCTGGTCCTCGATGACCACAATTTAAAGGTTTCTCTGCTCCAACACACCTGATTTCAATAAATGGGCAATTAAAAGGCTTCTGCAGAACTATTCAGTCTTTAAAACGTGTGTTGGAGCAGGGAAACAAGTAAAACCTGCAGGATAGCTGCCCTCGACCAGGATCGGACACTTCCACTTTAATAGTCTGGGTGTCAGTAAGTTTAATTATTATGAAAAATTAACCACTTAATTTCTTTGAACAGTTCACTACAGTACAATGATGTGAGCCCAGTGGTCCTTTAGATAAATATAAACTTTTAGCTGGTACTACTACTTAAATGAAACTACAGCTGTGTGTGCGTCTTTAAAAAGAAGTGTTTGCCTCGGTCTATTCTCTGAACGGAGCCGAGGTGTCTAACGCTGTCCGTCCTCCTGCAGAGCGGTGTCTGGAGGACCACGAGCTGGTGGTTCAGGTTCAAGCCTCCATGAGCAGCGACAGTAAATTCCTCTTCAGGAAGAACTATGCCAAATATGAATTCTTCAGGAACCCCCTGGTGAGTCTCTCGCATCCCTGAATTGACCTTTCCGTGACTGCCTTTGCTTAGCACGCAGCCCTCATGCACACAGCTACACTCTCACTCACACACCCAGCGGGAGCTCACACAACTCTTTCTTCTTTTTATTTATTCATTTTTGGATTGAAGCTGCTGAGGGGTGAAAACCGGACAGATGGTTTTTACCCTAAACTCACAGACACAACCCCTTTTGTTTAAATCCCTGCCAGCTTCAAAACGTTTATTTCGATTTATTATTTCCACTCATTTTTTATTTATTTATAGCCACACAACAAAGAGTCCGGGTCGACTGGAGCTGATGTGTGAAGCAATTCTTCATCCCAGCAGCCCTTTTAGCTGATGCTACAGTCATTGTGTTACATGCTCATGAATGTTGATAAATCAATGAGAACATGCTGATGTTTGGTGTCGGGTTTCACCATCTTTAGGTCACTGTGTCAGGTACGATCAGTGGGTCGGCTCTGAACAGCTTCAGGAAGATCAAAACTCAAACTTCAGTTAAAGAATGAACACTAAAATGCAACATCTAACTCATTTAAAACACATTTCTAAGAAATGTATTAAGTATTTGTTTTAGTTTATATTATCTATATTTCAACAAGCCTCTTTGCTTTTAAATTATTATTTTTATGACATTCTGCAGCTTTGGAGACACTGTTTAAAGTTTGTTTTAAATTCTAACAAGTCTGTGTGTCTCTACATTGTGTTGATGTTTGATATTTTATTGTTTTTAGACCTGGTTTAATACCTGAAAGATTAAATAACTGAACCATCGTGTTTTGTATCTGGCAGCAGTTAAAATTTTAACACATAACAGCTTGTAAGATAAAATAAAAACATTGTATTGTTTGATTTTTGGTTTAAGAATTAGTGATTTAAAATCAGTCTTTAATAGTTTACTGGAGTCATTTAAGCTGAAAAATATATAAAGCAAACTGAGCGTGAACCACGTAAAAAATGGGTTAATTTTGTTTATAGTGATGATAAAATTTAGAAAGGCAGGTTTAAATTGTTGAACATTTCACATTAATGAAACCCAACATACAGTGAAAATAAATAAAATGTTAATGTTGCACAACAAACCAAAGTATTTTTGAATAAGAAAACATGTTTTTATTTAAGAAAGAAAATCCACATTCTTTAGAGATGGAAATTTAATTAAAACTGCTTTAATCTTTACACCACCATCAGTTTATCAAATCTAAAAATCTAGGACTAGCCATTCGCTCATCAATACTGTCTGAATATTACTAAACTTAAAAATTTTACACCACTGTCAGTTTAGCATTATTCAGTTGTTTTAGCAAGAATATAATAAAACTCATGTCAGAAATGACCCCAGACTGCACAGGAAGTGTTACAGCATTAAGTTGTATTCACTATAAATCCTCGCTGTGTGACGATATCATTATTTGGACTAGCCGTTAGCTTCTGTTAGCCTTCAGATGTTAACGCTAACCTGTGATAACTACGAGTCTCTACGACAGTGTTGATGGTTCATAACTAAAACGTGGCGCCTCTCGGTGATGTGGGTCCGGCTGGCGGCTCTGGTGTTTGCGTGCTGACGGGTGTACACTGACGTGGTGATTTAGGTGTGTGTCAAAGCCAGCAGGTGACCTCAGCTCTGTGGTAATGAGACCAGTAAAACAGGAGGGAGCTCGCCACGGCCTGTCAATCACACTAAGAGTGGCGCTGCTGGCTAAAGGGGATTACATCAGCGGGTGAGATCATACTGCATCTACTGTGAGGCTCGAGTGCCCTCACCCTCCCCACCGCTTTGTCTTTGAAACCTTCTGCTCATCACACACACACACACACACACACTTTGTAAAGAGAGATGCTTCCTCCCTCTTTGCCTTGCACACGCACTAAGTGGTTTCAAGTGACTTGCTTCTTTCTTTGTCCTTTTCTCTCTCACTCATTGTCGCTACTTTTTTCCTCCTTCATCCAGAACTTTTTTCCAGAGCATATGGTGGCTTGGTGTCACGAGTCCGATGGTTCGATCCCTCAGGCACAGCTCTTACAGGTGAGGAAATGACTTCACTGAAAGGTCACGTTTTCTATTCATCCACACAGAGTGCATCTACCTTTAGACGTGTGTGTGTGTGTGTGTGTGTGTGTGTGTGTTCCAGGTATTTGTTACCTTTTTAGCACCATTTCAGGTACTTTGTCAGAACCAGTAGTCCTTTAGGGACCAAAGACTGGTCCTAATATGGTGACACTCCATTTTTGGGTTTGGGTTAGGGGTTAAATCAGGTCTAAAAACATCCTACACAGCCTGGCCTGAGCCTGGTCCAACCTGACTGATTAACTTGAATTAAAGGCTCGAGCCCGAAGTCAACCCAACACATTGTTTTAATTATGGTATTTATGAGCGGTTAATGCGGTTAATTAAATAAACGCTGAGCTGCGTGATGTACAGTGGGAGGACAGAGGGAGAAATTAGGATTATTTAGCCCTGCGACACAATATTTCAGTTCATTTATTGTGATAGAAAAAAGTCAGTCAAAACTTACTCTTGTGTACAACTACCCAACTTTACGGAGGATATTTTTATACACTTAAATACAATAAGCTGAAACTGCTAGACTGCTATTTGAGTTTTTTAATTATATCAAATAGGAGCGGAGCAGGGCGGGGCCCCGTGTGCATTACTTGTGCTGAGCTTAACTTCTGCACCTTACTGTCTTTCTTTCCTCAGCTGGGTAAACTACCTAGTTTATTAACACAACTTTAGATCATGCATTTTCTTTTAGTTTTCTCTGTGCTGTTTGTATTGTAGGCTTATTAAAAACACAACAGAGGCCTGAGCTTGACTCGACCATCAAACATATAATTTCGCCCCAACCCAACATGTGCTCAGGTTCAGCTATAAATATAAACTCTGGTTTAGGAAGCCAAACAAACAAAATGGCTCGACAACCTGCTCTCTGTAATAAGACTTTAAAAAACAAATAAATAAAATTAAAGACTCGTAGCTGTTTTGTCAGTGATGTTTTCTGTGAATTGTAAAACACAAAGCCCTGACAAGAAGTTGGGGTGTTTTTAAAATCTAATTCAAAGTATTTTCTGAATGTTGCTCTATGAAAACAAACTCCTGTTAAAGGAAAGTTGCATCACAGACAGGTACATGCAGAAGTATTGGCACCCCCGCTACATTTTCTCTTTGGTTGCTTTAAAACTTGGAATTTAATAATTACATTTTTATTTAGATTAAATCTTAATCTGTCTTTAAACGTTGGTGCTTGGTGGTAGAAGTCTGCCTCTGTTTCATTGTTTTGTTTTTGTTTTTTCCAGAACTTTCTGAACTCCAGCAGCTGTCCTGAGATTCAGGGTTTTCTTTACGTCAAGGAGCCTGGAAGAAAGTCGTGGAAGAAGCTCTACATGTTGCTGCGCCGCTCCGGCCTCTACTGCTCAACTAAAGGAACGTCCAAGGTGACCAATGATAAAACATAAAGCAGAAAGGAAGGAAACTAAATGGATGTTTTTAACACGGATTCAATTCAAAGTTGCTTTTAACGGAACTGAAGCTTCATGTTTCCATCTGCTCCTCGTCTTCAACAGGAACCCAGACACCTGCAGCTGCTCTCAGATCTGGAGGACAGCAACATCTTCACCATCATCACAGGCAGGAAACTTCACAACGCTCCCACAGAATACCAGTTCTGCATCAAGGTGAAACATGCAAACTGATTTAATTGATCATTTTATCCTAACCTCTGGTTTGACAGAGTGAATAAACTCATTTAACCTTCTTTCCCTCAATAAATAAAAGTGGAGCAGCTCGTATTTTTTACATGTTCATTCATTTACCTGGTTGCAGGATGGAGGGTGGGGATTGTTGCTATGGTGACAAACTAATCTGTAGATGTTGCATTTAAGAGACAAATTAAAACTGCAAACCCTGAGGAACTCATCAGCTGGGAGATTATTTTGGAGCGGGGTTCTGTGGAATAGTTATGAGCAGTAAATATCTTGCCTGCTGTAGATAACTCTTTGAACAACCTCAGAAGATAAATAAAAACTACGTTCACACTGTAGGTCCAAATGCTCAGAAATATTTGAAGAAATAAGAAGGATGAAGTTTTCTTTCGATTCTCAGTTGCAGGTTTGATGCTGGAAATAGGATTAGTTCACAAAATGAGATATTTTCAAACTGAACCCAAACAAAGTGCCAAATTTCTGTTTGGTTTGGGTTTATTTTAGGTTAGTGAAGCCTTCAGGGAAAATGAAACATGTTGCTCACACAGAAACCTAAATTTAAAGAAGAATGTGTTTGATAATAGTTTTATTAATGATCCACTTGCTTCTTTTGTGCAGCTCGTGGTGCGTTTGAAGGTTAAACCACAAAAAGACGCCTGATTGTGCTTCTCATTATGTGAATCCCCCTCTGTGTCTCTGTGTGGTGGACAGCCCAGTAAAGCGAGGAGCGACTGTAAGGAGCTGAAGATGCTGTGTGCCGAGGACGAGCAGAGCAGAACCTGCTGGATGACGGCCTTCAGACTGCTCAAAGTAAACTTTGATTTCTTGCATTTAAAACCGGACCATTGTTGCTAATTGGCATTTAGTTTCTAAAGTGGTTGATTAATCAGGCAGTAGTGGAACCTTGAGCTGCTGTCTCCTCTCTCCTCAGTTTGGGATAGTGCTGTATCAGAACTACAACGTGCCCCAACAGAGAAAATCTGCCAACTCAAGTTTCTCTGCACCTGTGGTGAGGATCTTCTCTTTATCTTCTTAATTCATGTCAGCTGCAGCTCAGATGAGACCGATCCAAACTGAACCGAACATCATCTGGTGGGACATCGAGGACTTTGAGTTTTTAGTGCCCCCCATAACGGAGCAAAGAAGGGAATTGGCAATAGAGTTAAGATTCGTCTCAAAAAACCCAACCTGGCCTGGACCCACTGACACCGTGTCCGAGCCTGATCCAACCTGACTGATTACTTGTAATTAGAGCCCGAAATAAACCAAACATTATTTTAATTACAGTATTTATGCATGTTTAATGGGACCCCCATTCCTCAGGTTCAGTTCTGTCCCTAATTTCATACTGACTTGTGGATTTTTCAGCCCTTGTGGGAACACACCTGTGGAGCAAAGGTTTGACGGCAGAAGCCAGATGTTAAATTAGCAAGTTGAGCAGCTTCGAAGAGCAGCTCACCTGTAAGGTGCACCTGACATCCTCGCCTTCATTCCATCTCTGCCTCGTGGAAACAAAACATAAATAATTTTTCCTCCTCTGACTCCGGTGTGGAAAAAAAAAAAAGTTATTTATCTGCTCCGTGTTTTCCACAGCGAGACGGTAGATGATGATGATGATGATTTATCCCCCTCCACACGTTAAATACGAGAAAATACTGACATTTATTGTAGTAGTATGTTAGAAAAAATAGGTCAAAATTTACTCCTGTGTTTATTATCCACCACCCCCCAAATTTATGGATGATATTTGGGGTTAAAGTTTTCACATTATACACATAAATAGTCAGCTTTTGAGCTTTTTTGAGTTTTTTAGAATATCAGATAGGTGCAGATCAGGGCGGGGCCACCAGCTGCATTTAACTTCTGCACCTTACTTTTTTTTCCTCAGCAGGATAAACTACCTACTCCTCTATTTAGACTATAATAAGTAGATTACTTATAATAAGTATGCAGATCGTGTATTCTCTTTAGTTTTTTCCGTTGTTTTTATTATAGGCTTATTAAAAACCATCAAGTTATTGGGCTTCAGCTGTACATCTAAACTCTAATTGGTCAATTAGTAACAACAAACTTTGTACTTCAATATATGATTTAAACAGTGAATTAACCCGTTAGTGACCTGTTGGGCAAAGAATTATCATACAATAAACGTTAATTTTTAAATCTGCAACTTCACTTTTACTATCAAACAAAGAATTATCTTTTTTTAAGAGTTTATCAGTAGTTTTATGTTGATTTCAAACATTGCACAGCACAAATTTAGCAGATGAAATAAATATGAGTAAATCTGTGTTGACCCAAAAGAAGTGTGAATTCCTGTTTGGTCAAATAATAAATGTGTTGATCCAAACTTAAAGGCAGATCATTTTTAGATGATCTGCAGAATATTGTTGAATAAACAACAACTCAGTTAAAACACATTAAATCCTAATATTCGCTCATATTTACATGTGAGAGCAGCAGAACGACTCGTGCTTCTCCTCAGAGGAGCGTTGGTGGATTGACTTAACTGGGTCTGTGTGCAGACAGGATTTGTCACGCTCCACTGACTGCGTCTGGCTTGTTTGACCTCTGACCTGTGTCAACCCCCCCCAACAGCGGAGCGTATCTGAGAACTCGCTGGTTGCCATGGACTTCTCGGGGAGAACCGGCCGCGTCATCGACAACCCCGTGGAGGCTCAGAGCGCCGCCCTGGAGGAGGGCCAGACCTGGAGGGTGAGCAAACAGACGCTCCTTATTTCATGCTTTGGTTTTTTTCTTTGGTTCTCAAATAGTTTCTCCTGCTTGTCTTGAGGGGTTATTTCTACATTTATTATGTTTTATCTCTGTGACATTTAAGGTTAGATTTGCTGCTGGTTATCATTTTTATAGATCTGTTCTTCAGCCTGTAAATTGATAAACTTGAACATCAAAATGTCCACCTGCTCTCCTCATGGGTCGAGGGTCCATGTTGGTTTCAAGGTCACAGGAAAATGATTGTGACCCCTTTGTTAGAACCTTCTCTATGCTCCAGCCTCACGTCCCAGTAACAGAAATGTCAAACCATCAATAAGACCGTCTTCAGTGAATTGTTCTCAAACGTTAAAGATAGAAAATGTTACCAGACTTTGGCCCCGGATTGGTCTGATCATAAAATGGTTTAGACTGGCAGACATCATGATAGCTGCATTTTCATGTCCTTTAATTGACCAAAGATGATGTTATTATGAGTTAATGTGACCTTTCACCTCAACACAATCCTGAATATGTTTATTTTATGTGAGGGAATTCCTGTAGATGTTTTCAAGACTTCCCACTTTAAACAAAGTTCAGTCTGAACCCCAACATTAGGAACTACTGAGAGACTTTTAGCTCATTTATTACTCAAATTAAATCATTTATATATTATATAACTTGTGGTTTTCAAACCTTTTGGCTTCCTGCCTACAAACTAACCCCCGATATTACTGGTTTATTATGCAAACTTTGCTAATAACTCTGTTAAACATGGACATAATAATACAAACAAACCTAATAACTACTTTTTTATTCATTATTGTTTTTTTTTGTTGTTGTTCATTGCAATAATTCTGGTGAAACTTTTCCATTAGTAACTTATTTTGCATTTAAATTGAAGTCTGCAAATCATCCGGTGACCCTCATTTGATGTCGTTTGACCCACGGAGCCATAAATAAGTACTAAAATGATGTTTTGAGTTGATTGTATATTTGTTGGTAACCTGTGGAGCTCCCACTGGTCACGTTTAAAGAACCCTTCCTTCTTTGTCTCACATTTCTGCTGACATGTTTTCCCCACAGAAGAGGACCCACCGCATGAATGTCCTGGGCAGCCCGAGCCCCTTGCACCCACCCTCCCTGAGCTCAGGTACTCCCACCTGCAGACCCATCAGACCTGAGCGGACTGCTGCTCGCGTTGCACGGCTCTAATTGGATGTTTTCTTTCAGTGATCCACAGGACACAGGTGTGGTTCCACGGTCGCATCATGAGAGAAGAAGCCCACAAAATGATCATACAGCAAGGTCAAGTTGATGGGTGAGTGGGAAACTTTACAAAATGACTCAAACTCTCTGGTAAAAGTCTTTTATGTAAAATATGTTTGTTTGTTTTTTCCTCAGGTTGTTCCTGGTGCGGGACAGTCAGAGTAACCCCAAGGCGTTCGTGCTCACCTTGTGCCACCATCAGAAGATCAAACACTTCCAGATCCTGCCGGTCAGTTACCTGCTACTAGACGTGTGCTCAAAAAAACTGAATTTGGGAAAAAATAAAGCAGATTTTATAGAGCCCTGCAAATTAAGAATATAATTTACTAAGTTGAAACATAAACATTAACAGAAATTCAGTTTTATATTGTTATTATTATTATAAACAAATAATTATTATTATTATTAAATGTAACTACTCAATACAGAGCAGTGTGTGACGCCCTGTAGCAGTAGCATGTAGCTGCTAACTGTTTAGCTCTCATGTGTTTTTGTTTGGTTTTTTCTGCATTAAGATGCCACCCTAACTGGACCGGATCCAACATTCACGTCTTTTCACGATTCACAGGTTCACTAAGAACGTCATCCCCAAAATCAGGCCTTCACTGTCTAATAAAATAAAAATGATCAGATCTATAATGGATTTTATGTCGTGAAGAATTTTATTTGACTAAACTTGGAGGTTTTATAGATTTGTTGAACTGAAACTTTTTGCTGTTTTTGTTGAAATGCATTAAAATTCATAAAGATTTTGATATTTTTCCATTTATTTATTGAAAATGTTTTCATATCATATCCTGAGACATTTGTTAAATGGAAAAACTGTGGTTGAATCATCAAATACTGAAAATTAGGGAAGAGAATCGGTTTCTTCAGGACCTGTAACAGAGTTACACTGTATTGTTGATTTTCTGTGTTTATTTATTTGATACAGAAACCTTCATTTGAAAAAATGTTTTCTGAAAGTTTAACAGGAAATCTTGGTTTTTTAGTGCAAAAAACTCAACAAAAATAACAAAACTCCTGTTGAATAATTGTAACGAAGGGTTCTCTTTGATCTGAATGAGGTCAGTCATGAATAATTCAAGTTTTATTCTCTGTCTGTAAAAAGCAGAACATTTCTCAGCTGCTGTCTGTAAACAGAGTAAACTAACCGTTTCCTCCTGCTGGTTCTGACCCGCAGTGCGAGGAGGACGGCCAGGTGTTCTTCAGCCTCGACGACGGCGCCACCAAGTTCACAGACCTGATCCACCTGGTGGAGTTCTACCAGCTCAACAGAGGAGTGCTGCCCTGCAAGCTCAAACACCCCTGCACTGCTGTGGCCTTGTGACACTCCTCTCCCGGTGTTTTTTTTATTTGCACACCTCCCACCCTGAGACACTCCCCCTCCCCCCCTCCCTCCTTAACCAACACAAAGCTGTTGAGGAGGGATTCTGGGATGTAACCAGCCCACCAGCAGCCGCTCAAACGCTTCCCTCTGCTGTTCGGATGTTTGAACCGCCGTCCCGGTGATCCGGTGGCTTCGTCAACGCCCCCCCACCCC
>JARVJO010000155.1:1628683-1676537 GCA_031762555.1 Cynodonichthys magdalenae
CATACATTTGAACAGATACATCAGCACAAACAGATGGAAGATCATTTATATAAAGTGAGAACAACAAAGGTCCTAAGATAGATCCTTGAGGAATACCAGTTGACAGGCTGAGAGCTGCTGAATGAGATGTCTGGATTCTAACAAGTTGGGAACGGTCAGTCAGATAAGACTCAATCCATTTAAGTGCTGCCAAGGAAAAATTAAAGACCTATTCTTGTCTAATATCATCCCTCTTCTCTCTGGTGCACACCTCCACCTGCTCCCTATTCTCACTACACATGACCAAAGCAAGACCAACACATAAGAACTACAATAATAAAAAAGCAATAGCTTATTAAAACAAGTACAATATAAGCAGATTAGTAAGTATGATGCATGACATACTGATAAAAGTAAGCTCTAATAAAAGAAAGGATCAACTGGATGGTTTAAGGTAGTATTTGGACACCGAGCTAAAGCTACATGTGTTACAAATGTATGGACCAGTTTTTCAACCTCACTTTGAGACAAAAGGCTTCTGTTTTTATAAATCTTGAATAAGTGGGAAAATGTATAAGGTAGATTTCAGTCAAAAACAATACCACTATTTCCAACAGTAGCAGTAGATGCTAGTACAACACCATCAAAGGTTGGATGGACGATGAGTTTATTTAGAGCTAAACAATTACCTCAGTTTCAGATGGATTCAAGTGTAAGAAAAAAAAAAAGCTTTTTAGGTTTTTATATCACCAAGACAGGCAGATAACTGATCAGTAACATTTGGCTTTAATGATAAATAAAGCAGGGTGTCGTCAGCATAGCAACAAAACTAAATTTTGTACGTTGATATTTTTGCCTTAATCAAAAATAGAGGAAAAAAATCTGAACCTAGTCCGGAGCCTTGTGGAACACCATAACTAAGTGTTATTTTTCTGCACTAAAAACATTGTAACTTTCTTCTCCAAATCATTTCTGTTTTCTATGCAGTGTAAAATAAATAAAACCAGTCAGTCTTAGCTCTGAACTCACAGAAACAGAAAACTAATGTCTTACTTTATGGGTCCCTCGGAGCAGTCGGGGACAATGGCCGAGGTGTGCCCCAGCACAAATCCGGGGATCCAGCCCTCGGCAGCTGGGCCCTGCTCAGTAGCCGCCCTGAACACCAGGAACATGTTTTGCTGGTTGCTGGCCAAGATCTGGACCACTTCACCTTGAATAACGCTGATCTCATCCTCTTTTAGAGCCATGTAGTCCTGGGTCACCAACATGGTGGATACGCTACTGCTGCTGCTACTTTCACTCTGTGCAACAGAAACACAGGCACGGTTAGCTTCAACACTGATAATTAAATACAGCTTATAAAATGTTAAACTTTCAGTTTAAGTCTGTTGAAATAAGAACATTTTCTGTACAAATGTTTTTACTCTGCAGGTCCAGGCAAAGAAAGAGGAGCGTTAGGTTGAATGAAAGGATCTGAGTTCATTTGTGGCCAAACCACAAACGTCAGAGGTTAGTTGGAGGTAAAGTACCTTCTAGTCACACGCCATGAAGACAGCAGTTGGTGAAAGACAGCCAAGAGGAAGGAATATGTTAGTTTAAGCTTTGTTAAAATTCTAGAAAAAAAGCCTTGAAAAGTCATTCAGAGGTATAAAAAGATCCCAGAAACAGATGGTGCTTGAAACCTTTGGAAGAAACTGTCGTCAGAAATGCTTTAAAGCAAGAGAGGCTGGAGAGTGGTGAAGGTTGTCAGAGATGCGTAGAGGAAACAGATTAGTAGCCCTGGCTGCAGCAGACAGACCTGGCCTCCCTCAGCTCGGTGTTAGTGGAATCAGCACTGGGCAGCAGGAAGTGGTCTTACCCCGTTACTCTGGGTGGACTGGACGGACTGCTCACTGGTTGATGAGCAGGTACTCATGCGATCGGCTTCCTTGCTGTGCGTGGAGTGCCTGTGGGTTTGATTCCCTGAGCCAGCTGAGATCTGGTTTGAGTTTTGACGGACAGGAGTCTCTCCTGCCTCCCCAGGGAAGGTGAAGGACCCAGGCCGGCTGGCTGGAGAGCCCGGCATAGAGCTCCAAAATCCAGACCCAGACTTTTGGCCAGGGCTAGGAGGGGGAGGAGGGAGGACATCTTTGCCAAAGGCGGGAGTGGCCAGGGGTGAAGTGATGGGGGACACGGCTCCTGGCCGAACTTTGGAGGTCGGTGTGGAGGGCAGAGGCCCAACTTTGGCAAGTGGAATAGGGTTAACAAAGGTGGCAGGTGTGGGGGTCTGTATGCGGTCCTCTGGGGTCTGGGAAGGAAGCTTGCCTTGTGGACTCCCCCCTGAAGGAAGCAGGGGAGGAGGCACAGGACGAGGAGATGAACCTGGATCACAACCGAGCAGAACTCACACCTCAATCACATCTTTTAAAGTGTAACGAAAGACTCGTTTCACAAATATGGATCAATATTTCTTACCTAATGTTTTGTTGGGGCCCTCTGCATCGGCCCCGGGCTGGTGACGTAGGGGTTGAGGCAGTCGGGAGGGTTGTGGGATCCTGGAAGGCCGACGAGAGCCCGTCTGGGGTCCTGAAGGGACGGAGCTGCTCTGATTGTTTCCACTTCCGGCTACAGGTGGTGTGCTGCTGCCACCTCCAGCTGGAGCTCCCATGGTGGTCAGGCACGGGCCATCGCCAGCCCCCACATGGTTCCTCTGATACTCTATTGGTGAGATCAGAGCTGTGATCAGGTACAGAAGAGACAAGCAGGCCCATGACATCATCACATGGATTAAAGTAAAAAAATATATATAAATTTAACTGATTTTTTTCTAAACCCCAACCCCCACACAAACACACAGTATAGTATACTACTAACACTATCCTGTGTACATATACACATTATAGTCCTAACACTATACACTGTGTACATGCCCTCAGTCAAAGTACACAGTATTGTTCTCTAATGAAGCACTTTAACCTGAACCATTTGGACCAAAGGGACTTTTAAGGAAGAGGATGATTTTAAACAGCTTTTCTGTAGTTTATATTAATGTCAGAAAGACCCGCCCTGCTCTGCTCTGATTGGATAAAACTATGGCTCTGGTGTTTGTTTGATTTGTTGTCATTAGACGGGCTGACTTTAATTAAACTGCAACAGAAAACAACCTGTCCCCCCCACAATTTTTGACGATGATGGAAATGCATCTTGGCCACATTCAAAATGATGGGAATCCATCGTGGCAACAGATATTAAACCCTGTCATCATCTCTTAAAAAAAGAGATTTTAACGACTGCACTGCAGGTGATCAGAAGCAACCAGATTGTAGACAGAGTGTGCGTGTGTGTGAGAAAGTGTACCGTTGAGGAAGTTGCGCTGGATCTCAAGCATCTGGCTGATCTGAAGGGTCCAAACCTCACACACTCCTGGATGGGAGGAGTGAAGCACGAATGTTTCCACGGCGCCGCTGGTCGACCGAGAAGTGAGGATGAACTTACAGGGATCACCTTCCACGCTCTCCTCCAGACCCAAACAGCTCACCTGGGGTTGGAACGGGTCAAACGACGACAGGAAAACAAACTCAGTTTCAAACGAATTATTTTTCGTCTAATGAGTGACGACAGATGGGAACTGTTTTTTTCACCTTGATGCTGTTCTTGTAGAGGAAGCCCGGCAGAGAGAAACCCTTCTTCTTGTCGAGGGGCTCGCTGAAGATAACGAGCTGCTCGAACAGGAAGACCCTCCTCTCCTTCATTCGGCCGGGCGGACCACCCTCTGGGTCAGACACCAGAAACGTGTCCTGAAGCAAAAGGCGACCCTGAGCCACAATCTTCCCCTGAGACGGGAGAGAAAAGAACATTAATTTGGAATTTATTCTCTTTAATTTAAGAATTTTATCATGTAGGATTTATTCTGAATACTGTAACTTCATACATCAAATCCCTGCAGTCGGCCCACGTTCATCATGTCGTTACATCTTTTTGGCACGATGCACATGACCTCCACAGCTTTCTGAAAGTGTTAGAAATTAAAAGTTAAGTTGCTTTTTTTAGATGGTTTTAAAAAAAGAGCTTTAAATCTTTCATCTTACCTCTAAATCTGGACACTCTATCCCTGCTTTTTTAGAATGTTTGAGGAAATCCTAAATCACACAAACAGAGAGTAAAACTTCAGAACGAGGACAACGAGCAGCAGCTGGAGGCCTCGGCCGTACACCGAGACTAACCTTGAGCAGCAGCTGGTATTTCATGATCCTCTGAACCGGCTTGATGAGCAGATCTGTGATCTGCTGCCTGTGACCCAGTCGTTGCTTCAGGTCCTGTAAAATCACACAGATGAGTTCAGGATCTGCTGTTTCTCCAAACAGGCAGGTTTCTACAACAAAAGAAGGGCACGCACCTCAAAGTAGGTGTCGATGTACTCGGACACGATGTGCTCGGATTTAGGCTTGTTTTGACAGTAAATTACATACATGGTTAACCTCCGCTCCTGGATCAGAAAAACAAAACATCACTTTAATGTCAAAGACACAAATATGCTAACATTTTAAAAATTAGAAGAGTGAAGTTTGTGGAAATAAAAAAAAAATATGTTTCTAACATGAAATCATGAGCTATAAAGCTTTTCTTGCTGACTTTGTAAAAACTGTTGTAAAAAGTCACAAAAATTAAGTTTTAGAAGTTTTCCCAGCATCCTTTGCAGCTGAGACATCATTCCGTCACAGAACATTTCCTGATTTTGTTGCATTGTTGTTATTGACACATGGACGTCCAAGGATGAAGCCCCTGAATTTAGACACAGCGTATGTAGCTTCTTAGCGGTAGCAGAACTTAGTCATTTGTGTAGCGGTTAGCTTAGTGAAGCTAAGATTTTGGCTAGCTGTGCCCACCGACGATGAAAACAAAGAAATCAGGTTTTTAATACTTCTGCGTCAACACCTTGAAAAAAGCAGGAGGCGGTCATGTGGGGGACAAACCTGTTTGAGAAAGAGTGGCCCCAGTCTGTCAGGGTCCTCCAGACATTTCTCCAACTCCCTGAGGAAGACGCTGAACGAGACAAAAACAGAAAAGTAAAAAATAATGTTCTGTTGTTGACTTAGTTAAAAATAATTTCCACGTGTTTAATTTACTCTTTGTGCCAATCGTAGATCTGATGGATGTTTCCAAACACAATTTTATCTTTCCCCTTCATGTCATCAGGAAGACCCTCTTCCTTCATCCTGCTCATGTAGCCCTTCAGGAGACACGCAAACAAAAATTACATAAGTTTAATCAGCAGATTTATCAAAAGGAAAAGATGTTTCTGTTCTGATGAAGCACGAACTCACGTCCACCACCAGGCTGAGATCTCGGACGTACTCTCGCTCTGTGTCGACCAGCTCCAACAGAACATAACTGAAAGAGACGCACGGATTAAACTCAAACCAGAGCTCTCTAAAAACACACATGTACAGTGCGTGTCAGAGGAGTGTTGTCTGATAGGAGGGGACGCACTGTCTTCTTTTGAGGATGCTCGCCCGGCGTTCATCCATCTCTTCTAAGGGTGAGGAGGAGGACAGGAGGGAGTTATCAGAGGGGTTGAAGGAGGGAGAGCTGCTGTCCCCCTGTTCTACAGACAGAGAGCTGGGTCGGTCCTCCAGAGCCTGGGTTTGGGACAAAACGTAAAAAATAAACTTACTCCAGAGTTTCACTTTAGTCGAAGGGTGACATAAATACAAAGATGGTTTTGTAGTCATTAACAATATTTAAACCCTAATGAAGCTTCATCTAAACAACATATAAATTTGTTTAGATGCTAACAGATTCCAGTTTTTGCTTAATGAAATTCTTTTAAGACAACTTTGTGCAGGTTGTTATGGGTGACGGTCAGTTTGCACTTCCACCAAGTGCAAGAACGTTACCTTTTGGCACCCCTTATCATATTCAGACACTGGCTCCCCTCTGCACCGGGTCAAACTGTGCTTTTATTTTATAGTCAGCATTCATCAGAGCAGGTAAATACTCAGAATAATATTTTCATACAAGAAAAGACATTTTCAAAAGTGTGCCTCAGTTCATTAAATCATCCACACTGAGGCAGGTGTGTCATGTGTGTCAGGACAGACTTTGTTGTTCAAGTGTTACAGCTTGGATCAAATGAAGAGAAAGCACAATCTAGTCTGTGTTTTTAGGAAAAGCATTTTACAAGCCTTACAATATAAATGATTCCAATAAAAAATCATTTTATAATTTCTTCTATCTTGAGATCCATGATTCAAAAAACACTCCAAGTTACTGCTCTGAATGTCCAGACCTGATCACAAGTGCTAAACACCAATAGCAGATCTAGCTTCTCATTTACTGGATTAGCTTTTTTTGCTAACTTTGGAAACCATTAGCGGACCAATTAGCTTCCTCTAATTTAAAGTTCACAAAAGAAAATCACAAGTGTAAAACTTGACAGTGTGCAGCATCTTTAGCAGCTAAATTTCAAACTACATTAAAAAAAAAAAACATTTAACAATATTTAAATAATGAAAACAAAAACTAATTACATATAAAATATGTTAAAGTATTTGTTGTTTGACTAACTTCAAACAGTATTTATAAAAATGCAAACTTGGTCAAAGAAATGCTTTTATTCTGAAAGGGTTAAACTGGAAGTATCACAAGTTAAGAGCTATAACTGGTTTGGATTGGCCAATTTGCCACGACGATGATCCCACCCACCCTCAAATTAAACCAATAACAACAGGCTTGCGTCAGAATTGTGACACAGGCTGAGCGATAGTCGTGATAGCAATTAGCGTTAGCTTTCACAAATTGTTTTCAAATCTATTTACTAGATTAGAGTTAGTGGAGCTACAATTCTTGTTTAGCAGATTAGTGCTTAGTAAACCTAACGTTTTTATTAGCTGTGCCCACCACTGACAACAACAATATTAATACTAAAACTGGTCCAGATGAAAAGTAACAGGTTGTGACATATCAAGGTTCTGCTAGGTGTTTGTGTCCTACCATCTTGCTTTTGACCAACTCCTCGATGGCGCTCACCAACTCGGCAGCACTCGGCGTCTCTGAACTGGACGGACGGACAGACAGACGAGACGATGTCTGAACAAAAACGGAAAGGAGGAGGAAAAACTGAAGTCAGAAAATGCATAATACAGCCTAATTACATCTTTTCTGCTACGTCAGACAAAGAGAAATGGTGGCAACTAAGTAAGGTAAATTTAGACACTTTGTAAAAGTCCATAAAAGGACAGCAAATCAAAAAGCTTGATGTGGGAAGGTTAAAGGTCATGCTGTTTTTTTAGACTGAGACAAATTTAATTTAAATTTAAAATTTAAAGACAAATTCATCATTAGTTACTGGTGCGAGCTATGACTTAGGAGGAAATGTTTCCTGATGTAAACAGGTTGATCCAAAGCATGTTCCTACTGGTGGAACCCCAGAACTCCAGGGTTAGCATCTATTTACAAAAGTACAAAAAAAAAGAAACTTATATGAAACTTAGAAAACTATAGATGAAAAGGAGAAAAAAAAAACATGAGGCGGAAGGAAAAAGAAATATGTGGGAGGGGAAAAAAGTCTTAAATAGTGAAGGAAGAAAGGTAGAAAAATAGTTGCTGCTTTCTGGGGTGGTGACAAAGAAAGGATGCCCTTTAGTGAGAAAATAAAGAGGTAGATGTTTGTGTGGATATATAGTTCAGGAGAATCTCACCCTTGCTGTGCTGTGCGCCCTTCTGACCTCGCCAGCATTTACAGATGCTAATTACTTGCATGGGTAATGAGGTTTAACGCACAGAGGGGAAAAAGGGAGTGAGGACGAGCGGTACGGAGAGGGAGGGAGGGGGGATGATGGGAACACGGGAGGAGGGGGGTTAGATTTTCATCTGGATGTGGCTCAGAGAGGGGATCTGCCTGCTCCGCTGACAGGAAACCAAACCACTTTTGCTTTTTTATTAATGTTTTATTAAATAAATCTTCCTCACTTAGCAACCTATCGTCCCAAAGCTACGGCTTAAACATGCACAATAAGATGCATTCGTGTGTAATAATCGAGCAGGCTCAAGCATTATGAAGCACAAGTAAGGCCAAGTGCCCTCGGGGTCTGCGCTCACGCTGCCCTCCGTTCACTAAAAGTCTGCGCTAAGAAAAATCCAGGAATGTTTAAGAGTTCATTAAAATAGAAAAGTTCATCAAAATGCATTAGAAAAAAGGAATAAAATTAAGTTTAATCAAACCACTACAAGCTTTGTGTCATTTTAAAGTAAAAAGGGGGGAAAAGGTGGGGGGGCGGGGACTAAACTGAAGAATCGGACTGAGGGAGGCAACAGAGGGGAAGAGCAAGGCTTTCAGATGGAGAGATATGGAAACTGAGACAAAGCAAAGACAGGACATAAATCAAGGTAATGCTACAGAATGGCAAATGATACAACCAGGAAACAAAAGAGAAACAGAAATTAGTGTCAGAAGAGAATCTACTTTAGTCGAGGCTGCGTGAAAACTAGCTTCCTGTTCTATGAGACGGAAAATACGAGGCAGAAGGTCAAGATAAATGGTCACAGAAGATTACCTTTTATGGAAAGAAAATACAATAAAACGGGCAAAAGTGTAATTCAGGCACAAAACACTAAATATATCAGAGTAAAAACCAGATTTAACTTCAACTTAATCACAGATTCTGATTTGCAGTGACTGACTGAATGGGACAAACGATGTGTTGTAAAAGTATTCACCCACCTTCATGTTCACTCTGTTTTGTTGCCTCACAACCTGGAATTCAAACTTATTGATAAGAAATGGACCTACACACGTTACTCCATATTAATCATGATAAACGTGGCTTTATATTTGTCAAGAATACAAAATGAATGTGTTAACTGTTTAATCACCCCTAATGTGTCGAAGCCTCAACATTCACCTTCAGAAGCCACATAATCTACAGTATTTCACTATATTGAGTACACAGTGGTTTAAACATGAATGGCTGTGTTTTAAATTACTTTGAGGGGACAGCAAATCTATACTGTTATACAAGCTGTACGCTGACTACTTTAAATTGCATCAAAGTGTTATATTTTCAGTGTTGTCTATGAAAAAACATAAAATATTTACAAAAATGTCCAGGGGTGTACATATATTTGTGAGATACTGTATTTATTAAAACTCTTTTCTGTGGTCGATGCTGATCTTTAGAAATCAGGGCAGGCGTTTGTCCATACAATTGTTGTCTTTCGTATAACGTGCAAATAATTGTCGGAAAAACTGTCAGTTTGTATCTTTACAATTACTGCCATGTATGACAACAAACCATCACTAATCAGGCGCACCTGTGAGCCAAACGGTGGGAGCAACTAATGCTAACGCTAACCCAACAAACTTGTTTGATCAGTTAAAGCACAAACAAAACGGGAGTGCAAGGAAAGCTGGAGAAAGCCAACCAAGGCCACAACACGCTGTGAGGATGTTTGTCATCAGCAGAAACTAGGAAACTGTACAGAGTTAAAGAGGGAAGGATAAAAATACAGAAAAATTCAAGTTGTAGTGATGTTGTATGAAATAGATACAAATGCTCCAAAATTTATTCTAACTTCAGGTCGTAAGACAACAAAACAGTAAAAATGGGTGAAAAAAAGTGGTGTATAATTTTGCAACCCACTATATTGTGAAAAAATTGTAAAACCTCACAACATCTAACTATTTGGCACACTTTATTTATGCAGCATTTAGCAGAGTCTGTTTGAAAAGTCTAATTGAAAAGAATGACAAATTAACTTTAAGTCAATGTAAAAATTTACAGCTGGATTTATCTTTACAACATTTAACCTCTGTCATGTGGAAAAGTAAAAAAAATCTCATTATTGGAAAAATTTAAATGATAATCAAACCAGCAAAATAAAAAAAATGAATCCTTTGACTTATTTTAAAATATGTATGTAATCACATTATATACATATACAAGACAAAAGGTTATGAATGATGAATTTTAAAACTTAAACAGTATTAAATTATTGTATAAAAGTAAAACAACAGCATCTCTGCAGAGACACTTCCTTGTTTAAAGACACAAAATGAATCAGACTTTATCTGTATGATTATTGTTTTACCACAGTCTGTTTATTAACCCTGAGCAGAGCTCTGCAACCTTTAACAGACATTTCTACCATCTCTACTAACAAAAAATCTACTGGACCACTGAAAATAACAGTTTATAGTTCATGTTGCACTGTGATTTTGTAATGTTTCTGTTTATTTGTACTGTTTGAGAGCATATATTAAAAAATATATTTAAAAAAGTTACAAACAAGAAAATTACACTTTCCTTTATAAAATGATGAAAAGCTCTTTTATTCCTTCGCTTATTTGTGGAAAACTGCATTTCCTGTACACCATGTGGATTTTGATACGTAATATATTTACCCGTTTTAGTCCCCTTCTTTTTCTGTGCACATATTCACCAATCACATCACTGCCCCCCTCTCTGAAAAAAGTGCACCTTATTAAACCATATCACTTTGAAGTAACTGCAAGATAGTTTATTTCTTATCTGGCAACCCAGCTTGGAATGGAAACTTCAGTGGTTGTTTGTTTTTAATGTTGATACGCCAAAACAAACATTGATAAAAACACTAATGTTTCCAGAGATACTGGGCTTTATTCTTATTTTACTCTACTCCATATGTCACTAAAATCATATGTTTATGCTTTAAGTGAAAAAGTCTGTTAAAATTTAAAACTACTTGCTTCAGTTTTGTTGTAAAATGTTCATTATGAGGTGGAGAGCCATTGGGTTGTGCGTCAAAACCTTTAGCTTAACAGTGACACCGATCTAGACCTATTCTGGTACTGGTAGAAAGTAGAAAATGAAGGAAATGTTCGAGCTGAACAGCACCGCACTGGATGTGGATCTCAAAATCCCAGATCAAGCTCCTCCCTCTTTCTCTGAAGTTTCCTGTGACCACCTGACTGCCCTCACCTTGTCGTCCTGTGAGTCCGGCTGCAGCAGGCTGTGCTGCTGGATGGCCATAGGCGGAGGAAGAGGTACCGAGTCAGCTCCCTCCTCGCCCTCCTCCTCGCCGCAGCTCTGCATGCCCGAAGAGCTCGACTTGGACAGCGTGCCGCTCGACAGGCCCTCGTTGCGGACCCTCTGCAACGCACGAGAGCGCCAACACAAAGATGAAGAGGCAATTGTTCAGTTTGGATCACCTGTGAAGATGAGCAGCATCTTCACCCACCTCCTCTAGAGTTTCATCCTGAGGAGTCGCCGCGCTGTCGTCAGAGTCCTTCTGTGAGCCCATCATCATCTCCCCGCTCTTCCTCACCTCCCGGCTCTTCTTGTGTTTCTGCGCGAGCTTCTTGACGTGGCCATCTGCCTTGCCGCTGCTCAGCCGGCGCACCGGGCTGGTCAGCCATTTGCGTAGTGTGTTACCTAAAACACACGATAGAAAAAAAATCAAGAAATAATCTATTTCCAGTTTTTCTTTTAAGTTTGAGTTGTTTCAAAAAGGAGATTTCAGAAGACATACCTGGTCGTTTGGGCCCCGGCGAGCTGTGAGAGCCGATACCATGACCCGGTTGGAGCGTAGCAGAAGAACCTGGCATAATGGAGTCGTTGCTGCAGACGGACAGAGTGTCTGTGAAAGACAAGAGTAATGACTTAAACGTTTCTTTATGATGGAGATTTAACAAAAACATTAAAGTTACACAGGGCTGCAGTGATGTAGACTACAGAAATATATTTTAAACCTTACGATTCCTAAAGAGAGCCATCAACACAGCCTCGTACATTCAAAACCAGTTTTTTTTAATAACCGTAATGCACTATAGGAACACCTGGGGGCAGTGTTGTCTCTATTGTTTACCAGGACTGAACACAGTCGTGCTAGCAACACAACAGTGAGTGCAGAGCTGTGGTCAGATGAAAGTAGGAGGAAGAATAAAAAGCAAATTAAATAAGTATTTATATTATTATATATAAATAATAAATATATATATTATTTATTATAAGTATTTTTAAAACTCTGGAAGCATTTTGCTGAAAACTAACCAAAAGTTGAAAGTAGTTTTCTTTCCACTGCAGCACCACTGAAACTCTGGAGCTGTGTTGTGTTACCTTATTGTTTAATGTTGATTGAAGTAACGTGTGAATAAGCTCTTGTGGACGGCTGTTAAATAACCATCTTTCCTGTTATGTGTAGCTAATGTGTCAATAAGTAAATAAGAGTAGCTGAATCATTTTATTATTTCCCTAGCAAGAAAAAAAAACCAGAAAGACTTCATCTGAATCATAAAACTCCTCCATCAAATACTTTACTTGTTGGACATTTATCACATTGAGCAATGTATTTGTAATATTATTATAAAATGTAAATTTATATTATTTAATTTGAAGCCCTATTTAAACAGTTGCACTTCCTCTAAAACAACATAACCTACTTCCACTTTTGCTCAAAATGTTTCTTGTATTACAGTTATTGTGGTGCTTACATTAAGTAAAATTATAAATTCATGTGATTATTTTCAAATGTATGTTTCACAGGTTGTTATTATTACATTTGTGGAGAAATGTTATATATGTTAAAAGCAGACACACCAGGGTTAGGTAGGTTAAAAAAAACAAGCTCTGGAGTCAGGTGATGCACCCACAGGAAGAAGACATTAATTAAACTAATTGTTGACTTACAGTGGTGGGAACGGTTGTGCTAATCCGCTAACAGGGAAGCTAATTTTTAGTTTAGTGGATTACTGGTTAGCAACTTTTTGGTTAGCTGTGCCTACCACGGCTTACAACAACAAAAAAAAGACATTCATTGAGTACCATAATTATAGTTCACTATAGCCCTAAAATTAGCCCAATACTCCAAGACTAGCATGCAGCTTTAAAGTTAGCACATTGCTCTGAAGTTAGCATGCAGCTCCAGAGTTAGCACACAGTTCTACAGTTAGCATGTAGCTCCAGAATTAGCACACAGCTCCACAGTTAATATACAGTTTTAAAGTTAGCAAGCAGCTCTAAAGTTTGCACACATCTCCACAGCTAGCACACAGCTCCAAAGTAAGCACGCAGTTCTACAGTTAGCATGCAGCTCCAAGGTTAGCACATTGCTTGAAAATAAGCACGCAGGTCCACAGTTAGCATGCAGCTCTAATGTTAGCATGCTCATATTTCTTATACATTCCTTAGACTGATGAAGTTTCTATGCCACGATCCAAACCTTTGTGATTGAAGATGCCCTCCATCTCCATGGAGGACCTGGAGTGGGCGATGCAGAGCATTGAGCAGGGAACCAATCCCTCCAGGGCTGGGGAGCGGTCCGTCGTCCTGACCAGGCACCAGTCGGGCTTGTCGTGACACCTCTCCAGAACCTCTACGGTCTGACCGCGCCTCACTGTCAGCTCATTGCTGTTGCTGGCCATGAAGTCGTGGATCACTACGGTCAGCTCGCAGCCACCGGAGAGCTGAGGAGGAAGAGACCCTCAGTATGACCTCCTTCCCACATGATGGTAATTCCTGCAGACGCTCTGCACATATTACTCCATTGTAGTGAGAGTGTGTCTGTGTGTGCTCACTTTGTCGCTGTCCAGTGTGTTCTGGGAGGTGCGAGACGCCAGAGAGATGGTGTCTGGTTGGCTGCTGCCTTCACCCTGGCTGTCCAAGTCTTCTCCATCCCTGACAAAAGCACACATCATCAGCTCATGCCCAAACTAATGATAAAACTCACGTCTGTACAAAGTTTCCAGTTTTACCTTCGTCCTTTGTGATGCTTGGCTGTAGTTGCTTTAGGAATATGAATGGGCTCTTTGAGCGCTCCTCTCAGGTGAATGGTGCGCTCCTGGATCACCTCCCTGACGTGCTTTATCCAGTCTTGTTTGTTCTCTATATTAGACGCCTGTTTAATTAAAAACAAAAAAAAAAAACATGCAGGAAAAAAAGATTTAACGACACAAAACAGGAGCTGAAAAACAAAACTGAGCAAAAAAAAAGATCTTTTGTAAATCATGCTTCATTCTGTTTCACACAAGTCTGTAATGACTTAATGACTGATGATTAAACTGATGTTCTGATATCTGTAATAGTTACAGTTTCCATTTCACCTCTCTAACTTTAGGTTTTACAAAGTGATGACATCACAATCAAGGTTTTGAAATTACATTTTTGCCAACTCTATCCCCCAATCCACTTTTATAGCTTACACATCAAAACATAACCAATATTGTCGTCATTTACCAACTGTCCCTCACTGTTACACAGCTCAAAATAAAACAAAATTAACTCTAAAACTATGAAATTTATGAAAGAAAACTGATGTATGTTGAAATTTGGGGCAGTTCTGTTGGCATGTCCTTTAAAATCTTGTTGGAAATTTTCTTTTAGGTGTCAAAAGCCTTCAGCTTCAGAATAAAACTCTGGTTATTTGTCTTTTTTCATGATTGATCATGACCTGGATGACTGAGAATCTTCACCAGCATGTGTTTATAGTTTACCTGCAAACTAAATTTACCCAAACATTTAAATAAAAATAACTACAAAGTATTCATGGAGGAGTGAGGGTTGGACATTCAGACTTGTGTGAAACAGTTGGAGGGCTGTGTTGTGGAACAGTTTGTACTCACCGTTGCTCCATGTTTGGATCCCTGACTTAGCTTTGAATTTAAAATATAAAATAGAGAATTTCACTGGTTTGCCTTAAGAAGATAAGCGAGACATTTTTATACTCTGACAGAAAAAAATAAATGGTTCGACGTGAGAACAACACTGATAGTTTGTCTTGACAGGGTAACAATGGCCAATTAAATGTGTAGCTGATTGTAATGGAGCGTGTGTGTGTGTGTGTGTGTGTGTGTGTGTGTGTGTGTAGTTAGTAATGAGTGACAATTACAATGCACATAATGCATGAGTGCTTCTCAGTGGTTAGTTGAGTTGTCAACATGTATAAAAAGAAGCTGAACACTCAGTATTAATGCATTAGGATCTCGGCTTCATGCTGGTCCAACAGCTGACAAACTTTAATCCATCTGTGAGTTCAACAGAAAACACACAAATCATTTCTGACCGTGGGTTCCTTCAAGCCGTTCTGAACTCATTTTTCTGGTTGAGGAAGAAAGCTAAACGTGGCGCGGCGCCAGGACGCAGGGGGGTAGGGTCTGTGGGCGTTCGAGAACTCACAGAGAGTCACCAGCGTTGGTGGAAGCATTTCAGCCCACAGAGAGAGTTAGATTTACAAACATCCACAGAAAACACAGCCCCAGATATACAGATGTGTCCGTGTTCGCCAACAGATGGGACAAAGCACAGTTTGACCGCAGGACACGGGCAGAGGACAGAGGAGGAGCAAGAAATCAAGGACAGGAGAGAAGACCTTGAGGAAGGTTTTCAGCTCATGGAGTCAAACAAACAGCAGATTAAGAACGATGAAGGAAGAAAAGTCTGGGTTGGACTAATACAGACTGTCTCCACGTAAATAACACGTTTATTTATGAAACGACCCAACATTATGACTACTGAGAGGTGGATCCAGATCTCAGCTTATCTGAACATGTGATGGATGAGCTGGAAAAAATAAAGCAATAGTTCAGTTTTCATTTATTTATTTTTTGAAGTGGGGTTCTGTGGAAACGTTATGAACACTTAATATCTTACTTGTTGTAGATAGCTTTTTGAAAAACCTCAGTTTGGGGGAAAAACTGTTTCATACCTGATAAGCTAAACTTTATTTTAAAAAGGGCAAAAAATAAAGTGGATTGCTGCTGTTTTATTGAAGCATTTGATGCAAACATTATTTCATTATGAGAGAATGTTTGTTTCGTATCACAGTTATTCTAATTTGGGGAAATGACCCGAACCAAGGCTGTACAGTGCAACATATATGTGGCACATGCTATAAATGGTTTGTACCTAGCATTGGCTGGTGCGACAGCTCACATAGCTCCACCTACTTTCCCTTTCAGGAGAATTAACCCTTTACGGCCCAGATTAGAAACAGCGTTAAAATGTGGAAAATAAATTATTTTCACAGAGATTGAGAGGAATTTAATAGCTGTTTTATTTATATATTTGTATCTACAAGCGGTTCTTCTGAAATGTTACAAAGACAATGATTATTACAAACAGGGCATGATGTGAGGATTTTACTGATAGTTTATATAAAACATGTTAAAGAAGTAAAAAGAAACAGGAATATTTTGAATAAACATTACAGAAGTGTTCATTCCTACAAAATGGTCAAATATATTTACAAAATACCCAGAAATTCACATAATACTGATTCAGATTAGCATAAATTAAATGATGTTTTATTAGGAAATGTTTGTTTCCTCCTTCAGGCTACACCAGAAATGCTACAGGTAGCTGCTGCTGGTATTTGCACTAAAATAACCCTCAAATTCTTTGTAAATAAATATGCACTGCAAAAATAAAGGTGATTTGAAGGTTTATAAAACAGATTTTGCATGAACTGCTGTGATATTTTTTGAGATTGGAGCCTAAAGGCAGCCGTCTATTTTATATTTGCTTAACTCAAACTAGCCGTTAGCTCATCAATTCAGTCTATTTTATTTTAATTAAGGTTTTATTAGCTATCTGCAACAAGTAAGATATTAATTCTTCACAGCCAAGATTTGAGATCTCCCTTTAAGACCACCAAGACCCCATCCTTCTTTCTTTTTTATTCTTCAATAAAATATTCTAAAACATTCCAACTTCAAATGTTAAATGTTTCAACTTTATCATTTCAGCGCACTTTATTTAAAACCGTATTAGTCCAAACCTGAAGAAAACTTATTAAAATAAAACAACAAAAAAAAGGATAATTTTTGTTTGTGTAGATTTTACCTTGAGCACAATCTTGTTGTCGTTAGTTGGGGTGCGTCCCACCCATAGAGCAAACTTACAGGGGTCTCCTTCAACGTGCTCCGTGACGCCCAACTCTGACGTCTGAGGAGAAAGAACACGAGAGGAAACATCTGCACCTCAGGCTCATATGAACCTGATGTTTATTTGAAGGTAACCTGGGTTTAAACAGCTGTATAGTCATAGTTAATATAGTTGTTTTGGTCACAGTTGTAAAGATTTTCAATGTTATTTTTCATTGTTGCTGTGTTGATGTGTGAAACTTTGTGCATCCTTCCTGTGTCCTTCGTCATTCTGCTGGTGCTACAGAAGCACCGCCCCCTTAGGGACAAATAAGAAGCTTTGTGTGTAGGATCCACCGTCATGTACTTACAAACAGTTTGCTCTTGTAGATGTATTTGCTCCGGCCGTTTGAGTCCTTCACCTCCTTGCTGAAGACCAGAGACATCTCAAAGAGGAAGAGGTGGCGCTCCCGACCCTTACGGATCAAAGTCTTTGGATCCCACACCTGGAACGAGTCCTGGAGGATGAGCTCGCCCTGTGACTCGAGGTTTTCGTCGAATCCTGGAGGAAGTAGAGAACGTGAGATTAAAAATGAGCTTTAAGATCTAAAAACCTGAGAACAAAAGATGAATAAACCGCTGGTGTGCTGCTCACCCTCCAGCATGGAGAGGTGCATGGCATCGTTGGCTTTCTTGGGAACGCTGAGCATCACCTCCAGCCCATCTTTAATCTCTCCTTTACCTTCTTCACAGCACGTCAACAGCTCCTGCACACACACACACAAAGCATGACAACGAGACCACCACGCTGCTGCAGCTCTGAGGTCAGCTGCGATACACTACCTTCAGCAGCAGCTGATACTTTGTGATTCTCTGCACTGGTTTGATCAGATAGGAGGAGATGGAGTTGGCCAATCGGTGCCTTTGTTGGATCTCCTGTCAAAACAAACAACTGGTTAAATGTCCGTATCTAGTTTCACATCGACAAGAACAGCTGTTCCTCACGTCGAAGTAGTTCCCAGCATGCTCCAGTATGAGCTGCGTGGAGTCCGGCTTGTTCTTACAGTAGTTCACATACATCTGGAACTTGTCAGCCTTAAAGAAAACACATCGTTCTGTCAACGCTTTTTGTGTGAAGATAAAAATAAAATCTTCAGGGTGAACATTGAAAACACCACACAGAGCAAATGTACAGAACCTCAACAGTGATGATACACACCCACGTGACGAAGCAATGGCCAACATCTTCTGGCAGCTGCTCATATTTCTCCAACTCTTTGAGAAAAATGCTGAAAATAAATTGTTCGTTCAGGATTAAAATATCAGAAACAGCAAAAATAAACAGTAGAATTCTGTAAAAGTATTGCTAAAAAAGTACCTCAAATATATTTGTTGTTTTTTTTAGATTGCCTGCTTGGTTTTTGTTTGTCATATTATAAATAACATTAAAATACACACTTCACAGGGTTGGGTCATGAATAAGTCTTAAAACTGGTGTTCCAAAATATGCTCAAATTTGAAGGTCTAGACCTTTCTAGACACAAATTTAATTGAATCAATTTTGAGTCATTTTTAATGTCAAAATGTTGCAACGGTGCAGATTTATTATCTGTATGTTGATGGAAAATCATAAGAAATTTCCTCAAAGTCAAAAAATAATTGAAATTTTAGCTTTTACAAAAGATGTTCCTCTTAAACACAGCTCTGCGGGGCCTCTTTATGCTCATCAGCAAGAGGATTAAAGAAACATCAGTTTCCATGAGTTGACGACCTGAGATATTGAAATGTTTTCATAGTTCAGGGCAACTGGCACATGAAAAATAAGTAAATACATTTTTACTTAAAAAAAAGCACTCAAAGCTCAAAATAATTTTTGAAAATCACAAAAATGTATAGAAGTGTCTCAGTGGCAATGAAATAGCTGTAATGACAAAGTTTGCCACTAGATGGAGTCTCAAACACAGACGCCACTTCTCTACCAGTGAGGAAGAGACGTTTAGCCGCGGCTAAGAACGGAGGAAAGAGAAAACTAGACAAATAAAATCTCATGTTTCAGGTGAATATTTACGGAGTCTGACCTCAAGGTGTCTTATTCTGTTGCACTTTAACTCGCTAAAGTAAGGGTTATTTTTTGTTTGCTTCAAACGTACAACTGTTACACACGAGCATGAAATACATTATGTTACTGCTGTCTGCTGCATTTGACCAACTTCTAGAAATGATTTGTTTTACCATTTTTAGGAAATGCAGTAACAAATGCTGTTAAACCAAAGGACATATGTTCTAAGAGTGTAGGAAGCCTGTAGTGTTGGTTTCTTACTGTTGGTGGAATTCATAAAGGTCCTGCATGTTTCCAAAGATGATCAGCTCCTTGTTGATGATTCCTGGAGGAATCTCCTCAACTCCACTGGTCATCTCCCACAGGTAGGTCTGATGGATTAGAGAAGACCAAAAAAACAAAAGTAAATTAAAAAATAACCAAAGCAATGAAATGGAACTGAGTTGGTTCTAAAGGTTTTGTGAGGAGACGCTGAACTCACGTCCATGCACTCCCGCAGGTCTCGCACGTAGGCCTTCTCTGTCTGAATCAGCTCTGCCATGATGAACCTACACACGATAAAAAAAGACGTGAGCACAAATTGACAGCTGTCCTCATTCACACAATGAATAACGTGCTGATAGCTCCTTTTCAGCCTGTCGGCCTCATCCATTTACACTAATGAATAATGAAAAGGTCATAAAAATCAGTCATAAAGCAGCCAAGAGTGACTGAACTCCTGCTGGTGATTTGTGGCGCTCGTATAAAATGACGCGACCAGCTCCTCCTGCGTTGCGTGTACTCATCTGTTCCCTGGTGTGGCCGAGTTTTTCCACATCCGCTGGCTTTGTGCTGGCACAGCAAACAATAAGCTGCTGAAAAGATCATTTACACCCAACTGTTCAGCAGGTTCAGAGTCGACGAGGACACCAAAGGACCATTTTAGACCATCTCAGAAAGCTCCAGACTGTCTGTGCATGTTGTGCATTAAACTTCTTTTAGCTCAGCTTTGACTTATTTAATTTACTAAATGACTGAACTATTCTGACATTTAGGGCTTGTAAAACAGAGGTGTACTGAAAAATATATTCATACTAAAAACTTACAGAGTGTGACTTTTGTTGTTTTAAACAAGTGCAGATTATTGTGTGATACTGCTACAACTTCCAGGGTACTTCAGTAATTTATACTTTTTGAGAAATGTAGCTTTTTCTGGCATGTTTTTCCTCATTGAAAATGTAAAGAGGGGGCTTCAACATCCTTAAAACCTTTTAAAGCGTTCATAAACCTTTACTGCACTTTTTAGTTTTTGTTCTGGTTCTTTGTGCTAATTTCAGCTTCTTTCGGCTTCTACTTTGCTGATTTTTCTGTTGCTATTTGTAGGCTAGTCTTTTTAGCTGTTCAGCTAAATTCTTTCAGCATCATGTATTCACACTGCAAATTATCTAGTTTATTATGTTGTTTCAACCTTCGGCCCCTAATAAGTGGCAGTAAACAACTAAAACACTGAAAATCTCAAATAACTACAATTAAACTTTAAAAGTTAGCAAAACAAGCTACAGTGCTACATAAATATACGACAGCAAGAGATAAACTAAAACAGATTCTCAGTCAAATGAGAATCCAAAATGAGAATCGAATGATTCAAAAGAGAAAAAGTTTGTAGCAGGTTCTGTAACAGAATAAGTTTGGGCAAAATACTGAGAATTTCTGATTTATTGACGTTTCATTTGTGTGATAATGAAACTGACTTTATCAAATAAAGAGTACAAATGAGGATGTTTTTAAGCATCTGCATCTAATTCTAATTTCCAGGTGCTTCTAATGCATCACGGCTCTTTCTACCTCTCATCCTGAAAACCCTCCAACCCCTCCAATCTACAAACCTCTTTAATGAGCTCAGTGTTTATGTTTTAGAAACAAGAGGCACTGCTAAAATACTAAAGAAGAAAACAAAAGTCCACAGTATTCAGGCAGCCCCATGCTAATAATTCAGGACAAAGTAAAAACAGATGTTTTTATAGCCTCAGATGGGACCAAACTGATTTTCCACACGCTGACAGGGATGAATCCTCTTATACCTGTTTTAACCAACAAACTATCTCAGTCCAAGAAAAATCTACAGCCGTTCATGATTTATCATTACTGGTATATTTAATTATCCAAAGACTGACTGATTAAAGCACAGCGTCCCTCCTGTCTGAGCTCATCTGAATATAAACCAGCACAGCTCATTTACATAAACACCTAAATATAGATGCAGAATATTTATTTTCAGACAAGATTTTATTTAAATTAGGAAAGACTATTCTACTCCACATTTTGTTAACTGATGTTTTGTATAGAAACTAATGAATCATGATTTCTGTGTACCGTTACACCTCCTACTGCAAATAAATCAACTTTTTTTCTAGCATCAGAAAAAGTGACAAACAGGAAGTATACGTACTCTTTCCTGCGCGCAGACTTGCGTTTTTCCTCGTTCAGCTCGTGCGCAGCAGCATCCCTCAGCTTGACCTCTAACCCGGGCGCGGTGGCCGGGATGATGTCCAGCTGCAGGTCTTTACTCTGACAGACAAAGAGACAAAGTCCTGGTTCATGGAGCTGAAAGAGGGCGGGGCTGCGACACGTTTGCATCGGACCACCCTTACTGCTTTATTAGAGTCCGAGGGGATGCCCAGGGCTTTCTCCAGGCTGCAGCGGTACTTGTCCATTCGCAGGGAGAAGTCTCTGTAGCGTTTGTCCACGGCGGTCACCCATTTTTTGATGTCGGCCGCGTGGCTGTGGCCTTTTTCGCAGAAACCATCAGCCAGCTGGATGAGTAACTTCACGCGCTCCTTGGTTTGCTGTGGGAGACGAGCAGAGTGTGTTAGACGCACACACACTCACACACACACACACAGACATAAAGGTGTATTTCTAACCTTGGCTGTGATGTGGAAGTCCTCGTGCTCCTTCAGGAGCTCCTGCGTGTGATGGATGCTGGAGCCAGTGGACGTGTGTGTGGACAAATAAAACTCCCCCGTGTCGTGAATCCACTCCAGAGCCTAAATGCCCACAAAGACCACACACCATTTGTTTTACTGGATCTTTATGTTTTAATAAAACATCCCCCTCTGATGCAGGTGTTCCTCGTACCTGTTTGGCGCTGCGTTCAAACACCACGTACTGCTGACACTGGTCCAGCCGACGTTTCCTCATAGTCCAGAAGTGCAGAACCCGGTTCTCTCTCTGTAAGAGCTCGTTGAGAATGTCTAAACACACAAACACCAAACAACACGGTCAATTTATACAATCTTTACAAATCCCAAAAAGTTCTGCAAACTGATAGAACAGAACAACAAGCCTGGTTTGTTTGTAAAGATTAGATCTGTATCTGCATGTTAAATCAAATCTGACAGGACTTAAAACTTAACCAGGTGTATCACCTGCTTCATCAAAGACTTTCGACCGTACAGTTCGGAGAACAAAGGCTTCATTGTCTTCACCAAAACAATCAGAAAATCAATTTTAAATCTAACAAAAATCAGAATGGAATTGTGAAATATTTCTCTTCCCCTCCGCCCTTTTATTATTTTTATGTAAAACACTTGCCCACGTATGTCTCGGCGCACGGTCTGATACTCACTTTTCACCTGCTGTTCTGGTGCTTTAACATGACTCAGCATCCCTGGCATGTTGACGCTGTTTCTGTGCATGTACTTGAGGAAAACATCTGCGTTTCTCCTGGCCAGAGTGCACGCCTGATTCAAACATCAACACAATCAGATCAGATGTGGAATTTAAAGTAGAACTCGGTTTTGTGTGTGTGTGTGTGTGTGTGTTACCTTGAGAAAGGCCTCCTTCTGCTCCAGGTGCTTGCTGATCATGGGGGTAACGTGGTCCGTTTCACAGTTTGGTCCCAGTTTGTCAGCTCCTCCGCACCAGTCCTCCTCTCGCTTGTACTCCTGCTCCAGGCTTTCCAGCACGCTGCACACCTGAACCAACACACACACTCTGTGACACAGAGTTCTGTTCCTCTGGAGCAGTCCGAGCTCAGATCAGCTGAATCTGGTCTACCTGCTCTGAGGTTTTGTAGAAGGCCACGGAGGCGTTGACCAGCTTGAGCCGGTCCTCCATCTTCAGCATGAGCTGCTGCCAGTGAGACGCCACGTTCTCGGCACAGTCTCTGATCAGGTCCATGTCGTAGTGGTTGGCCTGGAGCAGAGCCTCGGCCTTCTGCTGGACCTGCAGAGCACTCTGATGGGTTTTCTGCAGCGGGAGAGGACAAAACTCAGAGACCTTCCATTCCTTGAAGAAACCTTTCATACTATAGCTTTAAACTAAGATCCTCTCATGCTGAGAAAGGACAAAGTTCAAGACGTTTTGGTCAAACCTGGAAGATAATGTTGATAATTAAGATAATTAGATATAGATCCAATGATTACATTCTGAAAGTTTCATTAAAATGAGATATGAAGGAAACAGAAGGGTTTGTACACTTTTCAAGCATTTTCAAGGTAAATTTTCAAACTTTTCCAGCATCAAGCATCGGAACAGTCTGTACCACTGTGTACCTTTCTCCATTGAGCTTTATAACCACGCTACAAAAACAATACTACATACAAGTTATAGTATTAACTTCAAATGGAAATATAGGCAGATGAAGCCAAGTGCCAAACCACTGCCACTTATTGTGTAATAAAAACATTAGCTAACCACTTTTACTAGCATTTCCAATAAAAATGTTTTGCTGTTGCACATTTTAAAGTACAGTTGATGACATAAAACCCTAGCTCCATCCTTTAAACAATCAATTTGCAATATACCTGCAAAGTTGTAAGCGAGCTTAAATTTAAAATTCCCTCCCACTACTATGGCTTATTTTTTGCATAGCTCAAGACCACCGACTCTTCCATAACTCGTATACCTCCCAGGAAGCCACTCGAGGATTTGATCCTTGTTTCAACCATGTTTTGTTTCTAGAGTGGCCAGCGGTCGTTAAAAGGCTGTTTTCTCCCGCTCACTGGAGACGTGCAAGGCACAATTCGTCCTCCAAGTAGGTCTGCTTCACAGCATCGGGGGTGTTTTCATCAGGTGATCTCTACAGCTCACACATCGGTATTATGAAGGTGCAAACCCACTCTGAGATTCAATGAAAGTAAAATGATCGCTCGCTGTTCTGTGCCTTTAACATCAAAATGAAAAAAAATTAAATAAAAAAAATTGTTTTTTTAAATATCAAATTAGGGTTTTAGTGGTTTTTTATGACAGATATATCAAGCACTTTCAAGGACTTTCCAAACCTTGAACACACTGTTAATTCAAGCATTTTCAATGATTTTAAGCAGCTGTCCAAACCCTGAACTAAACTCCTGAACAGCAGAAGTAAGATCCAGCTTTAAGCTCTGAGTAAGAACTGAATGCACAGAAGGAACGGGGAGAAACGCTGCGTCACCTCGATGGCATGTTGAAACTGTTCGTGTTCTCTCTGCAGCTGCTCTGCTTCCTGCAAGGAGCTGGCTGTGATCAGACCAGCGTTCAGCATCGACTCGCCGTTTCGAATCCAGCCCAGAACCTTCAGGGGGACCAAAAAAACACCATTAGAACTTCAACAACCACAAAAAAAAAACCATGCAGTTAATGAGTGTCGCCTGCAGGTGGCAGCCTGCTGCAGCTGTTCAGGTGTCCCACCTGCTTGACTTCAGCCTGCAGGTGTCTCAGCTGGACACACTGCTCCAGGTGGCGGCGGTGCTGCTCCGCCGCCAAGTCCAGCTCCTGCTGCTTCTCGTGAAGAAACTCCAGCAAGTCCTGGACCCGTGTGGCCATGTCCACGTCCCGATCACACAACAACTCCACACCTAGAGAAGGACGGACAAAACAAAAAGAATCCTAATATTAATAATGCTTAACCTCAAACGCCAAAGACATTGAATCTTAACCAAATCAAACGTTGGATTCATCTTGAAAAAGCACATTTATCTCCATGGTGATATTCTGTGTTTAATGCGTGACATAACTATTCCTTTCACAGGAGACCTATTAGCATATTGAGTTCACAGGTGAGTTATTATAGTTAGTGAGTGGGAGCCTCTCATCACAAACTCTGACTGAATCGACCCGAGACTCCCACACAGAAAAAAACTCATGAAGCCAACACACAAATGTGAGCAGCATCACGCAACATGAGTTGATGTCAAGAAACAACCCGAGCTGTGTTTCTCGGGTCTCGTATCGTGTGTTTTAGGGGTCTGCTCACCGGAGGCCTGGACCTCGTTGACGTACTGCAGCAGCTCCTGGCCCTGGTGGATGACGTCGAAGGTGAGGTTGTTCATGGTGAGGGCCTTGTCGGCGTGGTGCTGCAGCTTCTGCTCGGCCAGCGTCAGGTCCTCGGTGTCGAAGTCATTCATCTGACCCGTCAGCTCCTCGTTCCAGGACTCCAGGTCAGAGATGATCTGAGACGTTAAAAAAAAAGTCATAGAATCACATCGACTTACTCAAACAACAGCAAAGAAAGAAAGCTATGGTGTATTTGTTATATGATAACCAAACTAAATACAACAAAGAAAGAATTTTAACTACAAGTTTTGACAACAAACTGACATAAAATACAAACAAAGTCATTAAGAATCAGAGGCGGGAGGGGCGAGAACCCAGAGACCCTGTGGTTTCCGTCTAAGGTCTTAAAACAGACTGAGTGTTAGAATAAGAGCCATTGATGAAGGAGAACCACATAAAACAGGCAATCTTGCCAGAATCAGTGAAACTGGTTCATCTTCCTGCATTCCAGCCCTCATCTGCGGTCATCAGATATAAATCATGACTGAAAGAACGAGATCCTGAATACAAGCAGCTGGATCGAGCTTCCTCCGTACGGTGGAAACAAGCTTTAGAAAAATCTCCAGGGTGGGTTTTTATTTGTTTGTTTGGTTTATTAGTTGGATTGACTGAGATTAGAGGAACAGGGAGGTGAAATCAAGTTATTACTGGTCTGTAAACACTTTTTATTTTATTTTATGTATTATAAATTTCTGTTCAACACCTTAAACTATTTGCATAATAATGTGACCAATAAACGTTGATAAGTTTTTTTACAATTAGAACTGTAAATCTTAAATTGTAATTTCTACTTGTAATAATGTGACTATAGATAAATCTTAATTTTCAATTCTGACTAGAAACAAAGTTCATCAGGAGAAAGGGTAATATCAATATTTAAAATAGTAAACAGAGATAAGAGTGTGATTTGATTATATGATACAACAGCTTGCCATACTTTATGCCAGCTCTAGTATGCAGACAGAGTTGAGAGCTGAGTGCATGCACATATATTGCACAAAAAATACACTTTACTCATATTCCAGCTTCTAAATCCTAAAGCAGCTGGCCTCCAAACACACAATTAAAGCATGAAATTCTTTTGAATTTCCATTTATTTATGCTGCATAACTCCGCTCAGACACTCACGTCGATGGCGTCTCTCTCAAAGATGCGGAGCTGCAGGAAGAGCTCCAGTTTGATCTTTCTCTCCTGGAAGAGCTCCTCCATCTGCGCCTGGGCCTCGTCCAGCTGCTGGAGGACGCTCTCGATGTGGTTGATGGAGCTGTTGTGGGGCGTCTTGTTGCTGGAGATGGCAGAGTCCCTGAAACGCACAAACGCACACAATTAGACGATAATCTGTGGGATGCAGTGTTGTGCACTTAGGAAAAAAAAAAAAAAAAAAGAAGAAGACAGTGCTGGGCATTACGCCAGCTGTTCTAAAAGCTGCTACAAAGGAAAAACTAGTGAAAATTCTACCATGGAAAGAAATTAAACTAGAGACTTTACAGTGTGAATGCTTAATGCTAAAAGATTTGATAAGAAAATATTTTAGCTGAAAATAGCTCAAATCAGTTAAAAACACAAAAAAACAGCTGAAATTAGCAGAAAACAGCTGAAAGAAGCATAACCATTTTGTCCTAAACGTTTAAGACCAACATTACAAAACAGGTTCACCCTAATTGTTTTATAAGTACTTTGTTAATATTTTGAAATAATGTGATATTTTGCTAACGCAACAAACACACAGAAATGGCAAAAACCTTCTCGCCCTTTGAACTTCAGAGGTAGGCAGTAACAAACCACAACATGTCTTCAGGCTTAAATAATTTCAAATAATTAAAATATAAAAAAGCCTATTAGGGTCATAGGTACGACTTCAAACAATACATGGGTGGAAAAAAACCTGAAACATCGTGTACAGATTCTGATTCACCAATCAGACGTAAGCATGCATCAACAATCAGACAGGAGTGAGTTCACTGAAGGCCAACTCTGAGTAAGCTCAGACAGAGCAGGTGAGGTGGTGGGTGGGCTCATGATTAGCTCCAGGTTCAGTAATCAGTGGGACAGATCCACCCCCGTGCTGGAATGCACGTTGATGACTGCATGTGTGCAGCTCAGTCCTGCACACACAAGCAGACGGTGTGCAGAGTTACCGCTGCCTCGCCAATTAAAACGCGTCGGTTAACGCAGGATTATGCAAGAATTCGCTGTGGTGTGGATACACCAGAGACGGAGGGAAGGAGAGGGGAAGAGGCGCCGGAACATCCTCTGCATTAAAAATAACGCTGGTTAGCTGCATCCACCTCTCCAACACCTCCTCTCTTCATAACAGCTTTCTCTTTTTGCTTTATACACGTTATTAGTGTCTCTAAAATGATACAGCGGGACTTTTTCATTTAATATATATTTAGCTTTGTTTATTGTTGCTCAAACACCAAAGCACCCTTATTACTATTCAACTGCTGTTCTTCCATTCTTTCACGAATTGTATGTCCCTGCTCCTTCAGCAGCTTTGGAAAAACCCCAAACAAGAAACGCCATTAAACTGTGTGGCTCAGTTGGAAATAGAGGGGGTTATGACTTTTGGTAGCAGTACATCACGCGGCAAAGAAGACGTCTGTGGAAAATGTCCACGAGTCTTTAAGGGATTTTAGCAAACCAAGTGAAAAACACAGCTCATTCATATTTCACAGCAGAAACATCCTGATGAGTCACAGAAAGTTGGATTTCTTGTCTGAGATGACATGTTGAGCAATTCTGACACAGTTGCAGTTTAAGTTTTTGGCCGATTTTTCACCACAAAGCGACTGGTTGAGACCTACGTTCTACTCTGCGTTTCTGTCTGCCTGTCTTATTATGAAAGCTCTCAAACACAGCTGAGTGGTTCCCAATTTGAGGCTACCCTAATAGCCTAAGAGAGTTTAAATCAGATATGTCAAAGTCAGGGCCCGTGGGCCAAATTGGGCCCTCGTTAACCTTTTGTCTGACCCTAACAGTAAAAGTTTTATGGTTTCTCTTTTTGTTACTGTATTTCTGCATTCTTCTCATGACTGCTGGCCAACCTCCAAGGAAAGAAAATTAGGTTGGAAATTTGTTTTGTAATTTTTTTTTTGTGCAGAAAGAGCAACAGAGAATCACCATTATTTATATTTTTCTATGTTCTCTTCTTATTTTAAAAGTCAAACAATTGGATTTTTTGTGAGATCTGCTGGATTCTGATAAAACGTGTTTTTTCTAAATGTAATATTTTTTCTGTATCTATTAGGTTATGTGTGCTCTAAATGCTACATAAAACATAATTTGGAAAAGATCATTTGTATTTTTATAAGAATAATTTATTATATAACATTTATTCAATAAATACTGACAGAACTTGACCCCTGGCTTGGATCAACTTTTGAATTTTAGCCCTCTTGTTGAACTACATTTAACACCTCTGAGGTAAAAATTGTTAATTTGTGACGTGTTTACTGGTAGCAGAGGAGATGTTAATGATGTTGTATGTTATTACAACTGAAAAAATTAACCTGCTGTTCTAATCTACAGACTTTTCACTGCAAACAAAACTAAAATGACTAATTTTACTTGTCTAATAAAATAATTCACACAGTAAAGATTAATAGAAGAATAAGGGTGTTAAAATACATTTAAAACAATTAAAATCCATCTGTACCTGAGCTGCTGGATGAGGTCCTCCCCCTCCTTGATGACGTTGACGGTGACCTGCAGCGTGGTCTGCTGCTGCTGGCCGAAGCGTTTGATCAGATCCTGGACGGCCTCCACAGACTCGGCGTAAACGTCGTCCAGCAGCTCCTTCTGCAGCTCCTCCAGCCACGTCCACAGCTGGGGGGGAGGGGGGCACGTCAGGAAAAGGTTAGGGTTAGTACAGCTGGGTCACATCAGTGTGTTTTGATACCTGAGGTAGTTTTGTACTAATTGTCACCCTGTTGAACTCCAATCAGTCATCGTTACCTGATTTTAGGTGCACTTACCCAAATGTTGCTCTCAAATGTTCCCACTCTAAACCACCAAAAGACCCCCCCCAGTTTGAGAAATGTTGCTGTTTGAGTGCTTGGAATAAATATAAAAATATGCAGAACACTTGATATTATCTGTGATTAATCCCCAATGCTGGATATGTCTGTGGAAAGCTCTCATCCACACAAGCACACGGCCCACCATCCTCTCCAGCGTTACGTCACCCCCCTCCACTCCCCCTGCCCACCTCTTTGACGTGCGTGTGGAAGGCGACAGACATGTCCAGGAGGACTTTGCGCTGCTCCACGCGGCGAACGAAGTCCTGGATCCGGTCTTCGAGCTGGTGGGCAGCCTGGTAGATCTCCTCCGGGTCGCACTCTCCCGTCTGAGCCAGCTGCTCGGCCGCCTCCAGGAGCTTGTCTGCATTGGTGTACGTGTTCTGAAGGCAGAGACGCAGGAGGACATGCATGTGTTGGATCAGGAGGACAACGAAGAGAGAGCTGAGAAGGACACGGGCTGATACAAGCAGCAAACATAAACAAAAGGCTGCATTGAGGTCAAAAATGAGTTTAAAATGTGTTTAGATTTGAAGAAAAGAATGGAAAACCTTGCATTTAAGACTAAACTGCTGTCACTATTATAAAACTATTCTTTTCTGTCATTTTATTGAATTATACTAATTGACATCTTTATGACTGACTAGTATTTTGATAAGATTTTTATTGTGCTAATATTTCATTTCTAGCTTTAAGATGAATTTTTACTTTTTTTTATAAACTTGTAACAAACTGTGATTCTGAAATGTAATACTAATTAAAAAAAATGTAATAAAAAATTCCACTAAAACATGATTACATAAAGCTGTTTAATAATTCATATCCAGATTTATATATACTGTACGTTAATCCTCTTATTTGATTCTTCCTGAAAAATTGAAAAAACTTTATCGACAAACAGGTCTTCAACTTTTCACAGGGATTGAAATAAACTTTATTATTTACACTGTGAGCTTTTTATCAGTCGGACACAACTGATCTGTTTTTATTTATACATGTTATTTTATTATAGTATAGAATTAAACTATATGCCTGAGAAACATGTAATATTGGCCCTTTAATATTTTCTATCACTTTGACACACTGCCGAATGACGCTGACAGGAAGTAAAACTTAGCTACCTGTGCCACTTCCTCAAAGTCCTCATGGCGTTTCTGAAGAGCTCGGGCTCGATGGAGGGACTTTCCAACCCCTGTGTGTTTGCTGAGGAAGGCCTCGCCGTGGTTTTCTATCCAGTCCAAAACCTGGAACCAAAACAAAAAGAGGTGAGACAGACACCGAGGAGCGGGCAATCAACAGGGGGCGCTCTGAGGTGGGAGCCGTGCCACAAGTGTTTATGATAAATAAAACTGTAAGAGCAAAGTGAAAACATAAATAATGATTTGTATTGTGGGATGCATTTCACTGAGCCCGCCTTCACAAACAGCCATTTCTGCACTTTGTCCTTCGTTTCAAGAATGAATAAACACCATCTGCACGGACATATGACCCAGTTCAGTTGCCGCAGCAACAGTTGCCATGTCAACACACTCAGGAATGCCCATCATTTTTGGACGGCAACAGTATTATCATATTGGACCATTTGATTGTGGCATGCTCTCTTTATTTTTTTTGCAGTGTTTACTCTGCAGAAAGTCTTCACTTTTCAGAAAATTCAAGAAAACATTCTTGTTCAAACCGTCGCACGAGGAGTGAAAGTTCCTGCAGGATATATTTTCAGAGAATATGACGGCGGCCACAAGCAAACCGTCTATTCAGTTCATATTCTTCCACCCACTACGCTAACCTGTTATTTTCAAATTACTATGTAGCCCGCGAGTTTTACAGAGGAAATTCTGCGATGACCCTAAAATTACACAGTTTAGATGCAGATAAGCAGCATAACCCTGTGTGTGTGTGTGTGTGTGTGTGTGTGTGTGTGTACCTGCTGGACGTCCTGCTGAAAGACGCAGAGCTGCAGCCGCTGGTGCAGCCGCACTTTGCGGTGCTGCCAGATGTTCTCCAGCTGCCTCTGGTGATGCAGCACCTCGTGGATGATGTCAAGGACGTGGTGCCCTGCCTTGGAGTAGTTCGCAGACGCCGTCAGCGAGTCGGTGCTGCCTGGGGTCAAAGGTCGCTGCAGCTTGTCCAACAGGGTTTTTCCATCTTGACTCACCTGAAGAAGCATTTTCACTCATGATTATTCACTGCGAATAAGGAGGCAATGATACCGATAACAGTATCGGCTTAATAAGTGATAAAAGTGTTCTGGTACTGTGGCGCACTTTGAAGCAGAGTGAAGTTTACGTTTTAGTTAAGCAGTCTGGTGGTAGAATGGAAATGTCAGCTGTGTGGAGGTAGTTGGCTTTCCTAATCCACACTTTTTACCAGTTGTTGGTGGTAAAGCACCACAAAGTTTGTAACCATCACTAAACACCAGAAGAAGAAGCAGCCTTGTGTAGATATTTCAAAATTTAAAAAGACTGTTGCTGTCCTATCTCGTTTTAGGGCAGTTCCATAGAAGTGTAGCAAGAATGCAGACCACTGGCTTAAGAATAAAAGCCTCCATCTTTTTTATAACTACGGTTGGGTAAAATCATATCGTGTGCAATTAATCGCCTGAAAAACTGTCAACAGTTAATATTTGCCACTTTGCAATTGATACAATTAGTGTCACATGATGACTTATTTTACGTCACTAACAAACATCATCAGATAAATGCCACAACCACTGAAATAAAAACGGATATTATTAAAAAGCACAAGAACCGTGTCGTGGTCATCAACCTGTGAGAGTTGCTCCAGTGAGTCAGCTGCAAATCTGATTCTTCAGAGTCCTCCATCATGGGTCGTTGACGCTGAACAAGCTGAGCAACAGCTGCCGACACAATGTAGGAGGAAGGTGCTAAGCTAATGCTAGAACACAGGTGTCGAACTCCGGTCCGCGAGGGCTGCTGTCCTGCATGTTTTCTCGTTTCCCTGCTCGAACACACCAGATTTGCATGAATTGATTATCAACAGGCTTCTACAGAATTCGAAGAGGCAATTGAATCACTGAATCAGGTGTGTTGGAGCAGAGAAACAAGGAAAACGTGCAGGGTAGAGATCCTCGAGGACCTGAGTTTGACACCCTTGTAGCTAGAATAACACTAGCTCTGCCATCCTTTCATGTTAAGCCGTCTACTGTTTTGTTTTCCTAATATTGTTTACATTTCCCATTTTAGCAATGTTACTGGGTAAGACTAGTGCCTCTGTTTGGTGGTTTCATTAGAAATGCTTGTCAGTCCTTCACAACAGCACACTGTCCTACAGTGCAGGGTGAACTGGTACCTCAGAATAGGCAGTAGTGATGTGGTCGTAAAGGCCTTGGTGATGGTGGATCGCATCTTCCAGGTCTTGTAGCTCAGAGGGCAGGTCCACCTCGCCGCACGCCTTACACCATGAGTCCACATTACTCATGTACTGCAGGGGGAGAACAGACACATGCTGTCAGACAGTAGGGAGGTCTTCAGAGGAGCCACATATAGAAGACCTTCCCTCAAGATCATTTTTTTTTATTGTTACTGAGCTGAAGAAATGTTCCTTTAGAAGAAGAATTAGCATTGAAATGATTTCCATCTAACCTTTGCCTTTTAAATCTGTCACCAAAAGCAGGAATTGTAATTGAGGTAAAGGTTTGAATCAAACCCATATTCTAGTTTGGAGAAAGAATCAAGGCTGTTAAAAATAAAAACAAAACTCAGCTTTAGCTTAAATACAAATATGAAGCAACACACCAACCTGAATAAATGTATGTGTTTAAAATTAGTAACATATTTAGGTTTGAATTCACCAAGGGACTGTACGTCTTTTATAGGAGAAAACTTGCATTTTTTTGTGTTCATCTAATTCTCAAAGCCTCTGCAAAGGGAGCTGTGTGCCTCAAACTGTGCTGCCAGACAAACAATGTTTCTCTCAAAGACCAGAAATGTTTGTCACCTCCTGAGTTGGTGCTAATTGTGTTTCAAGAAAAACATTTGAAGCAGGAGTAACCTGCTCAATTGTTTCCTTCAGGAAAAAGGGCAGACATGTCAGTAACGGTTTAATTCAACCTCTTTTCCAGTGATAAGTCCTATATTGTTGAAGCAACATATAAATGGTCCAAAAAGTGCCAAAAACCCAGCTCTACATTACATTCAACACACAAAACACAAAAACAGGTAGAGCTTCACATCCAGAGGGTAACAAACAGAATATAAAGTATTTTTTTTCAAAGGATATTTATTACAGGATAATGACCACCATTAGGGTTGGGCGGTATTGATCTTTTTCATATTGACATATTGTGGTTTAGGGTTTAGGGCGGAAATGGGCGGGGCGTGGGGGGTTGTAATGTCTGCGGTGCGTCGAGTTTCTTTCTCCCTATTTTCTCTCTCTCCATCACCGCCAAACTTTATTCATCTTTCGAGTCTTTTTAATTTCTTCTTCTTGTAGATGTTTTGGCGCTTGTTAAATAATTCCTGGCCTCAGTCAGAAAGGAGGTCCGGGGGGTTTATGTTTTTTCGGCTCAAGAGAAGGATGAGACCGACGGTGGATTGAGATGTTTTTTTGTACGAGATTACCGTGGGTTTCTTCTGCTTGCTGCTGGAACGTGCATCAAATAGTATGGTCATATTCAGATAAAAAAGTGACGTACACTATTTATCATAACTCCGGTTTTATTTGGCCCATCAACACAATTTAAAAGTTAGTGTATAGTTTGAAGCCTCTAATTTTGACATATAATGAAACAGAGTCTCAGAGAAGGCGTATCTTTCTGTCTCGAGTTAAATAGAGCAAATAAGTCATGTGACAAGGCTCCAGAGGGTTAACATACCATCATAAGTTTTAAATACCGTCACCATATTTCAAACAGACACTTAATGTTATGGGGCATCTTCTGAAAGAGCCTAGAATGTTTATGCCCCAGTTTTCATACCAGCCTTGTGGAAGTTTGGCGCTTCACCTCACGTGACTCATGCCGTCACAAGTTTCATATGCCATCGATATTTTGATACTAAATACCATCATACTACCCAAGCCCAACGTTTGGTTATAAATCTGTGTTTGTTTAAAAAACAATATCTGATTTTAAAAAGCTATGAACATGATTCCTCCGTGATGCACTGAGATGGTGTTTATATCTTACACTTTTGTGTCTGTTGTGTTTATTGCAAATTGTCGTATTTATTCTGTGCAGCAAGGACAACTACGATCTGATGCAAAAAGAAAGTAAATTGCTCATGCTGGCTGAATTGAATGATCATTATGTGCAATATTCTGTACAGTTTTAATGAATGAAAGTGAGTTTGAGTTCAGTAAACAGAGCAAGAGATCTAGAATGCAAACTCCCTTTGTTGCATGCTGTAATATGAGTACAATCATTTTTCACACTGTAATTAGAGATCTATAGTGAGGTCATAATTGACATAAACCAGAAGCTAAAGCTTTGAAAAGGAGGCTTTTTTATATGAAGCTTGAATGTGTTTGGTTGCTATGTAGTATAAACATTAACAGGCAACATAAAAATAACATGAAATTTTGATCACCAGGATTTACCTGGTCACATTTTTGGTGGAAGCTCGCTGACATCTCTAACAGTGTGCTACGTTCATCCAGCGCAGCAGCAAAGGCCTTCCACTCCTGCTCCAGCTGACCTGAGATCTGCTTGATCTGCTGAGAGGCGTAGTGACCCGACTCCAGCAGCCGGCTGCCCACCGACACGATCCGATTAATGTTCACGTACACATTCTGTGCAGCAGGACAAGGGGCGGAAAAAAAGGTTTTGGTGTAAGGATTCATTGGAAAGTTAAAAAAAAACAAGGAAGAGTGAAGAGAAAGGCTATTGTTTTATCCCCGTGCAGAAAATATAATAGCTAGATAAAATCCTCGCCTAAACAGTTTCATAATAGTTATGTAAGGCCAACAGAGGATAGAGAATAGGATTACTTAATACCTAGTTGTGTTGCTGTGATTATGTAGAAAATGAGCACTGAAGCACAAGCGTCTCTAAACAAACACTCAAACACAGTAAAGGGTTGATGCTAAGTGCAATGACTATATGATTAAACTGTTCGGGCCATGGACTTGAGTCCAAGTGGGCGGGCATGTGGTACTTCTTGCTGCACATCTGTGTGTGTGTGTGTCTTACCATGCAGTTCATAGCAAAGTGGTTGTGCTGGGTTTGCAGCTCGACAGCGTGGGGGTGGTTGTTGCCAATCTCTGTGTAGCTTGCCAGAAACAAACCCTTGTTGTGCATGATCCAGTCAAACATCTGAGGCAGGAAGATGCAAAACACACACACATAAGAAAAGTTAGCTAGCCCCAATAAAACGTGCACAAACACAAGCGTTAGCTCATCTGAGACATTCAGGTTATTGCAAAAACACACAGCTGTGATTTGGCCATGTGGGTAAACTTATATGTGTGTGTGTGTGTGTGTGCGTGTTCTGCTGCAGTGTTCACAGAGCTGTCATCTCTCCAGGCCAGGAAACGGAAAAACGGATTGCCTCTATTAGGAGTATTCTCTCATGCTCTCCCGGAGAACAACTTGTGGCCTGTGGTGTCCTAGCAACAAGCATCCACTGCTGCAGTGTATCCAGGACTGCAGCTCCCGCCATTACTGCAGCCTGCTATTTTATTCTACTCAGTCAAACGTGGATCCTGAGTTTCACTCCCCGTCTCTTTCTATCTTGTGCCGCAGCCGTCATCGCCTGCCTGAGATGTCTGGGTGGCAGCCGAGCACCTGAATAAGGATCACCCATCTCGCAGCCTCTGACTCCGAGATGCTGTGGACGCTGAAGTTTTTGACTAATGATGATTAAGTATTTACATTTTGCTTATCCTGTCCCTCTTTATTTTTTGTCTTTCCTTTCATTTATTTTTTCATTTAACCACTTCTGCACAAAATATCTAACTTATGCAAGCCTTTATGATGTGTGGTTTTTGTGACTTGTAAAAATATTACCTTCTTTCTTTCTTTCTTTCTTTCTTTCTTTCTTTCTTTCTTTCGTTTTTAGTTATTTTGTTTTTCAGAAAGTGTTTTGTTACTTTTAATTTTAGACATTGTTTTGCTACTTTAGCTTCCATTGACTACTTTCAGTTAGCATCTGTTGGCTTTAAGCTACCGTTTGCTTTCTAGCTATTGTTTCCTTTTCTTTAGCAAGTGCTTTGCTAATTTTAGTTAATGTTTTGTAATGTTCAGCTTTAAGCTAGTATTTTGTCAGTTGTAGCTAGCATGTTATGACTTTTAGCTAGCAATTTGCTACTTTTAGCAAAATGCTAGCTCCTTTTAGCTTTTAATTCTTTTTAGCTAGCATTTTAATTTTATTTTGTGGTTAGCATTTTTCACTAGCTTTTTACTACTATACTATATATTTTACCTAGTATTTTGCTGCTTTTAGCTATGATTGAACTATTTTTCTTGTTCTTCTCCTTTTACTTTTAAGCTAACATTTTGTCACTTTCATTTAGCATGTTTCTTCTTTAAGCTTTTAGCTACAGTTTAGCTTTTTTTAGTTTTAACAACTCAGTTTCAACTTCTCCAGCACATTACTGTTTCCAGGTCAAATTATAAACAAAAATGAGTTCATGTTGACTCCACAAACAGCATGAATCGATGCCTCTTTGTGGCTTTAATTAAGTTTTGTTATTGACAGCTGCCTGCCCCAAACCGGTCACCATCTGAAGTTATAGATTTCCGCTCCATTCAGCTCACACTGTACAACTTCCTGTTCCCACTCGTGCACAGACCTTCTCTGCGTCCTGCTCAAACAGGCGAAGCTGGAAGCACTGATCCAGCTGCAGTTTGCGGACGTGCCAGGCCTGGTGCAGACGCTGCCGGGTGGAGTGCAGCTTGTCCAGCAGCTGCGTGATCCGGGGCACCAGGCCCTGGGTGTCGGCGTTACAAATGCCACCGCTGCTACTGCTGCTGCCGCCGCCACTGCTGCTGCTGCTGTTACGGTTGGAGAAGGACTCGCTGCTTTGAATCCGCTGGAGTAACCTGGAAACAGATATCATGATTGTTTTGAGAAGATTTGTGATTTGTTATGTATTGGTTTAAAAGCCAATCTATATTTTGTTTTAAAATATACTGAAGTAGAAACAGTTACCAACAAACACAAGCTAAAACTTAATTATCAAATTCATAATTCAGTTATTCATAGGTTATACTAACTATTAAACGAATTAAAATTATTTAATAAAACACCTGACTCCAAAATCAAAAAGTAGTGATTTGAAAATAAAGCGAACATTTTTATTTTCAAAAGCTGGAGGTTAGAGAAGCTATTTCCCCAGCAGCAGCCAGGTTTGTGAGATAAACTCTCACTTGGTCAATAAAGTCTAGAAACAGTGTAATGGTGCGCCACCTGCATCTTTTTATTAAATATATAAGATTACATAAATAGCAATAGTCATGATGGGCCAATAAACTCCATTCAGACTGAAGGAGACTTGATTCTTCTGAACTCCAAAAACAAGCAAAACACTCATAATCATAATTTTGGTTGATAAATAGTCCTTATGAAACAACTGAGTGTGTTAAAAACACACCTTCAGGCGGTGTTGTCTTCTTGAACGAGCTCACTCAGTTACATTAATTAGGTGTGTGGTTCTCATCAAAGTAAAAATTCCCAACAAAAACAAAAAAACTTATGTTTTCAGGCAGATTTTATGCTTTTTAACATAATGATCAATGGTATCCATGTAACAAACATTTAATATATATGTTGAAATGTAAATCTACAAAACAGTAATGAACACCCCAGTGAATTAAACATCTAGTTTCTTTATTTTAAATGTTTTTTGAGTTAAAGGGTTTGATATATTACATGTTGTGGATAGCTTCTAGAATGACCTCAGTTTGGAAAAACACTTTGCCTCCAACTGGACTGATAAGCTAACAGCTAGTTGGAGCACAGCTACAACCAAAGAACATTTTATCGTTTTAAAGCACCACAGATCAATCAAGTGATTTAAGCAAATTTTATTTTTTAAAACTCGATATCATTGTCATTTTTGCATTAAATGGTTCATTAATTTATTCTGTGGTTATTTACATGTTACATGTTCTTTACAGGTGTATAGATTTAAGATCTCCAGGGGTCATGACCGGCACAAAATTGCAATATTTCTCTTGAATTAACAATGATACAAAATGAACATCAAGGCTTAAAGTGCCCGTGACATCATTTTTTTGTAATAAATATAAAGGCTTTTTCGGAACGATAACATTAATAAGAGATAGGGGAAATAAATCAAGCCTCTGAGATGAACAGTTGTTGAGCTACTTGTGTGAAAAAACATAAAATGTTTCATAGATTTTACACCAGTTTTGAATTAAAGTAATTAAATTGTTAAAGAAAATTGGCATAACGCCTAACTCTGATGTTACTTTAGATTATTTAGAGTCACTATCAAAGGGAGACGAAGAAGAGTCAGAGTTTGTATAAAGAAAGACCAGACAGCTCCTGTTTGTCGCCACTTCCTGTTTCACGTGGGCCAGTAATTTACTACCAATCATCAAACCACAGGTGTACCCCTGACCATTTAACCTTTACAGACTTTAAATAAACACAACATAAAGATTTTTTTTTATTTAGGAGAATGATCAACGTCTCCCCTTCTGCTGACTCACTGTTTAGGTGTTAATAAATGCATTAGAATGGTAGATTATTTTTCCTACCTCTGTCCTTCAGTATCCAGCTCTTCTATTGGAGCTTTTATGATTTTTTTCTTCAATGCAGCGTGTTCTTCTATCATCCGCCTGGCTCCATCCAGGTCTTTGGGGAAATCCTTCCTCGACACCGTTTCCTGCATCTCCTCTAGTCGAGTCAACATCTGAGTGGCATGACCAGAGAACTCCTCGAAAGCCACGCGTACCTGGTCAACGGGGTGGGAGAAACACTTGAGTGAGGGGCTATAAACTCCTTTAACCGCCGACAGTGTCAGACACCAAACAGCTTTTTGAATGAAAAATCTGGCACAAAATCACAGTTCTGTTAGAAGTTTAGAGATTATGGGTCAGACTCACCTCAATCCACTCTTCGTGGTTGTAGTCCAGGCTGCCGTCGAAGTCCGACGTCAGCTGGGAGGGGTCCACAACTTTCGTCAAGCCCTCTAGTGACACCATGGTGGTCTAGTGGAGAGATTTGGTTTCAATGTTAGTCGCTGGAGAAGCAATCGCAGATGCAAACAAATTTACTGGTAGTTCACAACATTTTGTTTCTGATTGTATTTATTTAGCAAACGTGTTATATTAGTATGAGCAGATTTGTTGGTACAAACAAATAGACTATTCAATTTTTGTATTTAAAGTCATGTTTCAAACTAAAAGGTGAGTGTTTTCTGAGGAGCTCAGAAATAAGACTATAAATATCCTTGTTAAAGGTAAAGGCAGCTTCATTATCATCAGACTACAGCTACAATGTCATTAAAATGTATAAGGTTCACAGGACTCTAGACAACCTCCCAAGATGTGGGCGCAAGAGGAAATGCAACCCCTAGTTGATTTGAGGAATCGTGCAGATGGTTGAAAAAGAGTAAAAATAACCATTCTAGCTGAACTCAAAGCTCAACTTGTGTTTTTTTTTTATCTCACTGGAATATCCCAACATGCATGTCAACAAGCGCCAATGTTTCTGGGACAGATGAGACACGACTGGAGCATTTTAAACCAGTCACATCTACTTCATGTTTACAAAAAGACAAGTGAAGCTTTCGAAGAAAAGAACACGACGTCTGCTGTGAAACATGGAGGATGCTCGGTTTTCTTTTGGGCCTGTTTTGCTTCATCTGGAACGGGGAACACTGAATCTGTGCAAGGTCAGACTGTAAGGTACCAGAATACTGCCCAGTGGAAGAAATTTCAGCCTCAGTCGCAGCTCGAGGGTTCAGCTAAAAACACCCAAGAATAGCTGAGAAAATAACACTAAACTATTCTTAAACAGCCCTTCATGAGAGGACGGTAATCCTATTGAACATCTACAGAACGATCTGAAAACTGCAGCCTGGAGACACCCCATCCTTCAGACCTGAACCAGCTGGAGCCGTTTGCTCAGGAAGAATGGGCCAAACTACCTGTTGGCAGACAGACTCAGGGATATTGTGAGGTACAGAGATTGCTTGTTGGCAGTGATCGCTGCACAAGCTGCTGTTGCAAAATGTTAAATTAAGGAAACTTCATTTTAGTCCAAGGTATTTTTATTTAATTAGATGAAATGTTCAACTGATGAAAGAATCAAAAGCAAAGTCTGGCTTGTGTTAAATATAAAATAGATAAAAAGCCACTATACTTGTTACTTTTTATTGTTGAAGGGTGTCAACAACTTTGTCTGCCTTTTATATCCAAACTTCCCTTTTATTCCTTTTCGTTATTGTACCATTTACAAATTCTGCCGATTATTTCCTCCTCGGCAAAGCCTGGATCCCTCACACCCACTGAGAACAAAATCAAATGTGTCTTTTAGTGAAAGCCCAATAACTATAATAACCAACAATACATCAGCAGGACATTTTACACTTACATTTCAGATTCTGCTAAAAGCAGCGTCGACAATAAAAATCTGTTTAAATGCAGCCCAAAATACTCCAAACATAACAGAACTCATGATTCAAGTAAAAGAGCTTCTGTGCGTGAAATATGCTTTAATCATAATATCTAACCTCAATCTGAAATCCTCTCCAACAATCACATATTACAGAATAATTTCAGAGGTGCGCAGAAGAAACGTCTTCTTGCTCGGTTTCATTGCCTGTGTGTTTCTGCTGAGCCACCTCCGCACAACACCCCCACACACATGGCCAGAGAAGGATGGAAACGAAGTGATATCTGGGATGGGCTTTGTGTAGGCCAGAACAATGCAGAGACGTGCTGTTGTTCTCAAATGAAGCAGCAACAGCGGCTTTTACTGCGCCGGGGGGAAAACACTGATACGGCCATGTTCACAGCTCCTGTTCAACTAACTCTATTAAACGCAGAGCAAGTCTGGGCAACGTTTCCTCTCACTGGACCCGGAGATTTATTAACTATCAAAACGCAACTTGAAATTTGTTCTGGGTTTTGGCTCTCGATTGTCTTCAGAGTGTGAATCTTCGTCACAAAGCGTGAACAGAGAGGCTCGTCTTTTTAGGTTTTCATTGAAGTAAACCAGAAGACACAAACATTAATAAAATAAAAAAGAAATAGATTACATTCGACAAGACTGACAAGTTAACGTACGTGCCAAACTCGAGGCTTGCTGGCCAAATGTGGCCCGCCACAACTTTTTATGTGGCCCACAAAAGCTTCAATGATGTAAAAATGTTTTAAAATAAATTTTACCAGTGAAATAACGGCACCAGTTGGTGGAGTGGCACAGAGTTCCAAAGAATTCAGCAACCTGTAAAACTCTATTTTGCAGCTTTTTCACCAGCAACTTTTGATGTGGCCCAGAAGTGGGAAGTGGGGATTTCCCACTTACAAATCATAAATGTAAACTGGAATGCCCATCCAGTGGGAATTCCTTGTTGGAAAGTGGGAGAGTTTAGAATTCAAGGCAGCAGTTACTCATCAAAACTTAACAATGAATAAAATACTATTACTTGTACTTTTTATAGCCTTTCTGTATCATTTACTTCACATTTAGATGTTGTACACATAGTACATACTTTGCCTGCTGGTGGTTGTCAGAGGGTCTGGTGGCGCCAGTGCATGGCAGCCCCAGGGCAGCTGTGGCTACAATTTAGCTTACCACTAGTGAGTGAATGTGAGTATGACTGGGTGAATGTCTGTCGTGTGAAGCGCTTTGGAGTACTTGGATTTGATTTAGTACTATACAAGTTCAGGCCATTTACCATAAAAGGACATGTTAAAATATTGTTTCTATGCAGAAAATACCACATAGAGCTCAGTTGTTTGTTACTGGTGCTTATCCATAGCAAGGAGATGAGGATTGTTCACTTCATCAAGTTCATTTCAACTGGCCCTTTGAGGGTACACAAATATTTACATTGAATTCTGTGATTTTTTACATGTGTGAATACTTGCAGCTGCAGCTCGGTGTAACACTTCTAGTGCTGCTTGGGGACACTGGCAGAAATTCTATAATGTGCTGTCTGGAATAACTGTGCAATATAAAACAGACTATGGTGTTTGGAGTTTACATTTCATGCACTAATGGTTAGTCTGAATGTAGACGTCTTAAAACTCAAATCTTCAAAATTTCATAGCAGTTCCAGCAAATTCTATTTTAGAAATATTAACATTGACATTAATTTTGCCCAAAATTATGTGGCTATTTACAACTGCATGTAGTTGCAGCAATCTGTAGACATTTCTTCTGGTAGAAATATTAATTATATTTAAAATAACTGGAATTGTCGTTTTAAAATGTCAACATGTGCTTCAGAAATTCGTCCGTCTGGATGGGCTAATATTAGCGCTTTAAGACGGTCCAAACAGACTTACTTCCAAGTGGATTGCTGCCATTTTTAAACACATTTTTTCCAATTCATAACATTTATGCAAATGCATTTGATGAACTTTTACAATACCACCAGTTTTACATTACACAGTTATTCTGACAAAACTTCTATAAAAGCTTTGGCAGAAGGAAACCCAGGTTAAGCATTGGGTGGTATAACAATATTGTGGTATAACTTGGTATTGAAATATGGTGACGGCATTTCAAAATTATGACAGAATATTAATTATGTGAGGTGATGCTTTGAAATCTTTTAAACTGGAGTTGTTTTAGGATGACACAGCCCACTCTTTAGCTACTTTCAGACTAGCCGTTAGCTTGTCAGTCTTTATTCAGAGAGTTATCTATAACAGGTGAGACATTATCGCTTCTACAAAACCACCACTTTAAAATGGCTGAACTGTCTTTATAAAGACAAAACTTCTGCAGTAAGCTCTAAACCCTTCTTGTAGGCACCTAGAAGCTTCCTGCCTGCTGGTAGTCTCGGTCATGTTTTCTCCAACATGTGTGTAAGTTCACAGCTCCGGCACATTTCAAATGCTTTTACCAGTTTATTGACAAATGGTCTTGATTAGAATAAAAGCTCTTCCAGGGCTGAATATTACAAAGATATGATTAAAATGCACTTATTTTTTTTATTAATTTATTTATTTCACAATCAATACTCCTGACTAGGGCCTTTGTGCACAGTCTATATACGTATAATCAATGCTTATGTGGAACAGCGGGGCAGCTTGAGGATAATTGTACTCTCCTGATGGCTACTCTTGCTTTGAAATAATCAATATGATGTCATCCGACCGCATTGAACCTGCTTGCAGATGGACATGTGAGCAATCAAAGTCCACACTCAGAAAGCTTCAATCAGAGGGAAAAATCTACTCAGAAATGGACTGCAGAAAAACTTTACCTCATATAGAACATGCACGGTTCAAGATTATAAAATACATTTTTTAACTGGGATTAAATCTGCTTTTGAGTCCTGATCAGGAGGGATAACTTCTGTTGCAATACACCTGCTTCTGAGACTTTATTATAAAAATGAGCCGTGAAAACGGGTTTAACGCTCGACTGACGGCGTCACAAAGAGTGATTTGTTTGTGAAGACATTTTTACATTTGGCTGACAACAAGCTGGTGGGTGCACATCCAAAACAGCAGCTATAGTGGTCATATCACAAATCAGCTGACAGTCATCGTTTTAAACACGTTACTAAAACGATTAACAGAACGGATCATACCTCAAATTCAAACTTGGAGCTACCGAAGTTGGTCCTCTGCTTCTGCCAGAAGTTATCCGGTTTGATGATGAGCGCTACGTGGATGCAGGACGGGAAGGACTCCTGCAGGATCTTCAGCAGTGGCTTGATGCTGTCCCACTTGGAGCCACGCATGTCAACGATGACCGTGAAGCCATGTTTACACACCTCCTCGCTGGGACGGATGGCGAGGGAGGTCAGCGAGGGGGGGTTAATCCAGAGAGAAAGAGAGGAGACATGGAGGAACGAGAGAGGGATGATGGAGGGGAGAGAGGAGGGAAGGGGAGGAATCGAAAGAGAACATTCAGTGAGATGACGCATTTTCTATACTGTGAGAAGCCTACACAGCAAACACCCACCCACCCACTGTGACATACACACACACACACACTCACAAAACACACAGACCTGTGACAAACGAGGAGCAAGTGTGCGTTAATATAAAAACACAGATCAGCACATTTGTCCATATGCAGCCCTGTTCCCCTGCACTGCCAGGTCCTGGACATACGCACAAAAATACACCACGCAAATCTGCTTCAAGTAGCTGAAAACAAGAAAAAAACATTTCATTTATTATTTAGGAAGCCGTCAGTATTGTTGATGCATCGGTGGTTTACAACAACAACAAAAAAAAACAAACCCAGACAGCTTTTTTCCTCATTTGTACATTTTGTAAATTACAGGAACTCTTCTCGTTATACATCCTCCATCCTTCTCCCAAACCTGTTTTTCCTCTCCATGTTACTAAGCCAACACTACATCCAGATGTTACCCCTCCAAATCAAATGGTTTAAATCACAAAACACAAAATAAAAACCCCAACCAGAACAATATGACAAGTTTGAACAAGACGTCAGGAAGTCAAAACAGACGATTAATAAAATAAAGACAAGCAGACAGAGAGGATCGGCAGGTGTAACGCAAATAAACGGAGAGGTTTGAACGATGTGTTTTTACCTGGGAGGTGAGGAGCTCCTCGCCTACAGGAACTGCTGCTGCTGCACAGCCTGAGCTACTGCGACACTTTGTTTTGCTTTCACACACGAAGGCTCGCTCCCTCACTCGCACGCACACACACCTCCACACACATGCGCCCTCCGATCCAGTCAGTTATAAACCCCCACCCTCCTGTCTTCCTCTTGCTTTCTCTCCACTGATACCTCTCTCTCCTTCTGTCATTTGATTTCTCTGTCCCCGCTCTTAGCTCAGGCGCTACCCCACCCTTCTCTGAGCATCTCTATCTCTGCCACTGATTTCTAGCGGCTGAGAAGCTGCGGTGAAGCTCTCATGCTCATCTCTCCGTCACGTGTTTGCCTCTACAGTCACCCAGTTGCTCTGTGTTGTTTTGCTTCATTTTTTATAAAAAGGAGGGGGGCTCCCACCCGTTACAGAGCAGAGGTAATTAAATGTGTCACCTGGGGATGCCGGCGAGGTAGGCGATCAGTCTCCTCAGGTCGTCGGCTCGTATTCTATCGTGGTTACTGCGTGAGGGAAACGTTAATACTGGTCCACCCCGTCTGTCTCTTCCACCTGAAAATAACACATAACCACGTTAAAAAATGTTAGCAACAAAGACACAAACAGGTCAATGGGCTTTTACTGTTTTTGCCCCAAATTCTTTTCTTTTTAAGCCATTCTGTCGTAGGCTTGTAGTACGAGACCCTTGGGCTATTCCAGCATGATCAAGTTTGGTCCAATCTTCTCTTGAGCTGTTGGACAGATGGTCTCATATCTGACTCCAGAATCTATTGGTTGGAGGAGTTCATGGTCGATTTTGTGACCACAGGGAGTCCAACTTATCACCCCTCCACTACTGTACTGATAGTTGGTATGAGGTGTTTGTCATGATGTCTTGTTTGGTTTGCCCCAAACTTGGGTAAACATCTCTACTTTGGCCTCACCTGTCCAAAGGACACGGTTCCAGAAGTCTCGTGGTTCATTCAAATGAAACTTTGCAAACCTAAACTGTGCTGCCATGTCGTTTTTAGAGAAAACTCTTACTAACAAGTCATACATGGTGAGTCTTTTTCCTACCTTTGCTGTTGTGTACTTAAATCTGCTAACTGAGGCTTGTCGAGTCAGAGCTGCAGCTCTTGGTATTTCTCGGAGCATTGCATGTTTTGGCCTTTGACTGAATTTGCTGAGATGATTGGGAGTGGTCTTGAATGATTTTTGCTGTTTCTCTGTAGAATGATGGACTTTTCTTGATGTCTTTCCTTTTTAACACGGACCTGTGTGAAAGGTGCTCACACTGATGATGATCAGTTAATCAATACATGGGATCAGAAGTTTCTGGCTGCTGCTGAACCTCAGAAATCTTGTGGAAGCAACAAGGGTGGACAGCTTTTCAAGATTGGCTTTAATTTAGTTTATTGACATGTTAGAGTCTGTTTGTCTACATTTTAGGTTAGATCTGAATACTTTTTGAACCTGATAAAGAACACTTTTTGGTTGTGCTAATGCGTTTCTGATGGGTAAAACCCTATAACTGAAAGATGACGTACTTCCTTTTTTGCAATAACTATACTTCTGTTCATTAGAATTAAATATGTCTGAATGTGAAAACAAAGAAGGTGTTGAACTATAGGTTCATGCTGTAATGCAGAAAAAGTGAAACCTTGAAATCAAAGATATTTTGTCTGTATGGTTTAAAAACACACCACTATGTAAATCCACACAATTATTTCTGCCTTTTGAAGCCTTCTGGCTATAATATAAGTTTCTGAATATTGATTTGTTAGTCTAAACTGAGCAGCACATTGTCCAGTGACTGAACGTCAAGTTTTTCACCCTGCAGAGTTTCTTCTTTCACGTGGGAACCAGTAAACACAAGCTGACTGTGCTCCAGCCCACAAATTAGTGAGTTCAGTCGGGGTTCTATGTGCCTGCAGGCTCCACCGAGCCGCTCTGAAGGGGAAAATCAACCGTTCGTGTGCTAACAGTGAAACATGAGCGTCGACCAGCAGCACGGCTGTTTTATTACGATGCCAGATTCAGGATAATAAGCTTAGTTCATTTACCCTCGTCTTCACCAGCAGCCCCTTCTCTCCGCCTCCCCCGACCATTTCAAAGCCAATTACCCAGCCAGCGACTGCGCTGGGATGAGGCAGCTGACAGCAAGTCATCTCCATGGCAACGCTGCCCTGTATCTCCCTCTCCCAATCGCACTTTTATTTGTCTGAGTCATTGTCCTTATCGTGGTAGTTTTTACCTGTGACCTTCGCAGCGCACATAAAAGGACCAAAAGAGGAGTGAGCGCACACACACCACTGAACACACACTTTAAATTGTTATTCAACTCATCTGTGTGCACATCTTCTGCGTGAGTGTGTTTCCTGTGGCGTCCCGGTGCTCATAGACATATGAGATGATGCCCACTCTTGCACATACAGACTCAGGATGAATAATGTTTTAGCATGTTGTACAAACAATCCCGCTGGATGTTCTTGGCAGTCTGTGTGTGCAGCTCGGCTCACTGTGAGTTTTCTCTGGCACAACTCAAGTGTGTGTGTGTGTGTACTTGTTTTTGTTACCTATTTAGGACCGTTTCCAGTATACACACCTACCTTGTCAAGACCAATAGTCCTAATGGGGACCAAAGTCAGTCCTAATATGGTGGAACTCCATTTTTGGGTTGGGGGTTCGGTTTAGGGCTAAGGTGTGAATTGAGTTTAGGTTAGTTTTAGGGTCAGGTTGGTACCTGTGAGGTTAGCCTTAGGGTTGGCGGTCAGAGTTAGGCTGTAGAAATTACTGGAAATGAATGAAAGTCAATGAACAGTCCTAATAAGGATATAAATACAAACGTGTGTGTGTGGACGGGTTTTTCCTTCTACGTGGGGAAAATTTCCTCAAAAAAAGCAGCCTCGTGGGGACTGAAGTGAATCCACTAACCTAAGCCTGGTCCCCACGGGTCCAAATGCAAGTTACAGGTGCGGGGTTATGTTTAGGACCAAGATTTAGGTTAGT
>JARVJO010000155.1:1686748-1698719 GCA_031762555.1 Cynodonichthys magdalenae
AGTCTAAAAAACATGAATGGAAGTCAATGGAAGGTCCCCACGGGGTTCAGAAACAAACATGCGTGTGTGTGTGTGTGTGTGTGTGTGTGTGTGTGTGTGTCAGACATGACTGAGCAAAGACACACAGGCAGCTGTAGCTCTGTGTTCTGCAGTCCTGTTGACACCGGTTACACAATGGTCATCTGTGTGAGTCACTTTGTGCACTGTGAGTGGATGAAAGGTTTTGAAGTTGGGTCAAGGGCTAAGTGTCTGGGCCTGACCCCCCAGCTTCATACCTAAGGACTCCACATGGTAGCATCATGCACAGTCACACAAACAAAGAAATGCACCAATCGAAGAAACGTACCTGACAGAAAGGCAACTTTCTCTTTGAGGATGGGAAGAACCTCCATTGCTCTTATCTCCTCATTTCTTCTAAAGCCTTAAAAAGAAAGAAAGAAAAAATCAGAACAAAAACAAAAAGTAAAGCTTTTTTCCTGTCTGTTTCCCCTGGTCAATGAAGCAAAGCTTTATTTCCTAGAGGGCAGATTATTTGGGACAGAGCAGATGTTGTCTAACTGTAATCTGGAGATCTGCTGCATGTAAACATAAGAGACAGGGTTAAGCTGAAATGTATTCTGTTTGTCAAACACAGACTCTCAAAGAATAAACAGAAAAAGTTATTTAAACAGCCGCGATGACAAAAAATTACCCAAGGTAGCTAACCTCAATAGGGCTGTGTGTTGGCAATAATTTGGTGATATGATACACATCATGACACAGGGGTCACAATATGATATTTCACAAACCTGTAAGTCAGGCGATATATTGCTATTTTTGTCTTAAAACATTCTAATTTAAAAATAACTCCGTATAAAGAGCACAACATGCATTATGGACAAAATTTCAAACAATTCTGTTCATTTTATGCAATTAGAAAACCACTGAACAAAAGTATGTTTACATTCACAAAATTCTTTTATCGGCCTGAATTGTATTCCGACTAAATAATTTGAATATATTGTTTACATGGGCACAATCCGATCATGAGGAGTGTTTACATGCACCGCACTTTTATTCAGATTAAAAGCACTGACATGCGCAGAGTTGTTAACTTTCCCTAAAATAAACACAGAAGAAGTTCTACTTCCGTATCGAACAAAAAAAACGTCTTCTGAGCGCCCATAATGGACCTGAGATGGGTTCTGTGCTGCTGGAAACTAGCACTGCTGTCCCTCCCTCCACAAAAGAGCAGAAACCGATAGATGAAAGTCAGAAGACATGCACAGTCAAGTCAGGTTTCCACAATCAGAATAACATGATCGGATTAGGTGTTTACATGCAGCTGTTCAGATTATCAATCTGCATAAACCACCCCTCTCATTCCGATTACAAATTCATTCGGATCGAGCTGAATCAGATCAGAATAATCTGAATGGAGTGTTTACATGACGCATTTTTATTCAGAATAGCCGTTTAATCCGATTACTTATGTCCATGTAAACGTAGCTGAGAACTGTATATATAGGTCACATTTCTCACAACATCTATTCATTAAGCCTTAATTAAAAATCAATACAATGCTTTTGAGAATCAATACAGCATCAGGAAATGAAATATTGCCATATTTCAGTGAGCTGATATTTTCTTACATCACTAAACCCTAACCCTACAAACTTGTTTGATTACCTGAAACAATGTCATTAATTGCAGTACGAGGAAAGCCAGAAAATGCGAACCAAAGTCACAACATCAGTTACTACAATTGTCATCTATTAATAATCGTATCCACAACTTAATCATGAAAAATAATTATTTTGTCAATATCTTCAAACATTGAAATAAACCAACTGTCATTCAACTGTTAATAACATAAAGGTGTCCTTTTGTTCATGGTGCATGAAATGTTGGACCATCCAACCTCCCCCACTGTCATCCATGCTAGTTCCAGCAGGCAAATTATATGGTTCAAACTTTCACCCGTTGATCTAATGTAATTAAATGACACACCATGCACGTTAGCTCTTTAAAAAATAAATATCTCATTCCTGATTTCATTAAAGCCTCTGGCACCTTTTTATTAAATGGTAGTTTTTAAAAAGGACAACTGTCACCACAAAAGCATGAATATTACATCGTTAGCCGTGTTTTCATAAAATTGTAATGCAAATTTTGAGCAAACTTTTAAAATGATGCAGAAAAGAAAGAAAAATAAATGGCACATAGGCAAGTTTCCTTCTACTGGTTTGGAGCGAATCAACCAGGTTATGCAAAGTGTAATTACGTTAGATGTTGATGTTGTGCATGGTTGTAATAAACAGGAAGTACAGGAGAAAAGTTCTCAGGAATGTGTTGCTATTGGGCAATTGTAATTATTCTGTCATATCAACTAGTTTTTCGATGTTACAGAGACTTAAAGAAAGAAATGAAATTCTCGTCACGTAATGGTAATATTCAGGAAGACACCGACAGCAGAAACATCTCATCAGTCATGCGAGGTAAATGTTCCCTACATCAGAACTTATTTGGCAAATGTGTTTTCATCTTCCCTTTTGCTCATTAACTATTTTTTGGAAAATCCAAAAAACACCTGAAACAAGCGTTTTTTTTTTTTTTGCAAACTTAAGGACATTTTTTCGAATTTTGCCTTTTCCATCAACTTTTTTATGCAATGCTTCAAAATGCGAATAGAAAAATGTTGATGGAAATACGGCTATTGACTTTAAATTCTTAGCAAAAGCCCTCACTCATTCACTCCTGCGAAATGAGTCACACAATAGTATGCAACTCATTCTTGAGAAAATCCTCAGGCTAAGAACTGATGTTTTTAACATGTTCAAGTACCTGAAAAAAATGAGAATCTATGGTAGAACAACTTCTGGCAACGCAAACGGCCAACCTCTACAAGTCAAGCTGGATCTCCAAAGTTTTATAGTGTGAAATATCCCACGGTGTTCAAAGTTCAGTCAGAAATAAACCAACAGCTGTTGGGGGATATTTATTAAGTGAAAACATGTTCAAACAACTCCTGTATAAGAACACAGAAATTCCTGAGGTGATTAAACTCTCAGCTAAGCTTTAACAAAAAAAAAAAAGAAACAAAATGAACCTAGAGTTCACCTTTCAGACAGAACAGAAGTTTGGTTTGAGTGACTGATGATGCAGACGCAACACTGACAAGATGTTTTTCCTGTGCGTTTCTGTTCAACTGTCAGCCTCATGAGCAAAACGTCTTACACTACTAAACAAATTTTATAAAAATTTTCAGAAAGTAATCACTGAATGTACGTTTGCATTTGATTAACTTTTAAGATCAGCCCTTTTCAATATGGCCGCCACAGCTGAGCAACCTTACCAAACAATAATGGCGACACATCTGTAAATTTTACACATATTGAGCTAAAATTTAAGGTGGCAGTAGCTGAGAGTCACACCCAACTTATACTATGAGCTCTAACTGATCGTGCAAGAGCTGTTTTTAAAACTGCGCCATTAACTACAGGAGACAGCTATGTTTGTAAGCAAAATATCTTATGAACCATTGAACAAATTGTTAGGAAGTAGTAGTAGCTGAGCATCTTCCCTATCACACAGTCTGAGACATTGTATAAGATATTTGCTTAAAAACCTGAAATTACCTTATGGCTTCAACTTTGACTGTTAGCAAAAAATATATTATGAACCACTGAGCAAATAATAAAACTCACAAAGTAAACACTGGTTGCACATCTAAACTTTTGAAGCCAACCCATTTCAAAAAGGTCACCAAAGCTAATCAACCTTAGCAAACACAAAATTGGCTACAACTCAGTCTGTTTTACAGATGCTGAGCTAAAATCTGGTGTGGTAGCAGCTGGTTGTACTGTAATTGCTTGCTAGCACATCTCTTGAGATCTTGCATTGTAACGTAATTCTTGCACAAGACATCAAGGCGGTGGGCAATATGCATTCCTTCAAGGAATGCTAGGCATTTATTTACATCAGAACCCATGTTTTTATTGTAGAAATACCAGCAACGATGATGCAAGTCTTAACTGGCACATAAAATCTGTCACTCATGAGGGATTAGACTGTAAATACATCCAGACTACAAGCATGAGGTTAGCCTAATAAGCTCACTTTGGCTAAATTATTGCTTTTCCCCCTAAAGGAACCTGCCCCTACTTGTGTGCACCAATCTGTTAGCATATTTCTCCTTCCTTAAATGCACGGCTTCTAATAATCAGACAGAAAAGAACATGTTGGTGCTGTTTTCTGAATTGCTGCTTTGTTTTTTTTTTTTTTGGCACGTTTTGCAACAGCGTTCTGGTCTAACCGTTGGGAAGCACTGCAAGGCGTCATGGAGATGGGTAAATCTGACGTGGGAACAGGTTGTCAGAAGAATGCAACAGATTGTGTCATGAGGGGGAAAAAAAGAGTAACGCTGTGCAAATCATGTAATGCAATGTTGTAAGATTAACTTTATGAAGTAGTAAATCAAACACGAGTTGCAGTTTTTGCACATGAAGTGCCTTAACCTGTCAGACTTTGACAAATTTTAATACCTCTAAGGAAAATGAAGAAACTAGAGCTGCACTATATTTTGTTTGAGCATCATTATCGAAATGTATGTGTAAGTAATAAAAGTCACGTTGCAGGTCCTGCGATGTAGGAGGCAAATTAAATTCAAACGTTATCTAGGGACTTAACTATAAGTCATTGCATTAAACAGTTGCTTGTTACAACTTTTATTTTGACAAGTAGCTTCCGCCAGTAGTGGGCGTCTTTGTGTCAAAAAACCTAAAACTGTCATTTGGTTGTGAAACTTCTGGGACAATAATGTCAACGTTTTTTGGAGAAGTGTTGTCGGTGAATTCTCAAGCTGTGGAGGAAGATGATGAGGATCTTGACAAAAACTAAGAAGAGGAGCAAGAACTGGAGGAAAAGAGGTAAAATACGATTAACATGAATGTTAATATTAAAGCATGACGTAAACAAAAACTAAGATAGAGAGGCAACACGTTAGGTGGTAAAACACAATTCATGTTTGCACATGATAGAAGGAAACATGAACTCAGGTCCCTGCACAATAAAAGCACCAATAAAAGATAAGAAGAACTCTCAAATACAAACAAAAATGTAATTGTAAGACGCACAAAAAAGGTAAGATCGGTGCAGGGTCAGAAAATTCCTGTAATTTTTCACAATGCAATATACATATATCACAGCAGGGTTAGAAAGAAATCACAATGTTAGTTTTTCCAATATTGTGCAGCCCTATTAGTAACTTATATTTAATCACCAATGAAGAAAATATTGTTCCTTTATCACAAAAGTGCACAAAATATGATATAAGTTAAGCAGAAATTAAATTTCCAGCCTTAAACAAAGGCAACACTGGAATCAGCAGGTCAGAGCTCTAAAATTAAAATCTGAAACAGCTGTAAAAAGCCATTATCTTTAGTTAAACCCAATCCAGACAAGAGCACACACACCGGTGAGTTTTAGTCCAGTCTGCTCCCAGCATGTTGTTGTGTTTACTACTGTGTGCCAATTAGACACTAATGAGGAGATGGATGAGAATCAGGACCTGTCTCTTTATTTCCTCTTTGTCTTTTTTTTGTTTTTTTTTTCCCTTTTCTCTTCCCTCCAATTAGTTTTCTTTTCTCTCTCGGGGGAAAGAGGAAAAAAAATTATCAGGCTAATCTACAATCCCTACTGCACACAAGAAAAAAGAGGGCTCCTGGTGTGTTGTTTCATTTTTTTTTTTTTTTTTTTAAGATAAACATTAAAGGAGACTCCTGGAAAAAGGATCCAATTGACTGAACTTGACCTTTGGATTTGGCGTTAGATTAGGCTGCATTTAGTCTAATATTTAGCATTTATTTCTGAAATAATATTCAACAATTATTTGGATTTTTTTTATGACTGTTCCAAAACTGCAAGAGGTGCAGTAACTCAAAAACCATGATAAAATGAAAGACTAATGGCTGAAATGTAAAAAAAGCACTTTGTTGCTTTTGTTGCCTTAAAAATAATTATATTTGATGAATTAGTTACTGCAGTGCAGAGGTTGTATGATACAAAAACCTAAGTCTGGATTTAGTCACCATGGAGTGATTCATCTACTAAAGCAAAAGCTTTGATCAGGCTTGTAAACGGCCGTCTGCTTGGCCGGCTGCCACTGAGTACAAGCAAAATCAAAGACTGAGGAGGGAAAAAAGACAAATGTTGATGAGATGACAAAAGGCAGAGTGTTTTAGTTGAAATGGGAGTCCATGTAGAAAATCAACCCCACAGTTGGTGCTCTGTAGTGGAGCAAATCTGTTTCAGTGTGGTCAACTTTAACGGTTACTGGGTTAGGATTTGCTCAAACACACCTTAACCTCTAAAAATGCACCAAAAAATACAAATTATTTATCATTAAATTATTTATCCCCCAAAATTTTGTTTATTTCTTGCTAAACAACATCCAATTTCTTTTTAGAAACTGAGATAATCCAAATGTGCATAATTAAGCATCATTTATATGTTTGCAATAAACCCTGAATCCAGCAAAACACTGGATGTATAACACTGGTGTAGATCTAGAATAAAAAAGATAAGTTTAGAAACAAAGAGCCATCATCTTCCAGTACTCTGCAGTGCTTTGGGACCGGAGAAAGTGGCACAACAGCTAAATATAGAGTGGCCAGGTCACACCCACTCACTCCCTCTCTCTCTCTCTCTTGCTTGCTCACACACACACACACACACACACACACACACCCCAAAACAGTACCAGAAACACAGCAACTCGTGCACATGGACAATGAGTGCTTTCTGGGTAAATGATGAGCTGAAAACATCTAGTGAGCTAATGAGACGTTTTTGTGTCATAACTAGACTGAATGGGGGGGTGGAGACGTACGTGAAAATAAAGAAATAACAGAGTGAAGGAACAGCAGCACTGAGGGAAGGAAAGGGCAAATTAAAAGTAAGAAAAGACAACAAATCAACGTCAAAGACTTCCTCTCTTTTTGAAGTACCTGCCAAGGTGGGTACAGAGTGGGCAATGAAACAACGTGCACAGCTTAGAGTTCATTTTGGCGAACCATGTACATAAAAACAGGTAGTGATTTTAATATATTGGCTGCTCAGAACTCAGAGACATGGCTTGCTGGTCTTTTTGTCATAAACACTAAGAAGTGTGTGAAACCACTACTCAAAAATACACCGGCTTTGTAACAGTGAGATAGTCCCTTGTGGCTTTTCTTTTATTTCCCCCGTTCTTATGTTTCAAAAATAATGCTAAATTTTATCATAGTGACAGAAAGACATGAAGACAGGGCAGAAAAAGGTGAACGGAGAGATGACCTCATGGTTGAGCTATCATTGCTACCCATCAACACCAGACAGGAAGCACTGTACCTGTCAGCTGGATGAGAGCAGAGCCAGTATGTGCGTATTGCCATTTGTGGCTGGTTGTCCAACAAGTCATATTTGATAACTTTTCCATAACTTGTGAAAAGAAAAATCCATAAATGACTGCGAATTTGGTTTTCTTTGCTGACGGAGAAACACAGTGCGCTGCCAGCATCGGCTAATGATAGACTGGATGGTCCATGGCTGAAGGAATCCACGGTGGGCAGAGTTGTGGCAATTAAAGCTAATCCCAGGATCCCTGAGGGGCGATATTCCAACCCTTCAGACAACCAAAACCCCTTATTATGGTGCAGTCTATGTGTCCATATGGAAAAGGTAGACCAAATATTTCCAAGTAAAAACCACAATAACAATGTTTCACTACACAGGAGCTCTGGTAACTGAGTGCAGTGTGGCATAAGGTGAGCTGCTAATCTGTCTGTCTTTTGAAAAGGCAAGTTCCCAAGGTAATCCTAATTGTGTAGGAGGGGCAGTAATTATAACATGCCTGCACTGCATTTATAAACCCTAAGAAGATGCTTAGCATCAGGAGTGGGACCTGAGATTGGTGGGAAAACTCTTACGGTGCACAAGGGGCTCATCTACAACATCAAATACACTTCACAGTTTTTCCTCTTCAAATGTTACTCTGAGAGAGCCTCAGTAGGCAAAATTTAAAATTATGAGTGTTCGGGGCAACCGCTATGCATTGAATTCAACTGGAAATTCATCCCAGAAAATATTAAAAAGGATACAAACAGTATTAAGGATGAAAGACCTGAACCCTGAATAACCTTGGTAAGGGTCTCAGTGGATTGGTAATGCCGTGGGTGGCGTACAATATTATTGGCGTGCTTTAGGTCCACTTGTTCTCTCATCTGAAAGAGACACTACAACTGATCTCAAAGCTGTATTACGTGATTAATTTTATAGCGTGGTGACACAGTTCTACCTTGATGCAGTCGATGTTTCCCATTATGCTCCCACGAGGGTTGCTGAAGGGTTTGATGAGTGTGAAAATGATGTAAATCATGCACTCTGGTCTTCACACTCAGATGATTTAAAGCCAGCTTTTAAGTAATTGGATCTTCTCAACAAACAAAGCACTTTTCACTGACACCATGAAAACGCTTGTAAGATGATTTGTCAAAGAACGATGCTCTGCCACCAGTGCAGCTCAAATCACTGCCAGTGTGCAATAAACCTGTTAAAGATGCCGTTTCTGGCCCTACTTTGACATTAAATCTTTTAAATGATGCATGCAAAAGAAGTTCTGTTACGGACAATTTAACATTCATTATGTTTGGTTTGATGCTTTCAAATGCATTGTATCAGTGTTTTTTCAAAGTAGGGACCACCAGGGGGCGCTAGTGGGGCCTCAGAAAACAGTGGGGAAGATAAAAACAAAATTAAAAGTAAAAAAAATGAATCTATTAAATGTTTTAAATTATCATAAAATTGAATCAGTTTATAACAATATATTGAAGTGCTTTTTAAGAAAGATTTAGAGAAGTTTGGTTCTCTTTTCTGTTCTTATTGTCAACAGTTAGTGGAAACGTTGGTTTTCTAATGGTAAAATAATAGTGTTTAAAACAGGTTAGTTCTTAAAATTCTTAAGCTCAACAAACGTAGTAATTTTTGAATAGTGACTAAAAAGTGGGAAACATTCTGAAAGTTGATGTTTCTTTACGTATTTTGTAGCATTGTTGGCAAGGAAGTTCCCTGACCAGAAGCTAATGCTGTTTGGAGTGTCATGGCATGGAAAAGTTTGGGAAACCCTGTATTAGGTAATAATCATTACGAATAAAAAAACATACATTGTGAAAATAGAATTATAACTCCATTTAAATTATTGACTGCCTCGACAAACACTGTCTAGATTAATGAATTCTGTTCTATTATGCTCGTTTTTCTTCTCTAATAAATCATAAATAATTTTAAGTCAAACTTAGTTGCAAGATTAACTAGTTTTACATGCCATATATGGGAATATTGAGGTTGCATCTGTTTATCTGGAAGAAAAGAAACTATTATTCAATTATTAATTATTATTCAAGTGGTATTTACATCACAGAGGAAGATTTTACAGCTACTTTTATGGTTTCAAATTAAGGGCCTGGTAATAGTGGTAGTCATATAAATAGGAGTAGGAGTAATGTTAAGAAGTCAAATTCAGTCAAAATCTTTTATCCTGCAAAACTATTTTATGATTGTTATGGAGAAATATAATAAAAAACAAAATAAACACTGCTCCCACACAATTACAATAACATAATTTCATCATTTTATAATTTTACCAAACTCCAAATTTCAATGGAGGACTAAAATGAAGGTGGCAGGTATATTAAAAAAAAAATGAAAAAGTTTGATTGTGGTTCCTTTATACAATAAATAACAATCCTCCTGCTGCCCCTAGGTCTAAATGACTCACAAGGTCTGAATTATTGTGGGGCATTTTGACCCAAAGGCCACAGGAGGGTTAAAATCCTTTGTCATAAGTCAACAGCAAAAAATATTATACCCCAAAATCTCTTAAAAATAGCCCAAAGTACTATAACTCCAGTCAAAATTAAACTGGTAAAATCAAATTAAATTAGTTACCACAATGGTAACTAGTGCTAGATTTACCTTGTTGATGTCGAAGTTCATAAATTCAGATAAACCTTTGTTCATTGCAAAAAACAAGAATTTATTTTTCTCCGAACGTTGAACAGTATAACATTTCACACCAATAGGATACAAATACACCCAGATAAACTTCACCTAAGTGACACCGAGTCCAAACATCTCCTGGATGACTGGCCCAGTGTGAAGTGGGTGAAGCACAGTTCTCTCTCATAAGACTGCACCCATGAGTCACAAAAAGTGAAGGATGAGAGAGAAATGCCAGAGATGTCTTATCATCACTCACAGAAGCGACTGGAGTCAACGGCACGGTCAGCTCATCGTTCCAGGTCATGACTTCTGGCTGGGTCGTATTACTGTTTGCGTCTAAGAATATGTCAACACTCGACACACCTAAGAGACTTCCACTGCGAGGTCAAGTGGGCATTAAACTCGCAGATACAACAAAAAGCCGTGTATGCAAACAACACCACTACAAGATTGCCCTAGAGAGATTGGGACAAGTGTTTCATGGTGGGGGGGATGGGTGTGCATGCCCCCATGTTTGCATAGGAAAAAAAGAAAAAGGTGGAGTATGCAACAGCTGTCCAGACAAGGACAGATGGGAGGGGTGGTGCAGTCAGCTGGGGGAAGGAGGAGGGGGAAAGCTGCCAACAACAGGACATGCTTGCTGCATCGTCTCTATTTGATTAAAGAGCCGTTACACACGGGCTCAATCTTGTAATGGCTCCCAGCAGCTGACTGGGTGACCGTGGTCCTCAGCCAGCTGGTATGAATCAAACGAAACCAGAACCTGCTCGCATATGTGTGTGTGTGCACATCCCTGCATAGCTCTGGACTTCCCACATTCACATCGTGCCAAAAATTCCTTCCGTCCTTGCTGAGGGATGTGTGGGAATAGCAGGCATTTCTCAGGGCTGAGACAGCGGACAGGAATAGTGCATCCATGATACAGACTCCCCAACCTCCTCATGAAAACTACTGCCTGGTTACAGGCGGAGCTGTCTTCATGAGGGCTCTGTTTCAACCTGGGGAAACATCTGAGATCGATTAATTTTATTCTGACTGTTAAAATTGATTCCGCTTGACGTGGAACTGTTTTGCATTTCCCATGGTTGACTTTAAGGTATTTCATGTCCTCTAAAGCCAAATCTGCAGTGGGAAGCACTGCATTATTATATATAAAAAAACAGATAGGAGCTCCAAGAAAAGGTTTGGGGACCCCGTAATGCAGTAGGATCAAAACCTAGAAAAGAAAATTTGCAAGTATCAAACCATGTAAATACCTTCTGTAGCACTTTGTGGTCTATTAGATCTTCTATGGGGTATTTTTACTTTTGTTCCCCCAAACTAAGGGTGCATTCACGCCAGCCCTGTTTAGTCCGTTTTAATCAAACTCCTTGCCTGGAAAGTCCGGTTTGTTTGGAGAGGTGTGAACACATAAACTCCGGTTCGGACCAAAAAAGTGAACTCTGGTCCACCTGTAAACATAGGTCTCTGTTCGGTTGACGCAAACTCTGGTGCAGTTTGATTGCATGTGTGAACTTCAAGCAGATCGGAGACAACTTCAAAAGCAGGAAGCAGACTATAACGCAGGTCATTCTGATTAATAACAGTAATAAAGTTACTCATATCTTGTAAATACCTCTCTTATTGTCTGTATAAGGCAGACATCACTGCTGTGAAGTTGGATGCACTCGTACTCGGTGAACGCCGCCGCACATGGAGCTGTCTCAGCCGCCTCAAATGAAAAACAATATTCTCAGCGGTTCCACCTCATCTTCCACTCATGCTGAGCCCATTGTTGAAGACTATTTGTTAGGCACATTTGCCAGAAACAAAAAAATAAATCCTACAACCACTTAAATCTGATGTCACTCTATGTTTGTTTACATTTTGTGAAGAAGGAAGTTGTGCTCCATGTCTTCTTCTGAGGTTTTCGTGTTGATTCCTTCAGTGGTTCTACAGGCGAGGGGGGGGGGGG
>JARVJO010000155.1:1705481-1719986 GCA_031762555.1 Cynodonichthys magdalenae
AAAGTACTTTTTTACTTTTACTCAAGTAAATTTTTGAATGGCTACTCACTACTTTTACTTGAGTAAAATTTTTGAGTACTCTACCCACCTCTGCATAAAAAGCAAATAAAAGATTTGACTGAAGAAAATGAAAAACTTTTGACACGGTTCTCTCTTCTCTGACACGAGAACAGGGCGAGACTCTCTGGACTCAAAGGGTCTGCACGAATCACCAAGTGCTCACGACAAAACCACTCACAAAGAGGTTCAGAGTGAGGGACGAACCCCTGAGGTGGGCCACCAAGACCCTGACCTGGAACATCAGGTAGGTCGAGTGCCCAACGAAAAGGACCCTGGTGAGAGTCGTGAGTTTGCGAGGCGACACAGTAAGTCAAAACAATCTGCTAAATACTCCCATGGTTCCATTCCCGACAGGACACACAGGTCTCCTAGAAGGACACCAAGTCTCGGATGATGACTCTGACAGTAAAACTGATAGTTACAGCCACAGAGCTCGATCCATGAGATACACACAATGCCTGACCTACGCAAAATCGCTAAAGGCATCCAATGTTTTGATTCGTCGGCTGGCAGAACTACAGACGTTGGTATGTATTTGCAGGAAATAGAGCTTCATCTGGCAATGAAACCAGGTGTTCTACCTGGTCCAACTGTCCTGCTGGACGAGGTCAATCATTTTATTAAACATCTGCCACCAGAGATGCAAAACAATTTTGCACGTCTTAGTCAGACTCAGATGTTAGAATATGAAGACCACGCTAAACCATCTGGTCCAGAACAGGCGAAGACTGAAACAAGGTAAGTGAAGAACCAGACCAGTAATACAGATGCTTGCTAAGAGCATTTTTTGGGCCAAAAAAATGAGTATCTGGCTCAACCCTACTATACATCTTTTTTGATCATTTTGCATCTATGTGACAGATTTAAATGGAGGCACATCAGCAGAGATGTTTCACATGCTTTCAGTTTAATCTGGGGGATATTTCAAACTTGGAGATAAAAAAATAATGTTTTGTTATCAAGACCAAATTCAGAAACTGAGAGAATTACAGTTTCATTAATTTTTACATATTGTAGAGATTTCGCCTCTGCTCAGCGGTCAACCATGATAGAGTGACGTTTCAGGAAGTACCACTCATTCATGATTTACAACCAATAACAGACTCATACATGAACAATTAACGAACCTGAACAGAACAACTCATGATCTTTAACAATCATACACATGCACACATACAGTATACCTTTCGTTACCCAGCATCCTTTGCAGCTACACAGCCTCTTTAAAGGCAGGGTGCTCAGCAGTGAGACCAACCACTGTAACAGCTGTTGTTGTGCACAACATGATCAGTCAAGCTTTGTATGAACAGTCGACGCGCAACTTTTTTTCCCGGATTTAGATTTTGCCAGGACAGATCGTCCAAAACAGGGACTGTCCCCAAATATTTTGCTAACACAAACAGGGTTAATGCCAGCAGTTACAGTTGTACTAAAGCAAAAATTAAAGAGACGTAAAGATACTTCAGTAAATTTTTGAGGATCTGTAACTTTTTGTAATAATTTTTTTATTGTAACTTGTACTTTAACTTCATCACATTCAAAACCTAAAAATGATAATTTTACTTTTTTTACTTTAAAATTTAATACCTCAAGACTTAAAAACCTAAAGTAGCTTTACAAAGTAAAACTGTTACAAAATAAACTACAACTACAAAATGAATTAAGTAAATTCTAAATGAAATGCAAACATGCATGTGTATATATATATATATATATATATATATATATGTATATGTGTATAAAAAACATAAAATAAACAAATAAGGTAAAATTTAATTTTTTGAAATAGAAATAAATAAGGTAGTGTATTTATTTTATAAAAACATCCTGAAATCAATCAATCAACTAATTAATTGAAAACATGCAAAAATATATTTTAATATACTGATTTTGTTTTGGTTCCTGGTGACATTCATTTAATGGAATATTTAATAATACTTTATTAACTAAAATATTTATAAATTTATTTGATTTTAAATGAAATGCTACTCCATACTTTACATGATGCAAATTTGAAATATGATCAAAAGTCATCATGAAAGGAGTTATTTCTGCACTCTAAAAAAATAAGTGTTGACTGTACTTAACCAAGTCATGTCAACAGATTCCACTAAAACTAACACTAACCAATTTTCTTTTAAAGAAAATGTGTAAACTGCTTTATATTTACTCAGCTCGGCTAGTGGAACCAGTTGACTAGACTCGGGTAAGTAATTTAAAATTTTAAAATTAAGTAAATTCAACACTTCCTTTCTTAGTGTGTTTAAACGTACTTTCACTTTCCTGATTATTGTAAGCAGTTTTATGAATCTAGGTTTTTTGTTATCAGTGAAATTCATTCTTACCAGTCATTTTCTGTTAAGTTTGTTTACTTTTATTTATTTTTTTCCAAGTACTTTATACATCTCTGCCAAATAGCAATAACACACTCAAAAAACAAATTGTTAGATTTCTTTAACTGTCAACAATTTCCATTCAATTGAGTTGAGTAAGTGTGAAGCAACTTTTTTATTTATTTATTAATTTTATTTAATTCATAAAAACAGCAAATTATCCATTACAAAAAACAAAGTAAATCAATTACTGAATGAAAAGGGCGCAGCAAGATGAAAAAAACATTCTCTTTTTTGAATAAATGTGAAAGATGCTTTACACTTTCTCAACTCAGTTGAGTGGAAATTGCTGCCATAACTTGGTTTAGTAAATCCAACAATTTGTTTTTTGAGTGCAGGAATAAAAAGATTGAGATAAAAGCAGGAAGTTTGAATCCAGAACGAAGACTTACACAAGGAGCATGAAGAAAATACCTGAAGTACTTTATTTTTCACAAAAACAAAAATGCTGATAAAGCAGCAAAAACTACTGTCAGTCATAAGGTTGACCTCGAGGAGGGCTGGAGTGTGGCGTTAAAACAAACATGGACTGAATCTAGAAGCAGGTGAATGAGGAAGTGGAGACACCTGAGCTGAATACTGAGTGGGAACAGGTGAGAGGGGGCGTGGCAGGCTGACTGAGGAGGAGTAAATAACAACAGAGGAACAGGAAAACACTAAATAAACCCAAAAATCACAAAATGTTAAATAAACCTTATCCTAAAAGACACAGAAAACCCACAGATCCTGATGCTAATGCATTTTACATTCTGGAGTTATCCCTATTCAAGATGGCCGCCACATCAACCTCCCTGGGTCTCTGAGCTGTTCAGCTTTGGCCACAGCTGGACCATCAGGCTCTGGGGAAGGGGGTCCACTGGCTCTCTGTTCAAAATGATTTTCAGTCATTCCTCCCAGACAGAGGGACCACCCCTCCATCACTCCAGAGCTGCCATTGGCCCAGAGGGGACCAACCTGCCAGCGGTCATTAAGCGCCTCGGTCCATTCACTGACAATAATAAACCTGAATAACTAATGAGCTCCATCCATACTGGAGGACCTTCCTCGCTCTCCTCTCAGAGTGGCTCTGGACGTGGTCAGCAGCTTTCTGAGGCCAAACGCTGAACAACAAACAAATAACCATGCTTTAATGGAAACAACACCAACTCCAGCTGTAAACCCAAATAATTCCAGGTGGACACGACATTAGCTGCCTCTCCTCTCGGATTACTTTGGACTTTTTTTGATTTTTTGATTTTGCTTTAGTGGTGACAAGCTTTAATGTTAAGGAGGCTGGAAGGAAAGGACCAAAATGAAAGCAGTTCTCTTCACGTTTCTGTCAGCTTTCTACTGTTTGAGTGAGTATTTATTCATCAGTGCTGGTGTTTTATACTTTATAATGTTTTTATATTGTTCTGTCCTCAAGTATATTTCATCTTAGTCCAGAAAACTGGTGAATTAAAACCACGTCTAACTGTCAGTACCAGTGTGGGTTAAATTTATTTTTCATCTTTTAGTTAAATACAAACTGAAAGCGGCTTTGTATGTTTTTAATATAAGCTGAAGGTAAATAGCTTTTTTTTTATTATTACCTGATTTTATTTTTAAAGAAGTTCTAAAGTTGTCATTTTCTATTTATTAAACTAATGAAGCATCGTGGATTAAATTAAGAATGACTTTCTTTTAAAGTGTTTATTTGGAGGCAGAACGTTCGTATGATCCCCTCCCTGCAGATGTTTCAGGGACCACAGAAACTGGCTCCAACCTTTGACCTGAACTTTTCTTTTTTTTATTTTGTCGGGTCAACAGAGCAGTCTAGAGTCTAGAGCTGTGGGGGGATACGGGCACAAAGGGTCCCCTAAAAGTCCTCCGACCTTTGTGACCTGACCTTGACACCCTTATCTCCATAACACTGGTCCCCGTCTGTGCTCGCGCCAAGTCCTTATTAAATGTATGTGTCTATAAGGTAATCCCCCCCACAGCTGCCAGTGACTGCGTCCGGCCCTCCCAGTCGGGTTTTCACGCTCTCTTTGCATTCATTAGTGGCAAAGACCAGCAGAGACACCTTTCGGTTTGGGCCGCAGCAGGGACGCAAAGGGTCCTGTGGTGGGACTGAAAAACAGGCAAACGTCTCAATCTGAGCGAAGGTGCTAAATGTTAACAAGATTTAGTCCTGGAAAAGGACTCGCAGTGCTTTCTGTACACAGTCTTCACAACATTATGCGTCACTTTTTTCAGTTTTCATACTGCAGTGGAATTTTATTTTTAGACACATTATTAATACTTGACAAGTTGTTTAAATAGCCTGTTAGTTTTGAGCTTACAAGTCTTTTTGATTTACAAACCAATTTATACACAATTCAGTCCAAATTATCCAGTTCTATACAATCAGGTTCAGTAGATCACAAAATACCAATTAGACAAAAATTGTCTATTTAAGGAAACAAGTTGTTGAGTCTTCACTTTGACAAGTTGCATTAAAGCACGAGGTGGGAGCAACAACGGAGAAAAGATAAGCATCGAGCAGCTGCAGGATGAGAGGACAGGAGAAGACACAAGTGTTTGATCAGGTGGTGTTTTTAGGACGTGGTCATTTTGTTCTCCAGCAGTCTGAGTTTACAGTGATGGCTCAGGAAACCCAAGCTAACCCTGAATATAGGATTTTTCAAAAAGAAAAGTTTTAAGTCTTGTCTTAAATGGACAGAAACTGGAAGTTGGTTCCACAAGAGAGGAGCTTGATAACTGAAAGCTCTGCCTCCCATTCTACTTTTAGAAACTCTGGGAACCACAAGTAAACCTGCAGTCTGAGAGCGAAGAGGTCTGTTGGGAAAATATGGAACAATAAGATCTTTAATATATAATGGAGCTTGGTTGTTGAGCGCTTTATGTTAGAAAATATATTAATATAATAATATTTATATTATATGAATTTGAAATGAAGCCAAACTTGGAGAAAAGCACCGTCAGCACGTTTTTCTCCATTTAACTGCACCTGCTTCAGAAAAACAGAAATGTAGTTTTCTGTGTTTTATATAAAAGAATCCTGTGCAGTTGGTCCAAGAGTCTGGAACTAGAATAGTTTTATAACTGAACTCAGTGCTTCATAATATATGATGAAGCTTTACTGAGACAATGTGATGATGTTCTGTCTGCTGATAATTTATTTGGTCTAACAAAGATTCAAATGAACTCTTTATTTCTCAGTTATTGACAAGTTTGTTGCTTTGGTCATTCATGACACGACACAGAAAATAAGCAGGAGAAAATGTCGATGTTCAGGAGAGCAGACAGAATAAATCTGACTCCTGTTTTTCGTTTTTTTTTATTTGAGTCCACACATGCAGAAACTTATTGGAGTGAAATAAGTTACGATGAGGAGTGGGCAATCCTGGTCCTCGAGGGCCTCTACCCTGCAGGTTTTACTCCTCTGCTCCCTGATCCAGTGGTTGAGTTACCTCTTCAAGTTCTTCAGAAGCTTAGTAATCTATTCTTTCAAACCATGTGTCCTTTAAATCCTGGGTAACTTTACATTTAATCTTATAAATTTAGTCTTTGCATATAAAGTTTTACTGGATTCCCCACAATTTTAAATTCTTGCCTTTCCTTTTTATTATAAGTGTAATTTGTCTACTGTTGGACAGCAGTTGTCTTGTTCAGAGTCACATTTCCAGTACTGAAATAAACTTTGATTTGTTTTCTTCCTGTCTTTGGTTCCCTGCTCTATTAATTGGTCTTTCTTTGGCCAGTTAGAAAATGCCAAAATGTGCTCATTAGTTCACACCACTCGCAGGAATCTTCATTTGAAAACAAGTTTGTATTTCTCTTTAATTGTATAACTGTATTTTTATAAAGATGGTTCAGATTTGTTGGCTGTGGGTAATAAATATCTTACCTGCAGCAGAAAGCTCTTTGAACAACCCCAGTGTAGAGAACCTGTTAGGCTGAAACCAAAGCTTCTATCCTAAAACAACTCCAGTCACAAAAACTTTCATAGATGATTAAGCAAAATGTATTACATGACTATTCATATAGAATGTTGGTTACAAGCAAAGAGAGCAGCTGTCATGTGCAGCCTGTGGTCCTTTAGTTAGGGTTAGTTAACTAACTAGCTAAATCCAAGTAATGTAAAACTGATAGTGGTGGAGAAGCTTATAAATTAACATTTGCATGAGACTAACGTGGTTTGACCCATTTTAATCTAGGTCCTGCTCAGACTAGCCATTAGCTCATCATTTGGTCAGATTTTAAACTGTGTTTCATCAAAGTGAGGTTGTTCAAACAGGTATCTAAAACAGGTAAGATATTCATTGTTCAGATCAATTCCACAAAATCCCACTTCAAAAAAACGGGAAAAAAATGATTATTATTCATATTATTATTATTATTATTATTATTATTATGATCAGGGACAACAAAGTCAGAAATCCTGCGGATGTTGCAACTTTTAAAATGTTTTGTTTTATTGCTTAAATGAATCATCAACATTACGTCCCGTGTTTTGTAAACCTTAACGATTCAAACTCGTTTCAGATTTGTTGCCCTCATGTCAGAGACACCGGGTCTCAGACTTCTGAAGTTCTGGATCACACAGAGACACATTCAGAGGCTCAGAAAAAACATTTGCATAAAGTAATGAGGACCCCCACACACATTTTTCAGACCCTTTTATGGGGGGTTGTTTAAAATGGGTGAAGTTCAGGGCCAGGAGTCTGGTGGTACAATGGCAGCAGAGGGTGGACACCACCCCCCCACCCCCCACCCCTCCCCCGACAATCTACATATCCATTCTTGACCCGTGACTGTCTCATGACCTCAGAGGGTCCTGAAGTCTTGTATCTTAAACACAATGGAGTGAATTTCTTTAACCATTTTTGCATAGAAAATGGTTTTATTTTACTTGAATGGTTTTATTCTTCTAAATGTTTGGTTTGAACTCTTTATTTATTTTTGTAAAGTTTACCTCAGTAGGTTTTATATTATTCCCATTTTAATGTAACAAACTGAATTTCTCAAGAAACCAGACAACAGATTGGGATCCCACATTGAAATATAATTTCAAGTCCAAACAGTGCCTTTTTAAAAAAAATCTAACCAAGTTTGACTTCAAACTATGAATCAATCGTGTATTTTTTGTTCCTTTTATTTTTTTATCAGGTTGCTTCATTCAGAATAGCTGAAAAATGTAAAAATAAATAAGAAGTGAAAAAAAAAAAAAAAGAAATGAGTAAAAGAATTAAAGCAAAACTACGAGAGAGGATTAGGGCCACTGCAAAAACCAATAAATTTAATAATAACAATAATTTGGACTTTAATTTCAAAATTCTGAGTTTAAACTCAGATTATTTTTCTTTTATTCAGTGGCCTTAATCGTCTTTTATACAAAACTTCTCTCATCCACCCCTCGTTTTTTTTTGTTTGTTTGTTTTTTCATGACATTTTGTGGGTAGTTTAAAAAAATCCCATTAGCTCTTGAATTGATTTGGAAATATTTATCTAACTCATAGTTTAGATTACAGATATTTGAATTTGTTGCATTTTTGTCCACTTCAGCACAAGAGTCTTTAGAAGAACATGTAATTATGATTTAATGTCTGAAAGTGATTTTCTGACTTAGCTGTGACTGAATGAAGTTCAGCTAAAACCTTTTGACTTGATGTGACCCAATCTGTAAATGACAACAAAACAAAATGTTATTTTTATCATTTCAATGTTTTTTTTTACCAGTCAACAAACAAAAGCAATCACACTTTACAAACCATGTGAAAAAGTAAAAATTAATAAGATGAAGTTTACTTCTTTGTTCAAGAAGTAAATTGGTTTTAGTCTAAGCTTCCTTATAGTTCACACAGTTCCTCTAAAGCACTAATTAAGTGCTTTAGAAATTAGTTCCTGCAAATCAGGAACTAATTTCCTGATTTTGCTATTTGTTTCATTAGTGGATTAGCATTTGCTAAATTTAGCAGCACTAAGTGAGGTCTTAAAATGTTATTGATCAACACTATTGTTCACAGCTGAGGGTAAAAACTGTCACTAATTTTGTTCATGTGTGTCACTCATCCACCAGGTGACATATGAACAATATCCTGCACAGTAAATATTGTCTCATGTTGACTCTGAAGAATGTTCCATGGGTCAGCTAGGTTATATTAGTGCTTTAGAATTAGCTTTTGCTATTTTTTTAGTGCTTTAGAATTAGGGGACCTAAATATTTGAGTTAGTGCAACTAATGTTCAGATTGGTGCTGCCGACCACTGGACATCAGAATACACAAACACGAGATTAAAAGGTGAAAAGGATAAAAACAAACATCTATAATTCCACAAAACGACGGCCTCATCACTTCCAACATTTCATCATTCAGACCATCACTGGATGAAAACCTTACAATATAAAATATCCTCCAGAATGTGGTGGTCTCTGTATGAGAGGGCTCCTCTGAACATGAACTTCATAGTGAGACTGTGGTGGGTTCTGTGTTCTGCTCCTCAAACCAGCCTGTTTAAACAACTTTCTGCACTTTTTTATGTTTGTGAGAACTGCAGCCTGAGGTAATGTTTAGTCAAATATAGAATATTTTCATATTCAAACTGTTTTTTTTGCCTAATACTTGATTGTATTAAATTGAGGACTTGATGAAGCAACAGAGGTGAAAAGTCAATCTATTTACTATATTTCTGATTAGCTGAAGTGCACAGATTGGAGATGATCATAACTGCAGGGCTTTTTGTCTTCTTCAGTTCTACTTTGCCATTTACAAAATCATTTAAAGACTCTAATAGACGTTTATACACCACCATCATATTTATGACTTTTCATGCAAAATGATACCTAACAACAATGCCTAGACGTCCCCCCCCACCCCCCACCCCATCTGCCCGGTTCAGACCAGATCTGAATTTCATTACTGGGAATGAAGGATGGGAGGATCAGGAGGTTATGAGGCTCTATCAGCCCCTCCACACCCAGGTGACCAGCAGAGCCACAGCCCTCTGCGCCGACAGCATCTGCCAAGTGGGAGACTGACCGCCACAAAGGAGGCAGATGCTCGAGTCTTGATTTGACGATTAAAGCTGCTTCATTTTCCAAATCTATTTAAAAAAAAACTGCAATAACACGTCTGAACACAAAATATCCCTTTGATGTTTATTCTATAAACGTTTAATGAACTCTGGCAAACGTGAAACAATTCTGACATTATTGATTGTACAAGCGTTGTAAGTCAAAGTTAGCGCTTTGTTCAAACAGGCACATGTGTGATCATTATCACACCTCCAGGTCATTTAAACAAAAACATCATCCACACTGTGTGCTTACACTGCAAAGACTGCTCATCTAACCAGGTCTTACAATCTTATATCCTGCCAAAAAGTATTTTGATCTTGTTTTGAGACTGATACACTAAACAAGAGCAGAAGGTTAGATTATTAATCTTGTTAACCTGAAATTTTTCTTTATTTCAAGAAGTCTAACTAAGTACAACTGTCTTATTTCACTGGCAGATTATTTCACCTAATTTTAGAAGATTCAGAATCTGCTGCTCTTATTTAGTACATCAGTCTCAAAACAAGATCAAAAATACTTTTGGCTTTATATGAGATTGTAAGACTTGGTTAGATGGACAGTTTTTGCAGATTATGTTTAACAACCACAATGTTGGTGTGGCAGGGTTTTTTATGTTTGTTAGCCTTTTTATTCCAGGTTTCTTCACTACACATGACCAGGTTAACAGCTTGTTTAGGTTTAGATATAAACCTGATCAAGTCTTTGCTAAAGCGTAGCCGGATCATTATTAACTTCTAATGGTTTATCCAATACGACTGACCAACTGAAAGCTTTTCTAGGCTGCATTATATGTTGTAAATCATCTTTTTGTGCTGGATAATTGAGCAAAAAAACTGTTTTCGGTGACATCTTATTATTTTTTTTTTATTATTTAACCGTTGTTTTGCCAGGCAAGTCCCATTGAGATCTCAGATCTCTTTTTCAAGGGAAGCCTGGGCCTGAAGGCAACCTATTGTACATGTTAGGGGTGGGGGAAACCGGAGTACCCGGAGAAAACCCACGCAAGCACGAGGAGAACATGCAAACTCCGCACAGAAAGACCCCAGGTCCGAACCGGGGATCGAACCCAGGACCTTCTTGCTGTGAGGCATCAGTTCTAACCACTGAGCCTTCGTGCAGCCAATTATCAACAAGAGTAAAACCCACAGTGAGCAAACCTTGTCAGTTGTTCCTTGGAATTAAAACCCTTCAGAGAAATCTCCAATTATTTGCAGGTTGGTGTGAGAGGGATAGATTGAGACATATCAAATGGTCACCAATAAGTGCAAATGTGTTTGTGTGTTTGCTGATTCAGAGGATAGGTGCAGAATCTAGAACCAGGCAGTTGAAGCATCTCAGAAGTGCTGTCAACCTGTCTGTTGTATTGATTGTTGGAAACTAGCTTGTACTGGTGATTCCATAGTTTTTATTTTTCTTTACAAATCTAATCTATTTAATGTACTTGTTGGCATTGAACAAAACATTCTCTGATTAAAAACATCTGCCTTTAGTTTATTAAAGATCTGGAGTGATAACCAATACCCAGCAGCAGTTAGGATCTTGAAGGTGTCGTTGATGGTGGGTGAACAACCACAGATTGTTGTCTTGGTTGAGCAGAAACCTCCATAATGACACTGATGAGACATTGTGCTAGTTCAAGTGCAAAAGCAATTGTTAATGCTTCACAGCTGGGAGGCAAAGCATCTTTTGTAAATGGTCAGGGCTCTTTGCATATGAGGACATTAACACCCAAAAAGGACGCAGAGAAAATGGGAAAGTTTGGGGGTGTCGCCAAGGTCATGGAGAAGAGGGGACAAGGGTGAGGAAGAGAGGTTCGGTGGCATGGGAAAGTCACCCCCGAGGTGGTTCTGAAAGGACGGGAAGAGGCGGGAGGGGTTGAGAGGGTGTATAAAGAGGGGGCAGATGGTGCCCCTGGGTGGATGGTGGGTGACGGAGATTTTAACAGAGGTTGCTGGGGGTTGGGTGCAAATAAGCATAGTCACAATACTATTGTCACTGCTGGCCCCTGTTTCAATAGTGGCTCTTTCAACTTGACCCCAGTGACACTCGTGTTTTCTTCAACATGAACATTGGTGTTGTCATCTTTGATTGGTTGGCTTGCTGGCGTTTGGGCAGATAAATAATACTTTGGACCTACTGCTTTGAGTAGATCTGTGTGACTTCTTGCTGTGAAAAATCTAACAACTTTTGTAATCTAGGAAGTATCTCTGGTGGTGGCTGAACAACTATAAATTTCTGTATGTTTTGGTACCATTGATGAGACTTGCTTGTTCAAGCCTACATTTAGACTCTACGGCCCTGCTGTACTGGTGCACTGTCATCAGAGTTCCAGTGGAGACAGATGCAAAAAGAACTGAATTTACAACATTATCTCAACTCTTTAATCATTCTGCTTAAAGATGTGCTGTATTTCTCTGACTCTCAAGTTATTTTCCTCAGATTTTAGCTTTTTTAGCTGGATTACTGAGTCAGATGTTTCTATTGGCGGCACGAGTGGTTAGCACTGACGCCTCACAGCAAGAAGGTCCTGGGTTCGGACCTGGGGTCTTTCTGTGCGGAGTTTGCATGTTCTCCTCGTGCTTGCGTGGGTTTTCTCCGGGTACTCCGGTTTCCCCCACCCCTAAAAACATGTACAATAGGTTGCCTTCAGGCCCAGGCCTCCCTTGAAAAAGAGATCTGAGATCTCCATGGGACTTGCCTGGTAAAATAAAGGTTAAATAAAATATAAATAAAATATAAAGCCAGGTTTCAGTTGAAATGACTCGACTGTTTAGCTCTGAGTTATATCTTTCATTGAGCTAGAACTTGTGTGAAAAGTTGATGCTGTAGTTTGTGTGTTCAGGTTGGTTTTATGCAGTTCCTGGATCTTGGTTGTTTTGCTTCATATAGAATATTTTCTGAATTTTGAATTGAATTGAATTTCTAGCAACAACTCTTGGTTATTTGGATGCATATAGACATATACTTTTTAGTTCCTCTAGAGCAGAGGTGCCAAAAGTGGGGCATATGGGCCAAAATTAGGCCACCAAGCCATTTAATGTAACCCACCAGCACTTGTACTGGTTATTAGGTTGTCATTTTTTGTCAAAACACTCTATTTCCACTTACACTCATGCCAATCATTGGTCCAAAGACTATGTAAGGGGTTGTAGTGCAGAGGGTCTTCACTCATGGTACTTATTTTATCTTTGAATTATATGAAGATTAAACATAAAATACACGTACAAGAGACATTTAGATTGGATTTAAGCACACATTTAGATTTTTACACTTTATAAGACCAGAACTACTCATATTTAATCAGTTTATGACATGTCCCATGCCTGCTAACTTAATAGAAAAAGAAAAGAAAAGAAAGACTTAAAAGGAATTTGTATTTCATGTATTATATTATTGCATTTGGCTTCAGATAGATTTTCAGGGGAAAAGCAAGAGAGCAAGAGAATACCTGCTGTCTGTCTACACTGCCACTTGACAGCATAATGTTTAAAAACATTATTTCTCATTTGACAACAAACACATCAGCCACAGTTATTCTCTTCAAACAGGCTTTGTAACATGTTAAAGACACTAAAAGACATTACTAGCTGCTGTGCTAACTGCGGCATTTACACTGATACTAACTGCTGACATGTTGATTAATATGCATTGTACTAATTAAAATAAATAAATAAATAGACAGAGTTGATATCGCCTTAAAGTTCTGTTCAATCCTTTGTGGATCTTCATTATTTCCCACAATTTATAGAAAACTGTGTCTAACAGTACAGCAAACAGCAATTTTAAGCCAGCAGGTTAGTAATAAGCAAGCAGCTTGCGATTCCTCCTAAATGTTGTTTTTTCCCCTCCACAGGTTTGGCCTCAGAGCTGTCCTTCTTGCTGGAGCCCAGCGATGTGATTGCAGTCAGAGACCTGCCACTCCTGCTGGACTGTCAAGTGCAGGGCGAGAAACCCATCATGGTGACGTGGCGTAAAAACGGGGTTCCTTTACCCACCAGTCCGCGGGTACGGGTACTGGAAAACGGCACGTTGTTGATCCAGAGGTTTCAGAAACGCAGAGAGGGGAGTGATGCTGACATGGGCGAGTACGACTGTGCGGCCCAAAATCGGTTTGGCCTGCTGGTCAGCCGCAAGGCCAAAGTCCAACTGGCATGTAAGTAAACACCAAGCACCATAAATTACTATATTTAAAAAAAAAATGTATAAAATATAAATAAGTTTGTCATTTGCACATTTTTTACACACGAATTTTCATTTTTCCCTTTACTTCCCTCGGCTGCGTTGTCATGTTCTCTGCTTTGTAACATTAAACTGCAGCAACTGGGTTTCTACATGCAAATAAAAATGATGCTTATCAGTTTTAATACATCCGATTAAACATAAATAAGCATAATACCAAAAACACCAACTTACTATTGTGATTTACCCTACTGATAAAAATGTAAAAAAATAAGTTAGTTTGTTTGATATTTTCAACTTAAATTTTATACACTAATCTTGTATCTTTTTGTCTTCTTTCCTCCTCAGCTCTTCCAAAGTTTCACACCCACCCAATGTCCATGTCTGTGGATGAGGGTGGAGTTGCTCGCTTCCAGTGTCAGATCAACGGAATACCTGAAGCCAAAATCACCTGGGAAAAAGACAGAGTAGCGCTGAACATTTCAGACAGCAGGTAACAATAGGTTCAGTCCCTGAACTCTGTGTGTAAAGTACATACAGACTCTTTAATTTGAGGGTTTTAGATATCAGGACTGGTCTTTACCAGGTTTTGAGAGGCTGAAACAAAAGTATCAATGTTTACTCACTCTCCCACCTGTCCTTGTCCAGGTACACCCTCCTTCCGATGGGGGTCCTGCAGGTGACCGGGGTGAAGCAGGTGGACGGAGGGGTTTTCCGTTGTGTTGCCAACAACATCGCCAACACTCGCTACAGTCATGAGGCAAACCTCAACGTCACTGGTAGGTGAACGCCTGTAATTATGGAGACTCATAGAAAAAAGCTTGTTTTTCAG
>JARVJO010000155.1:1719996-1743646 GCA_031762555.1 Cynodonichthys magdalenae
TTTTCATCCCTGTAAACAATGGATGTTTTATTCTGTTGACATCATTCACATGATATTACATGACGTACATCATGTGGGTAGTCTTTATGCGATGCTTGTTCTAACAAAAATCTCCAGCAGAAACAGTGATTATTAGATGTTTGGAAAGTTATGGAAACAGTTATTTCCTGTACATAACAATAACCTTTCAGATAACATTTGCCTTTTTTCTTAAAGTTTTTTCACTTTTGATGTAACATCATCACTGCTTTTATTGTGCAGGGTTTGTGTATTTGATTGTAGTTTTGAATTTTGTAATGTTTGTGTGCTGCTGCCATTCTTGGCCAGGTCTCTCTTGAAAAAGAGATTTTTAATCTCAATGAGATCTACCTGGTTAAATTAAGGTAATAATAATAATTACAAATGTTATTGTGACACAGTTACATATTTTGTTGACCAGTTTATAATCAGCCAATGGGCCATGTTTCAGCTTTTAAAGCTGTATGTTTACATCAGTGAGGAAATACACAACAGATGTGGTTATCTGAAAACACAACCCACTGAAGTTCAGAGTTTTACACAGATTTGTTGCTACAGAGTAGCTCCACATTTATTGAAGACAAATATTGTTTCACAGGAAGTCATAAATCACTGCTAAATAATGATTAAACATCATTTGAACTACTGGCTTTTACACAGATTAGGTGAAACTAGGGGTTCAGTGTCTTTTCTAAGGACACTTTGGCATGTGGTGGACAAAGACAGAATTGAACCATCAACTCTCCAGTTGGTGGGCAAATGAGCTTCCTTCCTGAACCACAGCAACTACAAACAAAACATGTAGTTTTATCAGAATTAGGGGGGATTGGGCTTTTGGTAGTGGTGCATTAGATCTACAGTACATGAAAGTTACTAAAAGTGGCAAAAATCTAAAGGTAAATGTAAGAAAATTCCACATCACTATGGGATTTGGGCAAATTGAGTGCAAACACTCAGCCCTATCTGTAGCTTTGTAATACGTTACAGTAGAAATGTAACAGACACAACTTTAAATGTTAAAGAAACTAAAACCAACCAACAAAACCAGTAATAAGTAAAACAGGTTTTTACAGATTGATACGGCATCTGCTCCTTCAGCTTTCATTCATTTTATATGTTTAATCTCACCTATAATCATGGATTTTGTTTTCTTATTGTTCCAGGTGGAGCTCCCAGAATATACAAGGAGCCCGTCATTCTGTCTGGACCCCAAAATCTAACCATCACTGTCCATCAGACGGCCATCTTGGAGTGCATCGCCACAGGAAATCCAAGACCTATTGTGTCTTGGAGCAGGCTAGGTACATCAGAGTTTCTCTACGACTGTCTGTTCATGTTTCAACATTTAACTCACGCTTTCTGTGTGTCTGTTCCTGCTTCAGATGGACGCTCCATCGGGGTGGAGGGGATTCAGGTCCTGGGGACTGGGAACCTGATGATCTCCGATGTTTCCCTGCAGCACTCGGGTGTGTACGTGTGCGCCGCCAATCGGCCCGGCACCAGAATGAGACGTACTGCACTCGGGCGACTTGTGGTACAAGGTGAGACCGTTATCATTTAGCTCGTGGTTTAAAGTATTTCAGAGTAAACCTGTGATTTACGTCTGTGAAAACATCTTCTTACCCCTTGAAGCTTTTCCACAGTTTGTCACATTACAACCACAAACTTGTATGTAAGACACAAAGTAGCACACAATCATTGACTGAAGGAAATGGTTTACAAATAGTTTTCACAAATAAAAACAGAAACCCTGATATCCTGAACTAACATCCAGATCAACCAACTGTTTTCAGAAGTCACATAAATATAAAATACAGTCCATCTGTGTGCAAATCCATCTCAACATACACACAGCTGTTCTGTGAAGGCCACAGAGATTTGTTACAGAACATACAGCATCATGAAGACCAAGGAACACAACAGACAGGTCAGGGGTAAAGTTGTTGAAGTTTAAACAAGGTTAGGTTACAAACATTTCCAAGTGTTGAACATTTCATGGAGTTCTGTTTAATCCATCATCTGAAAATGGAAACAATACAACCCAACTAACCAACCCAAACATGGCCGTCCACTGAACTGACAGGCTGAAAGAGAGGTTTAATCTGACAAGCAGCGAAGATGCACTGCTCAGATGGGACAATCTGTTTTTTTTATAGAAGAGGGACAAGAAAAGTTCAGTTTAACACAAGTCATGTAACACTTCAAACATTGATCAGATCAGTACAAAACTAAGCTCTTTGGTCTAGATGCAAAACAGTGAGTGGCAGAAAACTAACACTGTACGTCACCCTGAACACACCATCCCTACTGTGAAGCATGGTGGTGGCAGCATCATGCTGTGGGGAAGCTTTTCTTCAGCAGGAACAGGGAAGCTGCTCAGAGTTGATGGGAAAAGAGATGGAGTTAAACACCTGACAGTCCTGGAAGAAAAGCTGTAAAGAACTTAAGACTGGGACAAAAGTTCTCCATCAGGGAGGACAACAACCTAAAACATCCAATATATCAGATCAAAGCATAATCATGTTAGAGCGGCCCAGTTAAAGTCCAGACCTGGTTCCAACTGAGAATCTGTGGCAGAAACACTCCATCCAATCTGATTGAGCTTCAGCTGCTTTACAAAAAATGATAAAATTATAGATAAAACTGGTAGAGACCCAAAAACTTGACTCAGGGGTGCTAAATACAAACACCACTTTGAATTGGATTTTAATTGCAGAAAAATATTGTGAATAAATACATTTTACTGTCCATACGTTTGTGTCGGTCTTTCACATCAAATCCAAGTATTTTTTTTCCGTTTGTAGCTGTAACGTGACAAAACATTGACAGTTTCACAAGCTACAGATACAGTTTCAAAGCTGCATGTTTCATATTGATTTATTAAACAGTAGTGATATTTAATTCAAAAGAAGAATAAAGATTTGTCCGTTTCTTTGCCTTCTTTTGGAAACTGACGAGCCCAGACGTTGCAGAATTATTTGTCTCCTGACCATTAGGTCTTTGATGGGTCCTGTAAGGGTGTGTCATAATAAGGAGGGCTTGTATTGAAAGAAAGGGATGGAGAGGGTCACCAACATGGTTCGAAGCATTCTTTTCACCTTTGGCCTTGGCTGTTATTGGGGGGGGGGGGCTGACTGTGGGCTGTGACGCCTGCTGTGTGGGTAGGGGGTTGGCTGCGGACTCATCCATCACCCCACATATGTCCATACCCACTCTCATTAGGTGGGTTTTAATTGGCTGTTTTGTGTCCAACCAGAGGGACGTGCTCAGGAGGAAGAACAAAATATATATTTTTAAATTCGGTTTTGTTTCTTCCTTCTGTGTTAGGAACATTTAATTTAGTTTTCAACTAAAATCATCTTTTGTTGATAAATGAGGGAGTTGTTTTTGGTCAAATCTTGAAAACAACATTGTGCACAATCTTTTTATTACAAGATGTGTTGAGACTGATTCTCATCTTCTACCACATTGAATTTTAGCTCGATATCTGTAAAACTGGTCTAGTTATGAGTATTTTTATGTTGTCTGGGTTTATTAGCTGTGTCTGACATCTTGAAATGGGTTGACTCCAAATTATAATGAGCTGTAGACGTGCATCCAATGACTATTTTCTGAGAGTTTTAATAAAGTCTGTCCAGTGGTTCATGAGATATTTTGCTAACAGACAAACAGGGTTGACTCTAACAGTTTTTCTTAAGCTTTTAAGCAAATATATCAGGATGACAAGCACTTAGAGTATGTGTTGTGAATGACTCTTGGCCACAACTATATACTATAATTTCAGCCCAATCTGTCAAATTAATTTAATAAATTTAAATTTGTGTTTTCTAAAAAGAGTTAGCTGTGACGGCCATCTTGAATTGGATTGACTCCAAAAGTTAATCAACTGTAGAGGTACATCAAATAATTACTTACTGCAAGCTTTGTTGAAATGTGTTCAGTGGTTCATGAAATATTTTGCTAACAGACAGAAAATGTGTCTGATTTACCCTTTAAGGCAAAGAACTTTCCACGATGATTAATTAGGAACATTAAAGTAAACACTTATTCATTCAATGTAATCTCCCAATATACTTGAAACATGTTCTCTCACATTTCTTTAAAAAATAATAATTAAAAAAATCCAAAATAAATGTAACTGGTTTTTTTTTTATTTCACTCTTCCTTTGTTTCTCTCAGTCCAGATCAATCATCAGTCCACTCTGACCCCTCTCACTCTGATTGGCAGGAAAAGAAAGGGCTGATCTTTAAAATATTCATTAATTTATTGATTCATCTTTTGATCTTTGGGGTCAAAAGAGCTTCAGGGTTTGGTTATCTGTTTAATGTGAACACCTGCAGTGTGGCTTAAAGACATGCTGACCATTTTCTCATGGGTTTCTATGAAAAAGTGACAAAGAATCTAAGTTGTAGAAAACTCTTTGAACAGCCTGACTGGCTTGAGCCAAAGTGAGGTTTTACAGAATTAGAGCTCTAATCTCCAAAAATAAGAGAAAATGATGTAAATGCCATTTCAGATCTTTACACCAACATCGGTTTGACATTAAATTGTTTTTTTTTATGATTATTTACACACAAATGGCAGCAGAGGAAGCATCGGTTTTAGGAGCAATTTCAAAAAATATATTGCTGGAATAATTGTTTCATGTAAAACTTATGAAGCTGAAGAGATAAAAATAATGTTTTCCTGAACTTTTCAACTTAGACTCATTTTAACCACATTATGATTTGGTTAAGTGGATCCACTCACATTGTCTTAAAACAACTCCAGTCTTAAACATCCAGATTTAGGAAGGTGAAACGTCTGAGATTTTGTCTTTTTAAATCCAAATATCGGATTATCATCCCAATACTGACATAAGATCTGCTTGTTTTAATGATTGATTCAAATTTAAACAAGACTTTATTAATGCTAAAAATTCTAATTCTTTGAAAACAAAATCCTAACATGTTAGACAAAAAGAAAGAAAGAAATTGGTGATACAGTAAAAAAAAACTATTAATATATTCAAATGTAATTTTATAGTCAGAAAAAACGTTAACAAAATCCCGAACACTTATCTAAGTGCTCCTCATCTACACTGTTTGTCTGTTAGCAAAATAGCTTATTTCTAAAATATCTCACTGGAAATGCATCATTGGATGCATGTTTACAACTCATTAACTTTTGAAGTCAACTCATGTTAAACATGGATGCAATTAGCCAACCAATTTTACAGATATCGAGCTGAAATTTGGTGTGTTGCTGAGAGAACATTCTTTGATAACATATTACAATATTACATTAAGTTGTGGATAATGTTATTTTCAAGGTTTGACCAATTCTCATTATAAGATGTTAACTAAAACTGTGGCCTAAAGGCAGCTGGTGATATGAACTTAGGCCTTTAATATTTAAAGTGTTTTTGTTGTTTACAGTTTGTATTATCCTAATAACTTGTTCAGAAAGTCTTAAAAATCCACTCATTGTTTTAGCTCAAAGTCAGGACCTCTGTTACCCTCAACATCCAAACTCAAGCTCAGCAGGGTGATTTTATTTTGGAAGGTGTTCCGTCTCTCTGCAGAGAGCAGCTTGGCATTAAAAGATGTAAATGTGCTCAGTGTGATTTCATCCTGCTGAACTTGAGTTTGCTCAGGATGGATGTTGAGGTTAACAGAGGTCCGGACTTTCACACAGTCACGGTCATGGTCGGCATGACGAGTTGAACCAACAACATACAGAGAGACAAAAAAAAAAAGACAGAGACATAGATGGTCAGTGCAAGGTGCAGGTGGGGGTTGCAGGAGGAAGGGTGGATGGGGGGGTTAGATTGACCTGTAACCTCTGAACCCCTGACAGAAGGATTTGGGACGTACGTCGATGAAAGGAGAAAGGGAGGAGGCGGTGAAGTCAGAACGTCAGAGGTGGAAAGACAAAGGAGGTCCGGTCCGAGGCTGGAAGATGGATAACCTCCCAGCGGTGGGATGAGGCCAGCTGGGTTACCATCACTTAAAGGGGAAACAAAGAACAGCAAAATCCCTGAAATATAAACCGAACTCTTTATACCGCCATTTTTAGAAACATAGCCCATTTTAGTCACTTTAACATCAATGAAGAATTACTTAAATGTATCATATGGGATTAAATAATCCATAGTTCTCTGCACTAAAACATCTGTTTAACAGAGAAAATCTTCTTAGTTTATTTTCCTGTTTTGAGAACACTGAGCATTATTTAAATATATCTGCAGGAAATGTTCTTTGATCATGTTCTCATTGGGGTTCTGATAAAAACCCAACTTAGGTTGATGAAGTTTCCTTTCCTCTGCAGTTTGAGTTAATCGTAAATAGCTCTTGAATTTTTTTTTCTTGCCCAGATGCAGATGAAACCTAAACACAAAAGGTTTTTTTATCAATAGAATGAAACCCCAACAACCAGCCCCAGAGCCTGGGACTGATATTTAGAAGTCCCATTTTGGGGACCCCTCTTTGATTTATCGACCAGCTGTGTATAAAGCAGAATCAGTTGTAGCACTGAGGTCAACAGATCAACGAGATGCTGAGGATCGGCCCAAACAGGGAGGGGTCTTCGGTGGGGGTGCCTCTGACTCTGAGCAGTCAGCTCTGGGTGGAGACAGCTGCTGTGGACGTGATGGGATCACACCGTCCTTTGGGAATTTAAGAGACACTGTCCAATATGAGGTCTTCAACCGTTCACTGTGTTTGTGTGATTGCCTCAGAGTTAAATTAAGGGTTCCTCAAAACAAAATTTGTTTCTTTTTCTTCCAACGGTGAAGGTCAATAAGCTGTTAGTTCACTTTAAACGAAGGATTACAGTTCTCTTTACAAACTGCCCTGTTCCTTGTCAGCTCTCTGTGCTAAAGTTGTTGAAATGGTCTGAGAGATAAATGAGACTACCTGCATCAAAATTAAGATTTAACACTGAAAGCCACATTTTTTACACACCAACATGTGTAAAAAGTAAAATAATAATAATAATTAATAATGAAATTCCAGGCCTGTCTTTAGTCATTATAACTTTTTACTCCATTTTAGAAACCTTCTCGTGGAACTGTAAAATGGGCGCTCAAGGCTTTATTTTAGGACCTCTGCTTTTTAAAAAAATGTTTTAAAAATTAAACTGAAAGTTGAAAAGGTATTCTGAGATAAATGTTTTAACTCTCAAGTGCTGAAATAACATGTAACATTCTCTTTTGTGCTGTTTTATACACCCTGCATCATTTCTCTTTCTGCTCCTCTCCAGCTCCTCCTGAGTTTCTACAGTGGCCGCAGTCTGTGTCCAAACCTGCAGGGGGCAGTGCTGTGTTCACCTGTGTGGCTCAGGGTGTCCCTGATCCACATCTAATATGGCTAAAGAATGGAAAGGTCCTGATTACTGGTCAGAATGTCAAGCTGACAAACAACAACAGGTACGAGACGGCTAGTAGTGATGTATAGAATTATTTTTGTGTCGCCCATAAATCCTTATTCTTTGCTTTTTATTCACTGGGTGGGATCAGTTCTCAAAGGAACATGGTGTAAAGAAGAAGATATTAAGACCAGAGAAATATGATTAATTGTGAAAATAGCCTGAATACTCAGTGATGAAATTTGCTGAAGAACCACTACAAGCTATAAAAGGAGAACATTATCTAAAAGCTAAAAAGAGCTAAATGCAAGCTAAAAGCTAACAAAATGTAGCTAAATGGTGACAAAGGGTTAGCTAAAAAGTAAAAAATGCAGAAGGGTACCTAAAAAAATAAAAGCTAAAAGCTTAATGTGCCAAAATGTTAAAAACAAAATGTAGCTAAATGGTAGCAAAATAAAAAAGTAGCAAAATGTTAGCTTAAAGGTCAAAATAGCAGAATGGTAGCTAAAAGCAGCACAATGCTAACTAAAGACATCAAAAGCTTTAAGTAGCAAAGGGTTAGCTTAAAACTAAAAATAGCAAAAGGCTAAAGCCTAAAAGCTGCAGAAATGTAGCTAAATGTTAGCTAATATCTAAATATAGTGTATAAATACAAAGTTAGAGGAAGTTATATAAATGTAAATATTGTATTATGAAAAGTACAAATGTAACAGAAGCAAAAAGTCCTGGGAATGATCTCTTGAGTGACAGTTTGATATATGAATTGGTAAATTGCCAAAATTGTACAGAAAAAAAAAACATGAAAACAGTAGTGTTAATGCTGAATCAGCATTCACACAAATATTTTTTGATGCTACATAGGATATATTTATATCCAAAGTCCATTTGCACACCATGTATAACACACACACACAAGTTTGTATTTCTATCCTTATTAGGACCGTTCATTGACTTCCATTCATTTCCAGTAATTTCTACAGCCTAACCCTGACCACCAACCCTAAGACTAACCTAAACTCAATTCACACCGTAGTCCTAAACCGAACCCCCAACCCAAAAATGGAGTTCCAACTTATTAGGACCGGTCTTTGGTCCCAATTAGGACTACTGGTCTTGACAAGGTAGGTGTGTATACCAGAAAATGTTCTAAACAGGTAACAAAAACAAGTACACACACACACACACACACAGAAATTGAAATTTATAAGCCTGAATTTTACAGATGCACCACTGAGTGGCATCACTACAGCTTTTACATTTCACTCATCAACCGTAACAACAAATATTGTCTGTTGTGTTTTTAGGGATCCTGTTTTTTGTATCCACACTAAAAGTTTACATGATCTTTAGTTTTTTTTTAAACATATTGATGTGTGTATTCTTGTTTCCTGTCAGTCTGACAGAACAAATATTAGATGGAATCTGTTGAATATTATCAAAATAAAGTCATTTAAACCGTTTCAGACATGTAGGAGCATTAATCCAGACCTGGCAGTAAACTGATGCAGCTGTGTTGTTGTTCACGCAGCACTCTAGCTCTGACCCGCATTAGCTCGAAAGATGAGGCCATCTACCAGTGCATTGCAGAGAACAGTGCTGGCACCAACCAGGCCAGTGCCCGCCTGGCTGTGACTCAGGCTAAAGACCTGCCCGCCGCCCCTCAGGGGCTCACAGCCAGTCCCGTGTCCACCAGCACCCTGCAGATCACATGGACCAGTCCCTCCACCAGCACCACTGATATTATCGGATATGTCCTGCACATCCGCAAGCTAGGCGGTGGGCATAAACACACACTCTTACACACATTTATTATTTATTATTGAAGTAAGTTGTGTTTTTATATTATTATAATCTAAATAAATGTGTGTTTAACTGTGCTTTCATTAGAGCCTGACAGTATGGAACTGCAGGAGGCCATGAGTAAGGACAAGTTTCAGCACGATGTGACCAACCTGGACGCAGCCACGACCTACTCTGTCTACCTGAAGGCGTTCTCCTCCATGGGAGCAAGTCAGCAGTCCAACACAGTGGTGGCTACAACACATGGTGGAGGTAAAAGCATGAAACTAGTAGAGAATTAAACATGTGCATCCAGATTATTATTCTCTAATCTGTTTTAATCTGGTCTTGTGTTGTCTTCTTCCAGTCCCAACCCCACCTACGTACTTCACCAAGGTTTTAAACTCCAGCGCTGTACAAGTCCTCTGGGAGCTGCCGAGCAAGGCAGGCAAAGCTGAGGGCTTCAGACTGTCCTACCGTAAAGTGCCCCACTCCGACTACCAGGAACCAACTGAGTTACCTTCTCATATCAACGCTCACACTATTTCTGGCCTCGGTATGTCAGAGTCAGTGTTGTATAAAGTACCTGAAAGTGATACTTGAGTAAAAGTACAAGTATCTTATCATAAAATTACTTTGGTAAAAGTTAAAGTCTCCTCTAAGACTATTACTTGAGTAAAAGTCTTAAAGTATCTGATTTATTTTGTACTTAAGTATCAAAAGTAAATTTCTGGCATAAAATGTACTTGCGTATTAAAAGTAAAAGTACTGAGTAAAAATGAACAGTTAAATTTTCCAAAATACATTTATTGGGAGGTGACCTCCAAAAAACTTTTTTTCTAAAGGCATGCAGCTTTGATGGATTGTGTACAAACTAATGCGGTATCAGAACAATATTTATACTTCTCATCCAACCACAATTAAATTCACTCTATCCAGGAGGCACAATTTTTCAGAATAGTTGTTTTTTAACAATAACAAGCTGAAATGAAATAAGAGAAACGACTTTCTACTTCTTACCTTTTTAAAAAAAGGTAAGAAGTAGAAGTAAAAAGTAGACTGAAAAATAATTACTCAAGTAAAGTACAGATAACCAACATTTCTACTTAAGTACAGTAAAGAAGTATTTGTACTTAGTTACTTTACAACTCTGGTCAGAGTGTGGTTACAACAGTCTTGGTTTCTCAAACTTTTTAAGTGGCAGAGACTCAACCTAAAGTTTCTATGGTTTGCTCTGTATATCCAAACATTCCTGTTAGGCCTTTTAAACAGAGGCAGAATACAGATCCTTTTTATTCTGCTAGGTATGGAAATGCTTTGTTACCATAATTAACACTTTTTTTATTGCTTTAAAACAAAAGTAATGATAACACCATCTCTATCTGCATATGATTTTGCTTTTTTAAAAAAAAACAACAAAAAACAAAAACAGTCTTCTTCCCCTCAGAAATAAGCAAAAGCCTTTTTTTTCCCCAGATGCTGCATCAAATGCAATGTATCTGTATTTATTTTTCCTTAAATTTAAAATTTTAATTTTGGGATTAACCATTTGCTTGCTGTTTATTCTGATCATTCATAATTGTTTGAATCTGGTTAGTATTTTTATGGTAAACTGCACACAGTAAGTTGAAGTCAAATCAAAACAAGTGCCCCCTAGTGGCCTACAGCAGTATAAGTTTTACTCCATGTAATAAAAACTTAAACAACAAACCTCAGATAAGTTTGTATTCCAGGAGTTGACTGTCGTTGATCGTTCTTACATTGCGACGGTGTTCAAGTGTTTATTTTTCTAATATTCTTAGATGTGATGAGTTATTTGATGTGAAGGCATTCTATAAATGGCACCTCCTGTGAACTGGCTGTTGTGGCTTCACTTTTGGACAGTGTTAGCAGCTAAAGATGTGTTGCTTATTTTATTAGCCACCACCAAAAACAGATGAGGATGTTTTTACTTGCGTTTGTGTGTTAGTCTTGCATTAAGGAATCACTGAATAAATATGAATTCAAATCATTATCTGAAAAAAATACATTTAATTAGAGTAGCTAAAATGCTGTTCCTAACCTGAAAGTAAGCTGTTGTTGGTGTTTTTGTTTCAGAACCAGGGGCAGTGTATGAAATTAAACTGGTGGCCTACAATGGAAATGGAGAAAGTGACTGTTCTAAAAGGCTTGTGTCACTGGCAGAGCAGAGCACGAGTGAACAAATCACAGGTGAGTGGGTGTATTCTGTCTTTTGAACAGGTGGAAACTCTGAGTTAGCGAGGGAACATTTAATTTTAATAAATCGAAAAAGATTATATTCTAGGAGTGAGTTGAACTTAAAGCTGAACAATATCCTAAATATTAAAGCTGATTTACATGAAACAAGAATCATTTTAGAAAACATTTTTTGATACATCGGTGGCTCCCTGCACTACCACATGACGTAAACCTCATCATAAATTATGTGTTGCGTTTGTTTTGAAGGAGGAAACAGCCTGTGTCAGTGCAAGGATGGAGAGGCCTCTCTGGGCAGCATTGTCATTGGTATTCACATCGGCACTGCCTGCATCATCTTCTGTGTTCTCTTCCTCATGTTTGGGTACCGTCGCAGGTAAGAGCTTATTTACAAAACATCTTCTCCTGTTTGATGTACCGCTGGAGTCAGAAGGTTTTATTTACACTTTATGGACCAGGGGCGGAGCTAGACATTTTTGCATGGGGGGCAAGGTGGTTGTTAGGGGGACACAAACAAATAAATAACACTACTCTGGTTGGATCCAGGGATGACCAATCAGGTGCCACTCTGGTCACCCCTCTGGCTCTGCCCCTGTTATGGACATCAGTCCCAGTAAACTTGACGACTGACTTTTTCCTGTAGAATGGCTGTAAAACACACACCTACAGTAGTTTTTAAAATTAAAGTGGGTGCACAATATTAAATTTTTCATCTGTTTCCTTTAATCTGTACATGGTTATAACTGTACAAACAGCTCACATAGACTTCTCTTAATATTTGGGTAAATGTTCATCAGCAGGTTGCGCCTCGTTCACAGACTTTTTGTATCCATCAACAAGTTTCTGTCATAATTCTGGTTAATCGTTGACTATCTTCCTGGCAGAGTTGGAGGAGTTCTTTTAAACTAGTTGGTTTATTGTGTTTCTGTAGGAACACCTAACTGTGTCCAAGTTTTAATCATTTATCTGATAATAGACCACAGCATGATGCTACCAGCACCGTGCTTGACAGTTGGTGTAGTTCTCTAAAGTTTGAAAATGTCACTCCTCCGAATGAACCTCTTGCGGCCAATTCGTCATTTTTATCTCATCTGACCATAAGAGGTTTGACCAGGTTTGTCCATGTGGATAGCTGCAAAGTTCAGTCCAGCTTTATAGTGTCTCCTCTGGAGCAGGGCTTTATTTCTTGATCGGCACATTCTCAGTTGTATTATTGTTTAAACTAATTATCTTGGAAATCAAGGTTAAGGAATGACTTTCCCATCATTGATTCCATAGTTCTTCCTTCTGAATCTTCGTTGAGTTTCCCATTGCTATGAGTTCAATAAGTGTTTTAAAACTATTCCTTTTGATCCTAACAAAGACAAATTACCAGCTGCAGTCAATAATAATCACGAACAAGAGGTTAAAACAGAGCCTTATCAATAGATAGAATGTGTGTATCTGTGCCTATATGTATATTTTTGAGCCTGTGTGGATTAGAGAAAATTCAAATTTAATTTAAACTTGTTTTTAAAACACATCAAGGTTATTTGTTCTAAAATCAAACAACCCAGGAAAAAGAACTATTTAAATAAATCAATTATCAATTAACGTTCATATCAATGATCAGTACAAGGACTGAAATGTATGATTTGTTAAAAACTCTGTTGTAATTAACAACAACGTTACAACATTTCTTATCAGTGTTATAAACTGTTATTTAGCTTTGGTATTATGTAGTTCCATTAAATGTGTTTCTTTTTTTCAGTCTATTTTGCAGTAAAGGGACTCAGGACAGCTGGCCTGTGCCAAGAATCCATACAGGTCACAACAACATCAATAAAGAAGGAGTCAACCAGCCGAGGCTGGAGTCTGAGACCCCGGTAATTTATTCTATATCAATGTTCAGAACAATATATTTCCTTTTAAAGTATTTTCTGTGGTACTTTTGTGCCATAAAGTACCAAAACATGCACCATTATTCAAGGTACCATCTCCATACTCTTCAAGGTATAAATGAGTGACAAGTATGATTTATATTTAACCCTCAGAAGGTCTCATATGGAAAAACAAGCTTCGCCGTTACTTTTGTTTGTGTTTTTATTGTTGTGATGCTGTCAATAAGCACAGCTGTTCCTGACAGATCCTAAAACTCTTTTGAAATAGTTTTAAATTGTCAAATGTGTTTTAAATGCTCTTGAAAACTACCACTTTCATATCCTTTAGTGTTCCTTCGGAGAAAAATCAGCTCATACTTATAATATCATAAATAAATACATTCTTCCTTTTTTTCACCGTCACATTTGAGGGGTCCTGGGATACTGCCGGGCAATTGTTTTTGGTAGCTTCAAGTTGCTGTTGAGCCCGGTTTCTCATCTCATTCGATAAAAACTGTTTCAGGTTGGATGTAAAGAGCAAAAACACATTTGTGTTGTGCACAAGTAAAACACACAAAGCAGTAGATCCTCACGCAGGATGAAGAATCAAACACGCCCGAGCAGCCGACTCGTACTGGTTCTGGTTTGACCAGAAATGACTGTCACAGCCTGGTCTGTCCAGTTCAGAATAAGTAAAAGAAAAATGTGCATGAGTAAGGCTTTAGGATAAAGTAAGACATTAAATTAAAAAAAGCTTGACTGAGAACAGGGCCTTCTCATTGGTCATATGACAGGTTGTGAGGTGGTCTACTAAAATGCAAGAACTGGAATCTTTTAAAGAATGTCAAACAATCTATTTGGGCATCTTAAGGAGGGGAAATGCCATTTTTCCAAAACTTTTCATAAAATAATATTGTGGAGTTCAAGTTGAGATGGCTATAAAAGATTGACTAGTTTATGGTGGACAAAAGTATTAACAAATAGTATTTATATCATTTATGTATCTCTTTCCCTCCAGGAACAATTATTATCATAAAGTTAAAGGACAATCTGAGGGTTAAAGTCTGGATGTGTGAGTTGGTGCTTGGTGTAATTCCAGGTTCAGAACAAAAACTGTCACTTGTCAAACTCAGTCTAAAATTTCTGATCTGATCCGTTTACCTTCTTGTTATTTTTTGTCTTTCTGTCAGCAGGTGGTCTGTCCAACACATTGCCAGGTCATCATAGAGCAGCATCCCTCAGGGTTTGCTGGCACGGGAACTGGCTGACGCTGGTCAACTTTCTGTCTCCGCACACATCCCTGTTCCTCCCCCCGACAGTCTGACTCCTCTTAAACTCAAACAGTTCAGCGAATGAGCTGGACTCTCAAAACCTGCTGCTATTTATCTGAATGTAGATTTGTAGACAGAATAGGGAGGCCTCCTAGTCTGTGACCCCCCCAAAACACCACACCCACATCCTCTGCCTCTACCTCAGACCAAAGCCTATTGCCTCTGTTGCCTGTGCACTTTCACATGTATATGTGGAAAACAAAAAAGCCTTTCAGTGCTTCTCCAATTTATGACTCGCAGGATTATTTTGCGTACACCATCAGACATGTCAGTTTTTGACTGGGGTCTGTTTCTTAACCAAAATATTGTACTCTTCATGTCCCCTCTGAAAAACTGACATATGAAGATGTGTACCTTGGTCTAAAAACTAAAACCAAAAATTACTGCATGAATAAGACTTTACCTCAAAGCTGCAACGACAGCTTTGCCTTAAACAATACAAAAAAAGAACAAGACAAAAGTGGCTTTTGTAAAACCACCAACTCTGGATGGAAACTATGGTTTATTGCTTTAAAAAGCCATTTTGAAAAACAAAGTACAAACAAGTTTTTTTTTACCCAAAAGCTGCCTATGTCCAAAGAAAACTACCTCAGCCTGACAACAATGAGCAATAATTCAGGTTCATGTTAAAAGAATTGTCCATTTTTGAAGTGATGTTGTAATAGTTACCAATAGTTAGTACCTTGTTAATAGTTAGTACCTCAGGTCAGTCACACAACACAATGTATGAAAAAAGAGGTAGAAGTCTTCATCCTGGCTAGGCTAATGGCTAACAGCTAACAGCTAACCAAACGACAATCTGTTTTATATCCTTTTTTGAGGCTTCTAAAAACAACCTTTTCTCCAAAACAGAATACCCATGAGAATGAACAGTGGTTAACATTAAACCTCTACTTTTACGCTTTAACATGACACTTTGTTTAGTTTGTCGCTGCGACATTCAGCAGCCTCAGGAGTCTGACGATTGCAAAGTAACACAGCAGTTTGGTTGAGAAAATAATGACAAACTCAACAAGTATTGCCCCACAACAGAATAGAGGTTTAATATTAGCTAATGTAGCCTTCTTTTATACCAGAGAAAAAGTTATGACATGAGTCTGAAAAACTGTATAAAACAGGCCTTTGTTTGGGTAGTCATTAGCCTAGCCTGATAAAACCTCCTGCCGTTTTCTCTATAGTCTGTGACTGATGTTATAGCTATAAGGTACAAACTAATATATTTAACACAACATCACTTAAAAAATGAGTGGCTCTTTAAACTCATAATGCTGCTTCAGTTAGCCTACTCACTGACAACAACAAAACCCAAGCATCCATTTTGTAACATCTTGACCAATGCCAGTCATTGTACCGTGCCAGCTTCAGACCACCGTCATCCAGAGAGAGCTTAACATGATGACCACCACTGAAAGCAAACTGCGCTGGATTCAAAGTGTGCAAAAACGCCAATTTTTCTCCCACCATTGGTGGACACGAGCTTTAACAACACCCCGTTCGACCCAGAACATCCTGAGTTTCCTTCATCAGACGGCCTTTTTGGGTTGAAATGTTCTACTTTTCTGATTTGACTTCAGAGATCTCAAGAAGGTATTAGTGCCTCCATTTTTTTCCTCTGCTCTTTTGTGTGAACATCCATGCCTTTCAAGTTCCCACTTGTCCATCATAAGACATTTAATTGCAAATGATGGCGGTCATGGGAAACACGGACCACGGAGTGATAAAAATGAAACCCAGCCATGTTATGTTTTTATTTTCATCTACACGAACCTGATGCATACGAAGGTTAAACCACAAGGTTGTTTGTATTAATGCCTGGAAATGACATCTCCAGACGGGCTTTGCTGGGACCCTGACTGAGCAGGCAGCTGAAGAAGCTTTATGGCGACACTTTTTTGTACATGAACAAAGATCGTCTTTCACCATGTCAGCCTTTCCAAAAAGTTCTTCTATGAAAACCAAGCTAAATGGTACCCAAAGATGTAAACATTTATTGGTTTTCTTTATGTTTCATTGAGTTTTACTTCAAATATATACATTTATGTTCAGTTTTGAACAGTTCCTGTTGGAAAGGGGTCACCTGTGTGTGAAGTGCTTTAACTGAACCTAAACCAAAAGAATTCTGATTATGATTTCATAACATTTTTCTGTAAAGAATATTTTTGAAACTTTTATTTTGAAAGTCATATTGGGTGCACCCCACCAACACGGAACTCTTTATTTTAACGATTCAAATGTTCAACTTTTAAAGAGTGACCAAATGAAGAGGTCAGCTATTTTGAAAGACTTGTGTCAGCACTAAGGGACATGTGCTGTTGTTTTATATTAGTTGAATTTTTGCCAAATATTTAGCTGTTTTGAAGAAGTGTTTAACCAAAAAGACTGTAAATTGTTTAACACTCATACCCTTTACCTTTCCTCATAACCAAAGCACAGAAAAACAAAAATAAAAAGAATGGCATGTGTAAATTGTGAACTAGATAAACCCTGAGGGCAATAACTGTAAGAATAAGCTGTAACGTTAGTTTCTTACATGTTTGTGGTATTCTTGTAAAAATAAGAAATAACAACCACCACTAAAACACTTTCATTTTTGGTTTTGTTTTCTTCTCAAAAACAAAAATCAGTTTAGGTTTAGCCAAATCGATTATAACCAAAATACAAAATTACTCTAGATGAAAAGACAAAAATGGCACAAACTTTTTTTGGATCCACTAAACGTGGGCCAGCTAGGGAAACCGTAACCCCAACTCCCAGTCACACAGTCTTTAGGCGTAGAGTAATTTTATGAAAATAAATGAAAGACCCAGTCTACACTGCTACATTTTTTTTTACTGGTTTTATTTCTTGTTCTACACTTTTCTAACAAAAAGGCTGAAATACATTCGCTTCACCATTAGATGGCGATAATGTGCAACATTAACATTTCAAAGAACAGAGAACAAACATTCTCAGCTTATCGTTTTTCACAAAACAATTTGTGTGCATACACATATATACTGTTTTATTGTTTCCTCTCCTTTGTTAACCATTTCTCGAAGTTTAACTGTGAAAAGATCAATACAAAGGAAGACAGCTCCTTATCTCAAGTCCACACAGATTCACCAAAAAAATCTTTGGAAAGCATTTTTCAACAATTATTTGCTTTTCTTACCAAAAACTGTTTGTGGACAAGGAGGTGAAAACTTCCCAGAAACTTTAAATTTTAAAATATTTGGTGACCCATGAATAAGGCCTATAAGAGAGATGAGCCGAGGTTCTAACTGTGAAATATAAAAAATGTAAATAGCTGTTTAAACACGATTTAAAAACTGCAAAATATTTTGTCATGACTTCTGGTTTTGGTACGCCACTCCAACATTCTCAGCTCAGCTTAGCTGTTGGAGCCCTCAGGGTTTACTGGAGCAATTTCTGAGTGTTCAAGGTTGAAGCAGGACATTTCTCCTCTGATTCATTTTAAACAGCTGTTAAACCAATGTGAAACCAAAAAGTGAGTTTAATGTAGGAAACCCAAAAACTCTGTGTTTGTAGTCTTAAACTGTAGTGAAAGTAGGTCAAATTAAAAGAACTTGTTGCTTCTTTTTGGAAATTTTCTTTTCCATGTATGCCTCTTTTTATTTGGGCTTCTCCTGCTGAGCACAGGAAACGTCGCCACAAAGAATGCTTGGATTTGAACTTTTGAGTTTTTTTTCCCTCACTGTTTTTACTATGATTAGATTTGACAAAAAATAATTATTGCTGTTTCAAATGTTTTAATGGACATGTTTAAATTTGTTTTGAAAATGACTGGTAGGAATATTATATGCTGGCTTTTGAGTGGTAATGTGTTTTCCAAAGATGGGAAATTTGAGTGATTTTAAAAGCCAAACACATTTTGCTACAAAGAGCCATGCATTAGAAGAAAATTCATAACAAAAAAATACAAAAAGGTAGAAAAAAGATAGAAAAGTAGAAACTGGCAGCGAATACCACAGAGAAAAAAAGATGGTGTATCCACTTCTAAAGCTTTAAATGGTTGTGATACCCTGTCCTTGCAGGTTTTTAACAGAGTCTAATAGACCTTTTTCACTTTTATACCAACTCTGTTTTCGAAAATTTTAGCGGTTCATGCAAATGTTAATTTATAAACTTTTACGTTTCAAATCAGTTTTATATGGCAGGGTTTTAACTTTGAATCTGGTTATTTTCAAGTACAAAAACCAGCAGCTGGCTGTTGGAGCAGCCTGCAACACTTCCTGCAGTAATATCACATTTATGTTGGAATAACCACATAACTGTGTAAGTGTAAGGGTTTGTAAAATATCAAATGCATGAGCTGTAAAAATATATATTTTTAATTTGGAGCCGTTTTATTACGGCAGCTATTCACTTTTGTTTTGCTCTCAGGGGTGAGCTGTTAGTTTGGTCAGAATTAAACTGTTTCTTCAAAGGGAATGCAATAAATCTTGATTTAATGAATCACCTTTGAACTTTAAAATTAAACTAAATTTTTATTGTATTAATGATTATTAATTTCACATCTCTGTTTAATCTTACCTGCTACTCAAATCTGATTGAAATGTGACAAAAGCCCAAATTTTATTTTTTGTCATATGATGTGGGGTTTTCACTCTTTCATATTATTTTCCCTCTTTTTATTATTGAAAAACTGTTTTTTATTTTGAATTTTTTCCCCTCTTCTCAGCCCACCACCTGTATCCATTAACATCTTAGTTCAGTGGAAGGAAAAAGAAGCATGTTTTTGATTTTCCACACAGACACAAGTTCAGGATATTTCACTTCTCGTCAGCGTTTTCTGTTGGGAAATGTGAAAAAGGTCTATGATTTTTAAGGTTTTTGCAACGCATTACTTTTTACATTTACATGTAATCATTTATATACTGAAACAAATGTGTTTAAAATGTACCTAGCCCCATTAACACACAAACAACTTCTTGGATTTTATTAGCTTTAAAAAAAACTGAATACATCTCGTAGGAAGGCGTAACTCAGATGTGATCCTCCACCAGTATCAGTTCTTACAGCTGTACATATTTAACAATTTATTCAGTCAGTTTATAACAGCAATAACTTTCACTTGGTTGAATTTTGATTTAGGTCTACAGTTGTGTTCAAAGTGACTTTTTAAAGGGATGTTCTCTCTAATAGTTATCAGTTAATACCTCATCATCCATAACATCATAGAATACAGGAGAAAAGGGCAGAAGTCTTAGAAGGCTAGGCTAACGGCTAGCCAAATTAGGGCCTGTTCTATATAGTTTTTCAGGGTTATAAAACTTTTTTTTTCTCAACAATGACACATCAGTGTGAAAAAATGCTACAATGACAAATATCAATTTACTTCAGTGAACTAAAAGTAATTGACCTTTTTACAGTTACTAATGCGTAAAATCAGCTATCATGTTCTACTGACTTTTAAATACATTTAAATTTCATTTTATTGATATTTTAACTTGCCATAGCAAAATGTTCTTGACGTGTAATGGTGGCGGATGTCAGAATGACTGAAAACACAGGTAAGAACACTGTTTAGACTCAATGTATTTAATGAAATAGAGGCATGAAGGTTTCAAGACCACAGTGCGCCACAAAATACTGATTTAGAGCATGCATGTTAGTAAATGTAAAAAGGTCAATGAAAAAGTGTAGAAGTTTAAAATTAGCTAACGTAGTGTTCTTTCACACCAGTTTTAAAAAAAGAGCTGATTTATAAGCCAGAGGAAAAAATAATAATAAAACGTTTAGCTAGCCAGTAGCGCAGCCTGGATGAGACACTTGTCCTTTTCTCCATACTCTGCTGTCACAGCAGAGGAAGGATGTACTATCAATAACTATTTGACAAAACGTCACTTCGAAAATCACCAGATTATCCCTTTAATATTTGTTATTGAAACTGTCGTTATGTCTGTATTTTGTTTAATACTCCTCATAAGATCCCAAACCTCTTAGTAAAAACCAGTCTCAAGAATTTTGTTGCCAGTTTACATGATTTGAATTTATATTAATGGCTCACAATGACAATTTTTCAGGAGCCTTCAGTATTTATTACCAAAACCAGTTGTGTTTTAAACATAACCAAGTATTTTGTTTTCTGTTACTAGTGCTTCAGATATCTTTGCTGAGTCTGAGAAAACGTTTGTTTAAAAAAAAGGAGGAAAAGGTTGTGTATCCTTCATAAAGTACAAAGGCAATATCCAAAACTAATTTTTTTTAAAATTTGCAACTAAATCATTTTTTATAAAAGTACTTTTCTGTTCCTCAATAATGCTAATGTTGAAAATGTATTTGAAAGTTTAAAAACGGTAAAACAATGTGTGATTGTGGTTTCATGTAATGTGGCAACATATTCTCTGAGTGACGGTTATTTTCCTTCAACCAAACTTTATGTTTTAAACTCGTTTTTTCACATTTATATTAAAGTGGTTAAGTGGCCGAGGTGTGATTATTTAATTTATTGAGTTGTATTTGTTTAAACTAAGGTATAACTGAAAGAAGTGTTTGTGGTGGTTAACATTTTCACATCTCAAACTCCTTTCTGTGTGACAGCAAACTGTTTTACCAAAATGTGGGAACTGCTTTCTGCTTTTTTTCAGGTCATTTTCTAACAAGTCTGAAACCAAATAAAGAAATTTAGCTGAATTCTTGTTTCTGTTTTTGTACAATAAATAAACACTGTTTTATACTCAGCTGTTCTATGGCCAGGTGTGCACTTACTTCCTCATTATCCTCATGCGTGGCCACAAGATCACTTTGAGCAGTGAGTACAGTGTGACATTGTTGGAGTCACATTTTGAATAGTTGTTGTTGTTGTTGTTTTGAACTTTTCAAAAGTAGCCTAACCCACTCTTATTATCATTATTATTATTATTATTATTATCATTATTTTATTATTATTATCCTAATTTGGTGCATGTTAATTAAATGGTTAATCTTTCATAATAGGCTATTTATGAGATGACAATGAATAGGTGTTTGTCAGGAAATTCATATTTTTACTGTGTATTCTTACCTTCTGCAGCCAAGGTTCAGAGTGGAGAGAGGAACCTGTTCTGAGTGTTAAGATTCAAAAAAAGAAAATGAAGCTTTTTAGATAAAGACAACTCCAGTCATCACCCATGTCTTATAACTTAGCCTGTAACATACACTGCCTGACCAAGAAAAAGTCCCCACCTGGATTTAAGGTCTATGATGTGGGGTTGCTGCAGTTGGTCAGGTCCAGGTTCAGCAACAGTCTGTGCTCAAAGAATGAGGTCAGCTGACTACCTGAATATACTGAATGACCAGGTTTTTTCATCAATGGATTGTTTCTTCTCTGATGACACGGCCATATTCCAAGATAACAATGCCAGGATTCATCAGGCTGGAACTGTGAAAGAGTGATTCAGAGATCATGAGACTTCATTTTCACACATGGATTGGCTCCAGAGAGTCCATTGAGAATCTTTGGGATGTGTTGGAGAAGGTCAGACTCTACCATCATCAATGAAAGATCTTGATGAAAAATTAATGCAACATTGGATGGAAATAAATCTGGTGACTTTGGTGCAGTAAAATTACATCATTTGCTCTAACACAATAGAAATGAACTGGTTAAGTACAGATGCAACTCTTGTTGTCTTTAGGTAACTTTGACCTGATTTCAAAATTTATGATGTCATATATTTACAATTAAGCATAACTGCTGAAAATAACATGCAGGGTTTTAGTCTGCTCTCGCCACATTATGACTACATTTGTTGAATCGTGTTGTAATTTTTCCTAGACAAATTGTAGTGGACCAGATAAATAGGCCTACATACTCTTGGAAGATTGAGTTATGCCAGAATGTCGTATAATACAGCCTAAAAATGTAAAATATTTGTTACTGTTTGATAAAATGGGAAAATAAAGTAAGTCTTTTCTTAAAAACTAAAACTGATGTTGAACAGAAAAGTGCAGAATAAATACAAAGAAAACAGGAAAGTAATCACAGTAAAAGCATTACAATGTATTTTAACCCCTGAATATACTGAATTGTTTTACAAAAGTAAATAATTCAATAAATAAATGAATAGGCAGACAGAGAGCATAATTTCCTCCCCCCCCCCCCCCAACGGTAGACCCAACAGGGTACGTTTGGTAATTCTTTATTTGATCAAATACAAGATCAACTTGCCTTTTGTGATGAACCTCAATGTTTGGATAAGTTAATCAGTTTGCTTGTACCCATTGATAATCGCCTCAGAGAAAGGAGGAGAGGATGGAACTACAACTCCCAGTGGCAGGAAACTTGGGACGCACACATCTAACACTGGTTTAATGCAAAGGAGTGTATCTACTGTGGACGAAGAGGACACTTTATCGCCAAATGCTCAAACCAAGCAAAAGGCCAGACCCACCAATAAATCAGGGGATATCGGTGGGGAGTTTTTCTTTTTCCCCTGACTCCTGTTTATGCCTCCCAATGACCATTGTAGTACATCAGATTAAGTTGCTAGTGGACTCTGGTGCGGAACAGAATCTTATTTCCAAGGATCTTGTGGAACAGTTCCAGAATCCAGTCAGAATTCAGATGTCTCAGTCATCCCCTCATGGTTGCCGGCATCACAAGACAAATCCTCATTCAAATAATGGATACAACTGCCAGTTTACACCTCATCTCTGGCAACAACCACGAGGAGAATGTTCTACACCACAGCTAAATTTGAAGTTCCCCTGGCTAACAAATCACAATCCTCAGCTGAATTGGGTTGAAAAAAGGGTGGAAGAATGGAGTGAGTTCTGTTTGCAAAACTGTCTCAAGTCTGCTATCACTAACTCTACCAAAAAAGGATACCCTTGAGCATACAGATCTTTCCAAGGTCCCACCTGTGTATCATGATTTAGCCCCAGTATTCAATAAATAAAGGATTCTGTCCCTTCCTCCACATCGCCCCAACGATTGCTCCATTGATCTCATTTGTGTGCCCCCCTACCCATTTATTTGAAAGAGTCAGTCCACAAACAGTTACTGTTTGTCAAGATTTTTTCCAAACTCAACCTCTGCCTGGGCTGCCACCTTATCGTGGTGGAGAGGTTTGAGTGTCCCGATGATCCTAGGAGCTATGTTGTCAGGGGCTTTA
>JARVJO010000155.1:1753390-1767416 GCA_031762555.1 Cynodonichthys magdalenae
GTGTATTGAACCTAAAGCACTGTTCGATACGGTTCGATACGGGTACATGTATTGTTGCACCCCTAATAAATATATATATATACTGTATATCAAAAATTACATCACTAATAGACTCTCAGCCAATTACTGTGAACCTGACTGAGGGAACACACCTGTGCAGCAAGATCTGCACATTATGGATAGGGGGCGAGTTCTACTCTTTGTGTGCAGAATGTATGGATGGTCAGGCTTGTCATTTGTCATTTTATATTATTTATCCAATAGTACTCTACTTGACTGGTTTAAATCTTATCCTTCCATTCTCAGTCCCTCTGTCTCCCCAAGGTTCGGTCTCCTGTAAATTTGGTGTCCATTTCCACTGTTATGGGGATGACACCCAGCTCTACATATCTGCCAAACCTAACTCCACACTCCCACCCTCTCTCCTTACTGACTGTCTCATTTTAATGTATAATAATTGTTCTTTTCACTCTATTCATTTTTACACTATTTTTCACTGATATATGTTTTTTCGCTGTATAGAGTCCTTGAATGTCCTTTGATTTTCAAATGAAATGTATTATTATTCATTTGCTATATGTTAGATTCATGTTAATGTGAGTTTAAAGACATAACTTTGAAATAATAATAAAAATTGCATTAAAAAAGTCCAAATAACCAAGAATCTCACGGACCCACTCGGTGTTGGACCTCATCGTTGATGACTTTTAGAGCATTTTGGTATAGCAGCCATTTAACCTTATCTTTCAAAATGTTTGCATTGGATTTACTTAAATATATTATGTCAACAGGTTCTACTCAACTGAATTAAGTAAATCTAAAGCAATTTTTTCACTTACTTAATAAGTTAACATGAAGTAATCGTGTTAGATTTACTCAATTCAGTTGAGTAGATGAAAATGTTTTCATTTTTTTTGAGTGTATACATGTACAAATTCTTACACCTTCATATTTGTAGCAACCTTGTCTCTAATACATTGTTAGCCATATGATGCTAGGTGCTAAGTGTTTCACTGTGTTTACATGTCGAAGCTCCACATTAACAGCTTGTGCACACTGATGACAAAAACATGTCATTGCCTAACACCGTTCCACTCCTGTTTGCACCACAACACACGTACGTAAATAGTTGCTTTCTAAGTTTTTCTTGGACGTACCTGAGACACAGTTAATAGAGGCAGCCATCAGTGCACATGTGTGGTTGAAAAGCTCTGCCTCTGTCCGTGGGAGATGCTGAGAATTATTGCAGTCCACACTCTTACTGGGGAAAGGAGAGAAAGTGACACACAGGACAAATTACACGAGTATATGGTTTCAACCTATATATGTTCACGTAAAATTGTTTTTTGTTGCGAAGGAGACAATGATAGAAATTTACCAAATTTGTTGCGTGTTTTGGCAGGTGGGACATCGTTCACAAAAGGCTCCGTACTGTTCAGGGTCATCACACACACATTTGCCACACACACACTCGCCCCGCCCACTGCAAAGCGAGCCATCTGGCGACTGGCAGGCAGATGTGGAGGTGGGACAGCTGCAGCTATCACCCGTCCACCCAGCCTCGCACACACACTCCCCTGACATACACACACCTCGACCTGAGAGAGAGAGAGAAAAAAAACAAGATGCTGTGATATTTTTAGGACCTAAAATGTTTTTATTTTCCAGGGTGTGTTTTCTTACCACCACACAGCAGCTCTTGCTCATACGGACAGGAGAAGTCATCCATCTCACAGTGTTTCCCGTATATCATCCCAAGCCTGCTTTGGTCGCAGACACACTTCCCACATTCACACAGTCCGCGGCCGCTGCAGTCCACGTCGGACCCATCTGCTCTGCAGTTCCTGTTAGGATCTGTCACTGAGTCCTTCATATGGCCATGATCTGACCTCTGCTCCTGATCCACGCAAGGTGATTGGCTGTCTTCGTTGCAGCGTCCCATTGGTCCACAACTGCAGTGACATTTAGAGTGGATTTTGATGACAGTGGACTCATTGTAACCCACTGGGCGAACCAGCACCGTTATGTCTTCATCTTTACCATCATTAGCACAGGAGCGTTGGCCAATGGTGATATTGAAGTAGACCTGTTAAGAAATAAAAAAAAAAACAACAGTGTTAGGACCTGGCTCCTGCTGCACCTGGGTAGGAGAGACTAAATTCTAATTTTCTGCAGTCCTAGAGACTCCAAGTACACAAGAAAATGCATTTAATGGCTAAAAAAGTGGATTTCGCGTGATGTGTCCCATTTAAAGGTGCTGATGCATAAGCATTGAAGCAGGTTATTTCAATTAATTAAATATTACTCCTTTAGAAAAACCTAGACACAAAGTGCCGAACATAAAACTGTGTGGCTCAACCATGAATAGTGGACTTTTTGGTAGCTGTTCAATGTACAGTTTACAGTTCAGGCAAAATAGCTTAAAAAGTGTGGTTACCATGGTTACCCTAATGAGCCACAGGCAGCTACTTTGAATTTTCTTCTGATCTTAGTTATTTTCATACATCTCATACAGTTTATGGTTGATTCTAGGTGAAGATAATTCTCAGTGCAGGATGTCAGGCACGGTGCTGCCCGGCTCCGGTTGAGCAGAAATCTTTAATAAAAGCCCGAGTGTGACTCAGCTTGAATAATTACGCCCTTCATGCTGAAAACTGTGCCTAACAAAGATTTAAATCTACAGTCAAGTTCTCTCTTGATGTTTATCGTCCTTCTGGTAAGTTTTGGTACTTTCCATAATTCAGCTTAATCCTCCCATGGATAAAAAAGCCTTAGTCTGAGCACAATGGTGCAACTGGATGAATAAGCTTGTTGGGGTGCGACAAAGAACAGGAAAAAATGTGATGGAGGGAAGTTTCAGAGAGATTTGAGGGAGTGAACAGAAAAACAAGATTTCCTAACTGTGCTGAAATGTTTCTAGATAGAGACTAGTAGTGATCTCTAGCTGTTCTGGATGAACGTTATTTGTAGCTTTTTTATTAATTATTTATCTGAAGCAAAAAAACACCTTCAGTGCATTTTTTTATCTGCTAAATAAAGAAACAGGTGTCCTGCAGAGGAAAATCCAACGATCCATTTCTAAATTATTTTCGTGACTCTTATCTTAGGAAGGGTGAGGATTTTACAACAAAGTTATGGATTCACGTGGAAATGTTTTCCTGTTAAATAAGAGCTATAATCCGCTCAGCTTTTCTGTCACGTTTAGCTCCCAGTGACGTGTTTTATCACGTTTCTGGAAGTCTGTTGCAATGACTTTTGTATAAAACACAAATAACATGTAGCTGCACTTTAATGCTGCTGTAATCCATGTACGACCTTCGACGATGTTGTGTGGTGAAGGTGTGGGCTCGTGTTTACCGTCTGCCCTGGTTGTACGCCCGAGCAGCTCTGGTCTTTGGCAGTGGACCCGTGAGGACAAAGAGGAGAGATTGACACCCAGAACCTGCTGACTGCCTCGTCCTCCACCGACACCGAAAGCACCACCTCTGACAACAACCTCTAAGGAGAGCATCGACAAAAACAAATCAAAAAGCAACATTAAATGTAACACCCAATCCTGAAAACTAATCAACCGTTTAAGCTGACTGTAAACACAACAAATCGTTTTTTCCTTTTTTTCTGACCTACAGGAGGATTTATGAGGGATAAAGGAGGAGGTGAGCCTAAAAATAGCACCTTTGTGCTCATTCCTGTTGAGGACACAAGGTTTCTGTGGGGATCTGATAGCTATTATAATGGTAGCTTCTGTTCAGGCCCTGCTGCTTTGTGTGTGCTTTTGTGTGTCTGTGCATATGCAAAGCTGCACACCCAGATCTGAGGATTCGGCAGATTCTGAAAGGGGAAAACAATGGAGTGTTGTGCCGCAGGCTAGATCATAGCTTAGACCGTGGCTGAACTAACTTCTAGTCTCATAGACAAACACACAAAAAAGCCCTATCACTTCTTTTATCTGTGTTGTCTCGTCTCACTGCAGCTGCAAACGTTTACGTTCATCTGATTTCCACATTCAGACTTTTCAGTTGCAGAGAAAAGAATTAGCTGCACACTTTCAAAAACACAGCATCCCTTATAATACAGCTTGTTCTGAAATCTTAAGATTTTCCTATAACGTGTGAAGATTAGTCAGAAAACGCCTCCTTATTTTCGATAAAGTGATGCGTTGGCTTGTAAATGCAGCTCTTTTTGTGCTGCTGTGCTTCACTTGATTCTGTCTTTGTCAGAAAGGCAAAAAGGACACTGAGGAAGGACAAAGAGCTCTTAAAGGGGAAGCGCAGGTGAGTGATTTTTTTTTTTACCTTGTATGCATCTGCCACCAGATCTATAAGGCTCGGCGCCTGAAAGAGGCTTAACTTTCCCAGGTAGGATCCAGGCAGCAGCCGGACCAGCTCCTAGAGGGAGACGAGAGGAATGAGTCAAACTGATCCCTGTCCATAAAAAATGCCTCTAAAGAAACAGAGTGATGCTGATCAGCTGTTGCAGACACACAGTTACCTCATACCACTGGTACTGCAGCTTCTCTACAGCAAACACAGAGGAGATGTGGTTTTCAAGCAGCTTGTCTGACAGCTGACCCAAACTGGGATGATCCTGTCGGAGGTAGTAAAATAATTTTTTAATTGAACTTGGTCCCGATGCTTCAAACATATTGAGTTAAACAAATTTAATCATCTCACCATCTTGGTGCTTCCAGTGTAGTCGTTGTTCTCCAGGTGGCAGCGGCCATCATGGGGCACAACAATCCCACCAAGCCGGCTGTCCAGGGCCAGGTGAGACGGCTGGTCGGTCATCAGGAGCAACAGACGCTTCGCCTCTGGTCGCCATCCAATTGCATTCTGACCCAAGATGAATAAATTAATCATTTTAAAAACAACAACAACTAGGATGTTATGTTGTATTTTGACAAAAATTCAGAAAAACTGTCTCCTAGAATTTGGAATATTTCTGAGTATAAAACAAACAAACCAAGTCTATCACAAGATGAGGAAAAATGCAAGAGAATTTTAAAGACAATTTTGAACTATTTTAGTTAAATAAATGTTAAAAATTTAAATCAACTATACATTACAAAAAGTAAGTAAATTTGTGTTTTTTAGATTATTTCTTTGTTGCAACAACGCTTTTTGACAATAATAGCAGGCACTTGATTGGGAACACCTGGGAGTACCAGAAGCTGAAAACAAAAGTCAATATCAACAGCAAAACAAGCTGTTTGGCAAAGAATATTTGACAAATTTTTCATGTGCGCAACCCACACACTCAGCTCTACTGCTCATCCCACAAATGCATGTTCCTTACAAATGTGGCACCATTTAACAGGGAAATTACCAGGCTTGAAAAGGAGCATTGTTACACCAAAGAAATAATATACCAAGCACAAATTTCTTTATTTTCTGTGCTAAGTTTATATAAAAGTAGGTTTAAAAATGCAGTGAGACAGCAATACATTTCTGTAGTGGAAACTTGACCAATATATAAAACCACATTTTGCCTTTTTAGTCCCAAACACCGACCTACTAGATCTACTTTTTTTTTCTTCTGGGAATAAGTTTCCCAAATTCCCCTCACCCACCCATTGTTAATCTCTTAAATCACTACTTATCAACATTCTAATTTACTGATGTGGAAAACTGTGCATGCTTCATATTTTCAAGATTTACAAGTGTGGTAAAAGAAGGAAAAAAAAATGCACTCTCAAATATATTTTCATCTGAACTGCATTAGTTTCCTCGATGATCAGGTCTTTCTGTAATGCCAAATTAGAAAAAAAAGCAGCAGAAGTTCGAGTGTCAGACATCGAGTCTCCGTCTTCACGTCTGTGAATCATCGGAGACAGTGTGAGAAAATGGGACAGTGTGTATTTAGGGAAACTTAGAGTAGCTATGATGTCACAGAGAGGCTATTCCTGGACCGGACCAACATGGTGGTGATTCCCTGAAATCTGGTGAGCCATAGTGCCCCTCGTATGTTGTGTGACTCAAAGCCCTCCTGCAGTCGTATTGTGAGCAGCTGTGTAACTTTATGTGTGTGCGTGTCACGTTCCAGCAGTGAAGGGGATTCCAGGTTGAGCATGCACTGCTGACTCAGAGGGCCTCTATTGTCCCGAGACAAATGGCACTTTCTTTCTCCCTGCAGACAGATCATCCAACGTCCCACTCACCTGACAGACGGCGGCTTGCAGCATGGCGTCCAGGCCTCCTTCAGGGGTGTCCATGTTCCCCGAGATGCGCTGGCGTTTGATAACGCGGGTGAACTCGCTCATGTTCCCGGTCATGCTGAGGACGTGGTGGAAACCGTGAGCTGGACGACAGCGGATATCGAAATCACTGGTGAGGAAGACAAATCAAACATTGAGGGACGTGAAGTTGTTGTTTTTGTCCTGCAGAACAACACAACACTATGACGGCGCAGACGTCCCAACAGGTAGTTAGACGCACAAACGTAGACTTTTTATTCTTAAACATATCCTGCTTCTAAATCCTTCTTTTTCACATTTATTTCATTGACTTGGGGTCTATTTAAAGTGGAACTGCAATACTTTGGTCTGAATTCCTCTTTATTGTAACTCCACAAGCCCCTCTTTCAGTCTGCTTCTTGTGTCACAAAAGCCAATTTTCCTAATTATGACCTTTTTTTCTTATAAATGATATCAGGACCTTCAGGGTTAAAGGGGTGAGTGTGTGAGGTGGAACATTTGTTGCACCTTTTTGTCTAAAAATGTTTCTAAAATGCCAGTAAAGCATGTTCAAAGAAAATTGTTATCTAAGGAATGTAGCAGACTGTGCAGCATGTGGTGCCGATGTCCTCTATTTTTAGCAAGAAAAAGGGTCGCAGAGTTACAAAGTGAAGATGAATGTTACCGTGTCAGAACGGATAAGTCAAGCCAGACGAGTCATTTGTCTTACCTGCAGGGGTTGTTGATCTTCGAGGGATGGACATTGATGTAAGGAGAGACGGGTTTGTCCACAAACGAGCCGAAGCCCATCCAAAGGTCCGAGGTGTGCTCCGTCATACGAAGGGACAGAGCCACGCCGACCGTCTTCAGCTGCACGACAGATGGAAACACAGATAGCAAGAACCACATAAACAAAGGAGAAAATTCAAGTGAAAGACAATTGTCGCTCCTTTTTTCCAGCAATTCCTCATAACAGTTGGAACAACACTGAGTGAAAAACCTGTAAATGAAAAAACCTTGGTGATGATTCACATTTATTTAGAATAAAAATTAAAAGAAGTGTGCATCTCTGAGAATCAACACCCACGTGATTGAGGTTTTCCTGCATGGAGGCCGATACATCCACCAGATAGTACAGATCCACAGGATAGCGCTCCAGTTGCTTCACAGTCACAGTAAAACTGGCTTCTGATCCTAAATGCACACAGATGCACAACATATTAATGATGTGAATTAATGGAGAAATCTACCCAAACAAACACCTAAAGTAGACATCCTGCTTTTAAATCCTTCTTTTTATACATTTAAATCATTCAGTTGCATCTATATAAAATTGAACTGCAACGCTTTGGTCTGAATTCCTCCTTATTGTAACTCCACAAACCCCTCTTTCACCCCTTTTCTGAGGTGTGGCTCAGATCAACTCGTTTTCAGGCTGTCTCTTTAAATCCAAACGAGGTGCTTCAGACCCCACCCAGCTTCCAGAGGCTCACAAGAGTTTGAGTTCACAAAAACTGTACTTAATGGCAAAAAAGTGGATTTTGCATGAAACGTCCCCTTTAAAACCCAATCAAATCTGGAGATGCAGGTGGTCTACCTGGTCTGAGGGTGATGCTGATGTCTCGCGGGGACACTTGGGTACGGCTGAGCGTAGCGTCCACCTCCACCTTGACCTCCGACTTCTCTATGAACTCCGGTTCGCAGCCCCTCCTGCGCAGATTCTCCGGCAGGTCACAGCGACTGCTCAGTCCAGCGCCATGCAGGAAGTCCTAGAGACCGAAAACACAATGTTGGGTTTGAATGTTGGGTTTGTGATGAGCCACTCTGAATCTGGAGTTAAAATGTCACAAACTGTGGTTTGTTTCCTCACTCTGACTTTTTTACTCTTTGTGTGGCACAGTGATGAAGTCAGAGGCAGAACAAACTGAAACCTCTTCACTTTCACTGTTACTCACTTTTGGTTTTATTTTCTCTTTTTTCTTCTTTTCGTCATGTGAGTGGTGGAGTGTGAGTAATATGATACACAGTAGGTATCATCAATTAGTGCCACTTTGTTATTCGCTCATCCACTTCCTGATCTGGTCTCTAATTTTCCAGAGAGACGATAGTAATATCAAAACTGTCTTTTTCTTATTGAAGATCAAATCTGACTCTGATACTTTGTTAAATTTAATGTGCTGTAGTTACTTTTGAGGAACGACTAAAGCATACAAACGAAGGCTGTGTCTCAATTTAGGGGTTGCCGGCAACGTAGGGCACATTTGCCGCTTGCATTTCTGCGCTGCGCTGAAACATAGGCTGCAGCTGAATATCCTGCGTGGCCGATAATATTACAACGACAGTAAAACAAAGACGGATGAGTTTTGAGGGAATGTTTAGGTTTTATTTTTTATGGTGGAGGCTGGAAATTTATCACGGACCGAAGAATTTCTTTTTAAATGTAAGTTTAGCAACTAAGTTGATGAAGTTTATGCTGCGATGAGATGTTAAAAAAAATGCAATTTCAGGCACTGATACCGGAGCTAAACTAAATTATTGTTTTTTAAATTTATTTACATGTAACATTTTTTTATAATACTGAACTTTAAGTCATACCTTGAAAAGACAATTGACAGCTTATGATATAAAAGGTAACACCACAGTAACGGGGCAGTGAGCGGTCACGCAAACATTCGTCATCCAAAGACTAGACCGTCTCATTTCACAGCTGTTTATGCAGCCTACAGGCGGCCTAGTCGGTGTAAGTTGTAGCCTAAATGGGCTGCAACCCTGAATTGAGACACAGCCACAGCTCTGACGAGGATTAGTCACATTTTGTACTTACTTAACACAGTGGCACTTCATAGACATTGAACATTTAATGTGTGTATTTATGCAAAGTTAATAACTGTGAGACAAAATCAACACGTTCATGTCTAATAAAACAGTTAAACTACTGAAGATTTCTATCCCTTTTATGAGTGAGAACCCACCACTGCAAAGCGTCATACAGTTTAAAGTAAGAGTTTACTAAATGTATAACCACAACATGAACCTGCAAACCCGACTACCTTCTGTGTATTATTTGATTTCCCTGTGGCAATCATTTGCCCAGTAACAACACTTAATACCCAACCATTTGAGCCTGACTTCCTGGGACTTTCCTTCGGGCGATATATCTCCCTGCGCAAGCACTGGAGGCGTGAGGCGGACGAGCATTTAAATAAATACTGTTGCAGCTTTATTTTCAGTGCTTGTTCAAGCGTGGCTGTGTGTGTTTGTGTGTAGGAGGTCATGGAGGTGATGTTTGAAGACCCACACACACACACACACACACACACACATACATACACCAGTGAACCAGTCCCAGCCCAACGAGATGATGTCAGTTTGAGTTTGGGACTCAAAGGGTGGGAAAGCACCTTTTAACAGACGCTTGTTGAAATTCTAGCTTAATTAACGTGGCGTCACAGTGTGGGTGTTTGGTGGCAAGATCTTCTGAAGTGAGGCTCTTTGGAAGGTTTCATGAGCAATTAATATATTAACTGTTGTAGTTAGCACTTTGCAAAAGGTAGAAGTTTAAATCTGACCAAACAGATAAGCTAAAGACTAGTCAGAGCAGGGCCAACACCAATGTGGGCGTATAGGGTATTATCGGGGCGGGGTGGAAAGGGGCGGGGCGTATGGTCAGTGGTGTGTTCAGTTACTTTCTCCCACTCTTGTTGTCTCTACATCAGTGCCATACTTCATTAAACTTTCCTGTCTTTTTTGTTTTTTCTTCCTGCAGATTTTTTGGCACTCGTCAAATCACTTTTGTCCTCGGTCAGAAAGGAGGTCGGGGAGATTATGCTTTTTCGGCTAGAGAGAAGGATAAGACTGACGGCGGATTGAGCTGTTTTTTTCCATGGGACTACCGTGTTTCCTTTTGCCTGCCGCTGCAATGCGCATCAAGAGGACGGTCAAGTTCAGAAAAAGAAACAAAGTGGCGTCCACTATTTATCATAACTCCGGTTTTATTTGGCCCATCAACACAATTTACAAACTTTGTTTGAGGTCTCAAATGAAACAGAGAAGTTGTATCTTTCTACTTAGTGTGATTTAATTAGGTCACGTGACTTTGTTCCAGAGGGTTAATATACTGTCAGAATTTTCAAATACTGTCACCACATTTCAATACCACAATACCATCATAATGCCCAAGCCCAGCTGCCAACTTAATAATAAATACTTAAAAAATTCATATGAAGACATGAATTCATTTTATAAGCTTGTACACCCAAGTTTTACAAAATTATAGCCATTGAATTATAAGATTATTTACAAAAATAAAATAGTGGTAACAACAGCAAACACTTAATTGTTACTATTATTATGTTTCTACCTGAAAAAGACTGTAAAGCAAAATCCACAACATTGTAAAGTTTTTTTAAAAGTGTGTTTTTAAGATGGCAGAAATCTACTTTGCTCCTCTCAGACTAGCCTTTAGCTTGTTAATCTAATCATAACATATTTTTGTCCTTTTTGTCACCGAAAGTGCTATCTACAGCAAGTAAGATACTGTTTGCTCATAAATGATCCACAAAACCTCACTTCAAAAGATCTCAAGTGTCCCCTCAAAGTTTCTCAGGGCTGATCCAGGGGGTGAGCCCCTCACACACAAAACAGACAGATAAAGACAAACAGGGGCAGATGCAGTGATATGTGAGAGTAGAGACTAAACACTAGGCTCCGTCTCTGAGAAAACACGCATGGAAATGTTCACACACACACACAGGTCACATAAAGCAGGCTGGTAAGCTCAAACATACACATTATATTCTCATTGGCGAATGCCATGAAAGCTTTGGTGCGTGTCATCTGAGGAATGCTGCTGAAAGTCTGCCACGTTCCCACTGTTTGCTTTATTTCCTTTCTGTCTGTCACACATTCCTACCTCCTTGAAGCACCAGGCGCACTGAGGTCCAAGACGGAGGCAATCTGCGCAAGAGGTGACGCCGGGTGACCAACATGCACCGGCTCCTGCTGATAGACAATAACAAGAAAAAAAAAACAGAACAAAGATTTAGGGATTAGCATATGAAAGAATGTGTGTGTCAACACTCATTAGCCATGCAGCAAAGCTTCTGTAGACATTTAAGATCTCATTTACACTTTCGATGATGGAAGCACCACTTGGCATATCAGATGAGGTCATTCAGAATATTAAAGAGAGCACATCATCGTGGGAACAAGTGCTCGGGTATTTGGAGTGATTCAGCAGACCATTTGTGAATGTGTGTCACCGATGTAGCTTACAATCACTTTAAACAGCAAGGATGCTGGTTTATGAGATGACAAAAGGGGCAATGTGCACCTCAAGCTTCCTGTAGCGGGATTAATGATTGACTGAAGTCATCTGTCTGCTAAAATCTAATTTTCCAGAATAATTTCAGTGATTTACAGAGCTGGAATGTAGGACAGAGAGAACGTGCAAGTCTAAGCATCATTAACAGACCTCATTATCAGGCCTTGCTGACCCAATTAGCACTCTGACCTCTGTTAAACCCCTCCAGATAGGGGATGTGCTGAACTTTTTATTCAAAATGATGGATAGGGACTAGATATCTCCAGAGAATGTACTTGATGTTTTTTTTTATTATTATTATTATTGCATCAATCAATTTGATATTTTTACTGTTATTGTCTTAAATGTGATCTGGTTTTGTATTTGTATAGTATTTGCTGCTCATCTTGGTCAGTTCTCCGTTTAAAAAAGAGGTTTTAATTCTCAATGGGATAAATGAAGGTTAAATAAAAATTAGAATTAGATTAGTTCAATTTGAGCTGAGTGTTGGCATCAGGCTGGTCCAGAAACTTTTTATGAGGATTATTTTTTAAATTTGAATTTAGGTTCAGTTTCAGCCTTTAGACTCAGACCAGAGTAAGTCTGGATCGATTTGTCACAATAGCAACCCTCTTATCATCTCCTTTATATAAACCACACAAGTTATAATAATACAATTAAAATGGTTAGGAAATGCATCTTAAGCATTCTTAATTCCCTACAGAGGCAAATGAAAGCTGATAATGGGTATACATGATGATAAAAAGCCTAATTGCTGGGTCGTTATGTAATTGACTCTCATCAGGCTCCACTCACCGGCACTGGAGGCTGTGAGCACCGCCGAGCAGCAGAGCAGGAGGACCCATGGAGGAGGAAGGCTGCGGAGCCCGGAAGTCATCCTATCCGAGATTCAAGACGAGCCGAGCAGCTGCTGGAGGAGGAACCGGCTGAAACTGAGCTCCGTGAGTCCGCAGGAACAATAGCCACGGGACATTGTCCTACACTCTCACCCCCCTCCTCCCCCCCTGAAAACACCCCCTCTAATCCCGGGGAGGTATTCACATCCCCGGGTCAAATGAGCTTAACACGAGCGTGCTCCCCGCCGGACCACGAGAGGTGAAGCAATAGTTGGACAGCGGGTCCCTCCATTTATTCCCAGGTGTGTATCCGACAATGGACCCCCTCTCTCTCTCTGTCTCTCTCTCTCTCTGTCCCTGTCTCCCTGTTCTGTTTGTCTCAGAGCCGCCGTGGGAAAAATCTCGCGCAGGTACGGAGAAGCGCTCTGCGTTCAGGAGGCGCGCGCCGACACTGAACACACGCTCCAAATCCAGGAGAGTGAGCGCGTTTTGACTGACTGACTGACTCAGGCGGCACCATGGCAACGATGCTCACTGAAAAGGGGGCGGGACAAACAGGGAGTCGAAGAGAGAGACTGGAGGAGAAACTACAAGGAGTTGTGATGTGCATTCCAGCTGGACCGCGTCCTTGAACTGAACACTGCTGTTTGTGCTGCTTCGTAAAGAAGGCAGCACTGAGTTAACTCCTGGGTTTTATGGAGGGTGGGTTTGGACAGGTAAAGGGACATTCTGGCCGTTTTGAAGTTAAGTTTTGTATTCATGAGCTGTTAATATCTTACCTGTTGTGGATGATTTCAAAACTCTGTAGCCATTCATGCAATTGCTTTTTACATTTTAACATCACTGCCAGTTTCACAGTACATGGCTAGTTCTGCAGGAATATTACAATAATTTTGCTTGATTTAAACACAAAAAATATTGTGTTAGATGGACATATGATATATCCCATCATATCAATCACAGACTTGTGAATTGAATCAAAATCATATCATGACAGACTTTGTGATATTGAGAAACATCGTATGGTCATCTAAACAAATTGATATAATATTGTATCTTGATAAAGCTGGTGATTTACACCCCTATTTACAACAATAAATAATAACAACAAATAATAGATGACAATTGCACTTGCATTTTTTGACTCTAAATCAGCCACTCTGTGTTCTAAAATTATACATACAAATCATCAGTCAAGCTAACTTCTTCATTTTAACAGCTTAAAATAGTAAACTATGAAATGAAACCCACATTTTCTACAATGTGAAGTGGTAGCTCATTGAAGAATACACAATGTATATTGTCTTTTGTGGATATCGTGTTACTACTAATAACACATTATGCATTATCTCCTTCCAGTGCTTACTTTGTCATCTGTAAGGGACAAGTTGAGTGCATACATTGTGGATTCTCGGCCTTGTTTCCACCGATTACTGGAGAAGAGTTTGTTGTTATGGCTTTCCTCGTACTCCAGTTCATGACAATAGCCGTGTTTCCATCCAATTTAATTCGAATTTAGAGCGAAATTTAAAAATTTTGCAAAAAGGAAATTAATAATAAATGCGGCTCAAGACGTGTTTCCATCAGCTAGCTTGATGCGAATAACCCAGTAATTACGTCAGACGTAAACAGGAACTAGGAGTCGCAGGAATACACATCCCAGGACAATAGAGAGAAGTTATCAGGAACGTGTTG
>JARVJO010000155.1:1767879-1779926 GCA_031762555.1 Cynodonichthys magdalenae
CTTTTTCGAAAAACCAAAAACCACCTCAAGCGAGCGAATAAACTTTTTTGCGCATTAGAGGAAGTTTATTCGAATCAAGCCATTTCCATTCAGCTTTTCTGATGCGAAATTTCAAAATGCGAATTAAGAAACGTTGATGGAAACACGGCTAATGTTTCAGGTGAATAAATTAGTTTGAAATAAGAAATACAATACAGTTCAAGAGACTGAAGTTGTTTTTCATTGTCAGTTCCATCAAGTACAAATTCTTTCTTCAAGAGAAATTGACGACAGATTAGATATTGTTCCTTTAAAACTTTAACCTAATACCTGGAAAAGCTTTAATGGAGGTGCTCATAGGTCAGTATATTCAGAGATCTTACAGTTCAGTTCTGGTGCTATGGGCAGAGAGGGGGAAAAACGGGGGGGTTCAGGTCCTTTGTACAAAGAATCCAGTGACATGTAGTAACCTCTCCTCACTGAGCTGAGCTCCAGATGAACAACTCAGCTTTTGGAGCCAGAAGAAAACAGACAAGAGGACAATAAGCTCGTCCATCTTTGGCGTGATCCCGGTTGTCCCTTTTCAAAGTCCGCCAAATAAAGCAGACATGTTTAGCTTGGCATGAAGCCCGAACGGTGATTAAGAGCGTGCCAGCGGTGAGAACCAAAGTGCAGCAGTAAAGCTCAGCATTTATCTGCTGCGCTTGACCTCCCCCCCTCCCACCACCACCACCACCCTCCTTACAGGAGCCTGGAGTTGAGCCAAGTCTCCTGTCCTCTCATTCATTCATTCTTCAATTGAGAGCCAAACACCTCCCGTAGCCTCGGCCTTAGCAGTCACTCTCAATTATGATAATGATGAAAACACACTCCACTCTGTTTTCTAAGTGTGTGAAACATCTCTGAAACATCCAGACCATTCTTCTCCATGTCAGGCTGATGGAGGCTTCGTGAAGGTGGGGTAGGGGAGGGTGTTAGGGCTAAATATGGATGTACTCTCTGCAGAGCAAACTTGATAATGGACTCCAGTGTAAACACATGCTCGCCCCTGTCAATGCTGGTCAACATCAGTATCTTAATGACGTCTGTCAGTGCTGTAAATCTGACACGGAACACTCCTCCACTGTTTCAAGCTCCACATCCTCCCTCCTCCTTCTCGTTTCTCTTTTTTTTTTTTTTTCCTCTGCCTCCGGTATGTTTGTGTTAGCAGTTGGCTGGTTTTCCATCTCATCACTCTCCAACCACAAACACACACACACACACCCAGACATCTTTATCAAACACCTTTTTTATCCTCTGAATTTCATCTTAAATTTTGCTCATCACGCAGGTTTTGTCTCTAAATTATCTCCCTCACTCGCTCGTCAGCCTCCCAATTTCAGTCTGAACTGATGTCAGGACAAAATAGGGGTCAAACGTCAGCAAAATGGGGCTCTCCATGCATCACAAGTGCACAAAGAGTTTTTGGTAAGAGGAAAACTTTTTTTTTAATTATTTTTTTTACATATTTCTAAATGTCAACCTTTGCATTTTTCTCTGTATCATTTATCAAACAGTTAGAAATACCACAGTTTTACTTCCTGTGTCGTGGTATATATGTCAAAATGTGGCATGAAGTGCTTCAAATTTTCCCTTTAGTGAAATCAAAACATCGTCACCCACCTCTCACCACTCACTCTTATTCACATGTAGATTCATATCTCTGAGGGGGATCCTGAGGTCTGCGCCATTCTCACTAAATGATAATGTCACGCTGATATATAGATGAAACCAGAAACGTTTACAATGAAAATCCAAAAATAGCAGAAGGTAGTTTTTAATGTTCCCGTTTTGGGTAAGATACAAAATGAGCTCTTACAGTGGAAACTGAATGTGGAACTGAAATCTCTGAAGTGGTAAATCAGTCACATTGTCTGATCTGAACGCAAATGTTTCTGTTGTAACCACTTCACTGTTGTTGTTGTTGTTTTTTTCCATACTGGAAACCAGTTATGTGAAACAGGATCACAAATACTGAAATTATGATCATGTGTTTTCTGATATGTGAGCTGCATTTTTACAGACTCTCTGGTCTAATCTTTTGTTACTTTGGATTAAAACAAACACAATGTTCTGGGTGTTTTACAATAGCTGCTATCAAAAAGCTGTATGTTTTTTTTTTTATCCAAAGTATGTCAAAGATTGAGGTCAACATGTTCAAAGTTTGGTGTAAAAAATACCAGACCTTAAAGGGATAGTGACGTTCCAGAGGTTGTTGTTTTAAAAAATATATAGATAAGGCTCAAATATTTTCACTCAAGTCTCAAATCAAGTACCAAGTCAAGCGCAAAGTAAAAATTTTAGAGTCCCAAGTATGTATTTTTTATTAAATTTTCTTTTACATATTAATGATTACAAATAAATAATTTCTAAAATCTATGCATCAATATGACTGAACAAAAGTTTCACAGGTTGTTTTATTTATTTAATAAACTTAAAGAAAAACATACAAGAGGTTATGTTTTTGTTTGATGAATGTACTTCCTGTCAGGATACAACCTGCTCAGAAAATAGGTTAAAGTGATATTTCATATCATTAGATGTGGAGTTCTATGTAAAAGTTATAAACAATGTTATTTTTATCTTTTTCATAGCTCAGTTAGATACCTTGGTTTATAGAAAAAGTTTGTTTTCTACCAGATTAACAAGCTAACAGCTAGTCAGATCAGGTCCAAGGCCAAAGTGGATTATAACAATTCACGCTATAAACCTTTACGCTGCCATCAATTTCACATTACGTGAGTATTATGACAAAAATGTGCACAGGAAGTACTAAAAAGCTACAGCTGCTATTTGTTTTAAGACTGTGCTATTCACTTGTTCTAGCCCCTGATCTGACTAGTTGTTAGCGCATCAGTACAGTCAAAATTTCAACTGTTTCTCCTAACTGAGGTTGTTCAAAGAGCTGTCTACAACAGGTAAGATATTCATTCTTTATCTCAATTCCTTTTCTTTCTAAAGCTGTAAAAATACAAACAAACAAAGAGTTTAAGCTGAATGTAACATTTTGCAGACAGAGCAATGGAACCTCCAAGAAAATCCACCCACAATGGTTCAGTGTCTTTTTGAGTCACTTCATTGAAAATGAATGCAGTCTAGTGCGCTGATAAACTCTTGGGGGAAAAAAAGTTTTGAAGAGGTGGCATTGCCCGCCTGAGAATCTTTTTCACAGCGATGCCACAAAACCCATAAACGGTGATGTCACTGCTACTAAAATAGTCATGAGCTTGACCAACTTCCTCCTCTATTTTTCACTTCAGTCCAGACAGAATGAGTGACGTTCGACTGCATGACTCTGGGTTCAGAACTTTTGCTGAGTCACTTTAAGCTTCCCTCTGTCAGCTGATGAAAATGAAACGTTCTGATTTACAGTCTTTTTCTTCCTGATTTGGCAACATCCAAAGAAGTGGTTAAGAGCTGCCTAGGCCACAATGTTTTAACAAATTAAAAGCTTTACAGCCTTTAGATTAGAGCTGATGTAAACTTTTAAATTCAGATTCATGTTTGATGCTTCAGACTGGCGAGACAAAAGCCTATGTAAAAAAACAAATTAAATGCAGGATTTAAACATAAAAAAATAGAAAAATAAATTGACGTTTAATGGTTTTCACCCCACATTTAAGAAAACATCCGTCCGGCTTCCAGGACAGAACCGAGGAAATCCCGTGGTTCCAGCGTTGACAAAATAACACAGAACTTCACCGTCAGTGGCCTTGTGGTGACAACAACTATGTACGAGCAGAATGACTGTCAGCGGCATAAAAACTATTCCTACAACACCACAGTGACCCATGTTTTTACTTTTTCCCCCTAAAAAGTGTTTCAGTCAGCGATCAAAGCACAAAATCTCCTAAATGTCTCAATTCTTTGGGGAAACTCAAATCCTGTGACTTCAGACAGTTTTACATCTTGACCCTTGTTTTAAGTTTGACCATATAATTTTTTATTTTCCTGTAACAGACAAAAGGTAACATGACTAAAGCAGGATGTACACCAAACAAAAGCACCACCTGATAATGATGCCTTTGGAAAATTGAGAGGGAAATTAACGACACAGAACCTGAAAAAAAGCATGTTTTTTTAGTTTACCCACTAACACCAACTTTTAGGTTATAACAGATTTTTGAGAATCCAACAACAAAAAATATTGTATTTTTTTATTATTATTTTTTTACTAGATAGAAGTAAAGATATGGAATCAAGTGTGATTTTTGTGACATGGTGCTGGGAAAGTTGTCCTTTCTATAATTTAAAATTCTAAGTAAGTTTTAGAAAGTGGTCTAAAATAGTCTGGACAAACTCTGAGACATTCAGACATCCTGAAAAACATTGGTTTAAAATTAATCAAACAAATTGAGTGCTGACTCAAGATTTATGCACGGTTTCAACTTTGTGATTGAATTTTAAATAAATACATTTGAAAATCTCTGGTCTAATAAGCTTGAGTTTCAGGAAATGATTCTGACTTTAAAATGAACCACTCTGATGTTTTTACAAGTAATTTTCCAGGTTCTAATAAACCATTTATTGTTTTGTCAAAAAAACAGACAAACATCACAGTTTATTAAAGTCAATGTACTCAACTTCCATCCTGCTTTATTTAGTTTCTGTAGAACAAAAACAACTACCCTTAGATACAATGCTGTTTGGTATAATATTAACATGTTTCAGTGCTGCTTGTGTGACCCAAAACTAATAAATTAAAAATAGAATTTCCATCTGCTCCCTGTTTAAAGAATAAATGAAGTCAGCAAAGCCAGTACGAGTTCAGTTTGAGTACTCACTGATATCGAGTACAGATACCAACACTTACTGAGTTCTAACTTAAATATTACACAATGACTTTAAAAACACATTTCTACAGTCCCTCTGACTGGATCAAATCAAATATACAGCAGGATTTATACTGTTGCAAAATTTTAAAATAGATAAATTAAGATTTTCTTTCATTTTGGATACATTTCTTAAACATCAAACTGACAATTTATTTCTCTTGAAATGTAAACTGTAGCACATTTAATTGAATACATTGATCTGTATTAGTATCAGTTCTGTGTCGGGGCATTTTGTACAAGTACTTGTAAAAATAATCGGTATCGGGACACCATTATGAGTTTCCACTTTTAGAATACAGTAACAGTCATCTCTTGTATTTTCTAGTGCTGGGCACATTAACGCGTTATTATCGCGTTAACGCAGCGACGCTTAATGGTGATAATTTTTTTAACGCACGTTAACGCAGTTAATTATTTCTTTATATTTCTCCGTCTTATCTCTGTTCGCTGGGCAGCTAACACACACATAGACACACACAAACTCAGTGGTCACGGTGGGGAGGCGGGGTCTTGATCACTGTTGGTTTAGATGGCTTTCGTCGCACGTCTCAACCAATGAGAGCCTTTGTTGTCGAGCCGTTGCGTGATAAATCTACACTAGCACTAGTATTTTCATAAAAATATTTGAAAAATAAAAACAGCAAATAATATGTTTACTGAATAAATACATCATGCAAACTAAAAGTGAAACATTATGTGTGACGAGGTGTCCTGGATGAACAATTTGTCAGAAAAAAAACAGTTGCCAACTTCTAAAATGTGTTTGTTATCCCTATGAAAAACCTACAATGTCAGCCAAGTGGTTTGTTTACATGGAGTGCATACCCACATTTTTGCATATCATCTGGAAAACTAAACTAAACTCTGTCAAAGTGCAAACTTTTTTGTGTTTTATTTTATTGTTTGCAACAAGTACTTTTAATAAACAAATAAATCACTTAGATGTTTTATTAAAATATATTCCAACTTCAAGATTATTGATTTCAGAAAACAAATAATTTACATTTAAGCATTTGAGCAGATCTGTATTGTCTAATGTCAGTTATTTATTATTATTTAGACTGGTGATGTTGCTTCAGCTGTGAAATGTAACTCCATCAGTTCCTGAGGAGAGTGGTACACTGTCACATCATCCCTTTAGATGCTGATGTTTTGTCTTCCACTCACTCAATTTTGTAAAATGAACACCTGCTCCTGAGAGTTGAGATACTTTATTGATCCCCTTGGGGAAATTAAGAATTCTCTGCTTTTCACCCATCGCACATGTGAACACTGAGCATCCACATGTGGAGCAGTGGGCAGCCATTTTTGAGGCGCCTGGGGAACAGCTGAGGGTTTAAGGGCCTTGCTCAAGGACCAAAGTGGGGCTGGTCGGTCCGGGGAGTCAAACCATGATCACAAGCTCACCTTCTCTAACCTTTGCGCCACCACTACCCTTTGTGCAATCTCTTCCCACAAAGTGAAAATGAAAAAGGAAAGCTCAGGTATCTTTCGTTTTTTCATTCCTTTTAATCATTCGCTCGTTTTCCAAGGAAACATGGAGAGTCCCTGAGTGCCTCACCAACATCCGAGTGGAGGGGGGGCATCCTTACCGTTATTACTGTTACGTGTGTGTGTGTAAGCCTCCAGAGCTACAGTCAGGTTTAAGGATACTCAGCCACAGACTCAGTGTTCAGGGAAATAACACATTCTGGACTCCAGGAAGGTGTAAAAATGATCCTGTGGTTGTGTGTCCAACAAGGTCTGCTCTCAGCTCAGTGATTCCTCAGAATATCCACCCAGGTTAGATTTCCCTGACATCGCTGTTCGCTCATGATCCTGCAGTCATGAGAAAACTGGACCTGGTTTCCAGGTAAAACAAAACTCTGATCCAACAGAGCAACATTTCTTCTGTAAGTGTCTAAATCACCACTGTTTTATTGCAACAGATTCTAATTATAATAGAGTTTAAAAAAAGGGGGGGGTGCATTGGCTTTTTACCAGTTAGACATTTTTGCAAATTCGGTTGTAAAAAAGCAAAGAACAGACAGTCAGGTGTAAAAAGTCAGATACAATGAGGAGGAAAATAGAATAATTTGAATGTTGTGAGCACAGAAAAGAAAGAAAAGTGAAAGTAAAGACACATTTTCCCTTCTATCTTCTCATAAAACCCAACAGATAAGTCTCACGGTCACTGGCTGCTGCAGGGACTCTCAGTGCTATAAACAAAATGTGGAATATTTTCAAAGATAAGCAGCTTCGCACAGTTTCAAATCCCTGGTAGAGAAGCAAGAAGCTGCTTATCAATAATGCAGAGCTTCAAATGTTTTATTCAGAAATGTCAGGTCAAACTGATTACTTCAGAATCATACATAAAGACTCGTCACTCACAAGATCAAGAGATATGAGTTAAATTGATTGTTGTTCATGATTGACTCTCTTTGATTTGGTATTTCAGTGATTAAGTCATCACTTTAGATAATCTAAGGCACATGTCAAAATTAAGGCCCAAATCTTACCCTCATTAACATTTTGTCCAGCCCCAAAGGTAATACTTTAAAAGTGAAAATAGCTTTTGTCGCTGTATTTAGTGCATTCTTCTCATGATAGACGGTCAAAGAAAATTAATCTGGATTTTTTTCAGTTATCTTTGATTTTGTTGTGGAAAGAGTCACAGAGAATCAACTTTTATTACTTCTTTCTTTCCTTTTTTTAAATCAGTTGTTTGTTTTTTTCAGTGAAATTTATATATTTTTTATTTTTCCTGATTTGCTTGATTGTGATGAAACGTATCACAATTCACAATAAATCAAAATAAGAAAGTAAGGCATAAGAAATAAAAGCTACATTTTATATATTTTTTATTTTTCTGTTAGGTTACGTATGTTCTAAAGTTACATAAAACATAATTTGGAAAAGGTCATTTGTATTTCTATAAAAATCATTTCATATAGAATATTTTTTCAATAAATAATGACTTGGATCAAGTTTTGAATTTTGTCCCCTTTGTGTAAAGTTTGACACCTCTGCTTTAAGGAGTTGTGCTCAAGGGGACAGTTTTTTTTCTTCTACTTTCTTTGGATGCAGTCTCAATGTCAAGTAAGTCAATATTAGGAGTTTAAAAAATGTGGCAGGACAATTTGGGGTTTACTGCCTTTTTTTACACTTTAAGTATGTTCTTTACTTAGAATTAGATCTAAAAAAATTGCAGTGTAATCAGCAACACAGTGACTCTTTGTTCTCCAACAGAAAGTGAGAAAAAAGATGTTTCAAAAAGTTTTTTTAAAAAAAAAAGAAACTTTGGGGATGATGCGTACCAAGTACCAAAAACATGTGAATCTGTGAACAATATTAGGATTCACTCAGGCAAATGTCAGAGGTGGATCCAGGACACAAAGCTCTGGGAGTATAATGAGATTATAATGAGCCGCCCGATGAGTCAGTCATGAATTTATCCTTTAACAACAAAACTGTTTTGGTCGTCAGATTCCCAGATGTTGGATTTTTATCACAGAGGAAAATTTTAAAAATCCTTTTAAAGCTACTGTGAGAATATCAGAGGGAGTTGTTTTCAGGAACTTTAACAGAACTGGAGGCCAACAGTATCAATACAAAACCTTTTGGAAATCCTTTTTGTGTCTGTTGACACAGTTCTTCCTCTGTCTCTCTCAGGAACACACACAGCTGTTGTGTTGGACTTTTGGACTTAAAGCGCGTCTTTGGGGAAAAACAGGGAGTTTCCTTCCTTGGCGAACCGGTTTCGGGTCATTCAGTGGGCCGCTCCTGTGGCCGAAGCCAAAAGTGAGGTGAAGAATGAAAACACAGAAGCAAACTTTTAACCTTCAGAGCGCATACAGGTTACAGAGGGAAGCCGACCTCCTCCCACCTGCTTTAGCTAAGACCTAGATGTTGGTTTTAACACTTTAGATCCCTTCAAAATCTGCAAGAATAAGACAAGTTCAATGAAAACTACATCAAAAATATAAAGTTATTTTAACTGAACTAACTTTGACAGATAATCCTTGACTTTAAAGGTTTTGTCTTGAAAAAAAGCCACATTTTCTCTAGTTTAAATGCTTTAAGTGTAAAAACTTTTAGATTTTTTGCATCTGTTCTGTAAAGAAATATTAATCATACATGCAATTATAAATGTGTGATAAAACAAACATGTAAAATTACAGGCCCAGGGATGATGATGCAATACAACACTTCACTGATGGTGTAGTTTGTGTCAGTAAATCTGAACTGTGTAACAGAGCCCCCTAGTGGCTAAGGCAGTGACATTTTGGAAGTTACTCATATGTAATTTTTTATTATTATGACAGTTTAATGGAGGAAAAATGAGAAGCTGTCTTTTTAGCTTTTGGAGATGACATCATATCAGATTAATGAGACTTTATAAATTTAGATCAAAGGTCACGTCACTCAAGCTTTTCTAAACCAACTGTGTTTTCTTTCATTACGTAAATAGTTGCTCAATGACGGAACAACAAACTTAATCCAAAAGTCTTGTGTGTGTAGTGGAGCCGAAGTGGATCACACTTTGCTTACAAAGTCATTCATCAGAAACCAAAGATGGACCAGAACTGCCTGATGTTTCAGAGTACAACCTTCCTCCAGAGGGGAAAGAAACAGATCTAATTTCACCGCAATGGGAGAAAAAAAAAGAAGCCACTGATTGTGCACTGGGACTCTCACTTACTCACAAAGTGTTACTAGTGTTTGTGCATTTTTATGTCTATGTGTGTGTGTGTGGTCCCCGCTGCAAAGTGTTTAATAGTTTATAAGGACCTTGTTTACTTGGCAGGGCTGTTGCCTACACAGCAGATGCTGCTCAAACGCTGAGAGATACAAGTTTGCAAAAACAGGAAATAGATTTAGAGCTGAGTTTCAGCGAGGCCAAACTAAAGATAAACACAACAACAAAAAACAATATTGTTTGGAACAGTTTTATGAAGATCTGCATCATCTTTTTGTGCTGAGAGGTAAACATAAAAACAGGAAATTTGAGTGAATTTTATTTTTGTAGACGCTCCAAACTGAAGCCAGGTTGTTTGCTCACTGTTTGTTTCTGTACTGATGGATAATTCATGCACGGCTGCTGAAAAATTAAAGGTGATGATGTAACTACATCAATGCAGTCACCTTACTGACACGAGTCTGGTCACTCAAGGGCATAAAACAATCAGAACTTTTCAAAAACATGTTTTGAGAGACATAGCATTACAAGCTAACAGGCAACACTTGAAAACAGATCGTTGGATTTATTTAATCAAGTTATGTCAACAATTTCCACTTAACTGAGTAAATGTAATTAAATCCAGCCCTCTGTTTTTTGAGTGAAGGAGGTTATTTTTGTATTAGACTGTCAGAATAAATTAGATGAAAGGAAATTAAATTTTAATTATATATATAAGGTTTTTGCTTTAAATAAAAGCTAATTTTAGGTTTTAGCCAGAGCTTTGCTAATTTAGCTTTTGGTTATTGTTTAGCTGATTTTAGGTAATGGCCACTGTTTTGAAAGGCTTTAGGTTTTTAATTACTGCTGTAGCAAATTTTAGTTCAAGTAGCTACTATTTTGCTGACTTTATAGCTTTTGTTTGGGTAATTATAGCTTGTTGCCATTATTTGCTCATTTTAGCTTTAAGCCACTGTTTAGCTCCTTTTTTGTTCTCCTGGATGAAACAGTTTCATCTTCTTTAAGTCATCCCACTGTAGTTGAACAGAAAACGTATTCTAAGCATGAAAGGTATGAAAACTTGTGTTTGGTAGAATTGTTGTAACAATGCTTCTTAGCAATACATTTTTTTCATAAATCTGAAATCAATCTTATTATAAACCTTATCTGATTGACACCTGGGGGTACCAGAAGGTCAAAACAGCAGCAGTAAAACAAAATGTTTGGCAGAGATTTGGCTAATCTTTCATGTGCGCAACCCACATACTCAGCTTTACTGCTCATCTCACAAATGCATGTTCCTTACAAATGTGGCACCATTTAATAGGAAATTAAACAGGCTTTCTAACGGCATAAGATTTTTAGCCAAGAAGCACTGTTACAACAAAGAAATTATCTACCAAGCACAAATTTTATAACTTTTGCTGCTAAGTGTACCTTTTTCTAGTTTAAAATATTTTATTACTAAACTGCACATTCCTCACTGCATTAAAATAGATAACACAGTGAGTAAGGTGCATTAGTAATAAAATGTAACTGTATTAAAGTAGACAATACAGTATATTATAATGAAGGCCAGTCTGTTTATAGATGTCCGATCTGAACCCTGAGTCCTGTCGTCTCATGAATGAAAGCAGATTCCACTCCTCAGTTCACCTCTGTCAGCTCCTGAAGGCACTTTTAACCAATCAGGTGGTGCCATTCATAGATCATATGGATGACTCACCTAATTAATGCCTTTGTGGTGAGGCGGGTTAAAGTGCCAACTTGTTTGTACGAGAAGGTGACACCACTCTGGGTAAAGTGACCAATTAGTGTGACTGTGTGTCTGTTAGAGCGTGGGCAGGCTGGGAGACTTTCACCCATCCATTCTGACGCACGCTTTTAATCACCTGTCACACTTGTTGAGAGGCACACGCTACAGCAGCAGTGAATAAAGTGCAAGCAAAGCACTTCACATGTGTGTGTGTGTGTGTGTGTGTATTCTGGCTCTAAGTGATGGGCATACAGAAAGGAAAATGCACATTTCTCCCACCTGCAGGAGATGTTGCTGCTGTCAGAGCCAGGAGGCAGGTGGAGATGTGCCCTTGAACTCAGGACAAAAACAAAACCTGCATCGACTGGCTTCACTCCCCTGTCTCCTAAAAGAAACAAGCCTGAGTCAAAGAGAAAGAGAAGGAAAGTCTTTTAATATCTTTCTCTACAGCACAAGTAAACAGGGATTTATTCACCAATACTGAAAGTAAACGAGGGCCAAGCATTTCTTTAAGGAATGCATATCGCTCACTGTTTTTCATGAAACTAAGATCATTTTATTATGAGTAATAACAGATCTTGTTCCTTTGCTAATGCTATAATAGAAGGTAAACGGACCGTAATATATTTCTATTTGGCAGTAGCTGAGAGTAATTCCTAACATACCTGGAGTGCTCACAGATTGAGCGAGATCTTGTGATCTAGAACAGTGGTTCCCAAACTTTTCAGCTTTTGACCCTCAAAATACCAGCAGCAGAGACATGAGCCCCCAACTGTTGTTG